>JALJEV010001341.1:0-130000 GCA_026586105.1 Hylodesmum podocarpum | reverse complement strand
GTTCTGGGGGGTCTATCCCCTTTCGGTTTCCAATTAAAAGGGAAAATCAAATTAAAGGGTTACAACGAACGATAAGGTTCGTCAAATGATGATCATGATATGTTCAAGTGGCTCAGACGTTTTGACCTTTAACTGCAGAATGTGAGATTCCTGATCTCTATTGCTGTCAAGGGAACCCCATATAGATAAACAAATTGAGGTCATAACGCAAAGATGAGTTTCAAACCTATAGGATGTGTATGTCTGTTTTGATGAGATAAAACAAATATTCCACGATACTAGGTTTTTTTCATTAGAGCCAATCAATTTGTTTAAATGCTTCCTTTTTGTCATTTTCATTTGAGATTAATAGCTAACTCTTGACTACGTATTCATATGCAAGAGATACAATTTCAGCAAATTCTCTTTTATGTTTAATTTTGTATCGCTTTTAACATACATAGAGCTAGGTGGTCAAGTTTAATTGGTCCTAGTTTAACTAATGTCTAACACGTGACATTGCAAAGTATTTTTGGTTAAAACATAAAAAATATTGATACAACATAAGACAATCCTAACACTATCATACTCGGAACAACGAATGAGATACCAAATTGCTAGCAGAAACTTATAGAAGTAATGTACAAAACAAAAGTGCAATCAATTTCACCTAATTTGATTTAATTGAGGAAGAGTTTATACAGATGCAAATATAACTAACTTCAGCGGCGGAACTACCATTTAAATTTTGGAGGGGTGAAATTTTATTTTTTATTCTATTTATTTTTATTTTTATTTTCTTTATTCTGAACGCAAACCAATTGACCACATGTTTTGTTTAGGCTGAGAAACTAAGCTAAATTTATGAAAAGTTAAACTAAATTTATAAAAATTAAAATTTATTTTTAATATGAGTTATTTTCTCATTTGTTTCATGGAGCTTCATGTAAGATACTCAAAATAAGTCTATTAATTATGTAATAATGTTTTTTTAGTTAAATTTTAAACAAAAATTGAAGAAAAATTATTAATATTATTATTATTATTATAAAAAAAAAAGTTAGGAGCCTATTATCCTCTTCCCAACGTAGGGCCGCCCTGGCTAACTCAGTGCGACGCTATGAATGTAAATCATATTATTTGTTAGATACGTGATTTTATGTGTTTTATCTTTACTTTACATGTATAAAAAAGGTTCAATTAAAAATAGTTCCTTTAGATAAATTTAAAGATTAGTATTTAGCTGTCAATTATGGAACACTCCTATTCACCGAGAGAAAAAGGAAAACAGAATAAATGAAAATATATTTCACTTAATTTCCATGCAGGAGAACGAATTTTGATTGTATATTGGAATCTTCATAATTATGCATGAGTTAACGTGATTATAGGTAAAATTTCACGTGCTTAAATTCATTTTGAATTGAAAGTTGACTTTTAATAGAAGCAATTTAAAATAATTTGTGTTACTGAATTTTATAATTATTTTATTTTTGCAATAAAAACATTCACACATAAATCATATTATTTTAGAATTAATTTTAACAAAAATCAATTTCATTATAAATTAATAATGTTAACGGCTTAACGCTCATTTAAACATATGCTCAAAATTGATAAACTTTTACATTTTGGAAATGAAATTTTGTTATATTACGTTGTAGTATTTTAATGATTATATATAATTTTGAATAATTTAATAGTTAATTAATATATGATTGTTTATCTCTTAAATATTAAATTATATCTCCAAATAAAGTATATAACGATATAAAATTTTTTAAATTACATTAAATTTTATAAACTTAGTTTATTTTATAAAAACTTTTAATATGATGATCAATTGATATAGTTTTGTTTTCTAAAATGTTTTCAAAAGTATTATGTGACTTTTATCTATGCGCTCTTTTCTTTTGAATTTTAAACTTATTTAAATTTTGGCATAAAACTTCTCATAGATACTTCAGATTTGACGAAGAATTATATATATATATATATTAATTGGTTAAATTAATTTTTAATCTTTCTAAAATTAGTTAAGTTCATAATTAATCTCTAAAATTTTTAGATTAATTTAGTACCACAAAATTAAAATTTTATCATTATTTATCTCTTTTTTAAATTAATATTGTTAAGTTTCTATGTACAGTGACTAATGAAAAAATATCTTTCAAATATTAATTTTTTTATTAGTTTATATCATTTATTGAAATCTTTCACGTCATTATCTTTTTAAAATCTAAGAAGTGAAAATAATAAAAATTATATGGAATTTTAATTATTGTTATTATTATTTTGAATATTCCCTATTATAGTTCAAAGGTTGAAATCTTATTGTTGTAAACATTAAAAATGTTGTTGTCATTGACACTCGAAATCTGATTGTGATCATAGATAATTTAAATCTTAAAAAGGAAGAAAATAGAGCAACTCAATCATTTTTTTTTTATTTATAACTTACAAATTGAAAGAGGAACTTAAATAGGGATCAAAACAAAATAGTTTTTTCTGCCATGAATCTCTACAAACAAAAGAAATTGATTTTGCACACGTGCCACCAAGGTCTATATGAAACCCATGTAAAGACAAGAAAAAAAAATAAAATTGGCTGAGTTGTCTTAATGAATCAAAAATGATTTTACAAATATTTTCACCAAAAAAAAATTATAAAAAGAACAATCAACTCTCTATAGTTAGTGAATAAAAAATAATTTTTTTAAATATTTTTATACTAATTCATCTTAATTTAAAATTATCCTAATTTCTTAATAACGTCTAAAGATTTCACTATATTAGAATCTAATATAAATATAAATATTATTTAACTTTAATTTTTTAGATTATATAAGTAATCTTTCAATACAGTTTTTTTCGAACTAATATCACTGAGTATTTTCTAAACACAAACTATTTAAATTAATATATTAAATATTTTATAAATATAAATTTTTCAAATTAATATACCAATAATGAAAAATAAACTTTTAAAATATAATTTATTTATATCAATTAAATATATATATCATTTATTTATATCAATGATGAAATAATTACTTAAAATTTTACCTTATATAGATAATATAACTTATAATTTAACTGATATTAATGATAATAAAATATTTAAATATAATTAGGATATTTATAGTGATTAATATTTCAAATGATATAAATAATATAGTTTATACTATTTACATACTATAATTAATATATATATATATATAAAGTTGTGGTTGGAGAGAAAAATGAAAACAAATTTCGTTTAAATTAATGAATTATTAATTATCATAATTTAATTATATTTTATTTATATAATTTAATTTAATTTAGGAAATAATTTGTTTCCTCGCTTATTTCAATTCAATAAAATATTCTCTATTTATTTATTTAATTTTACATGCTCTATTATATGTAGAATTATAGTCCAAATACCGTTTGCTTTAATTTTGTTTCGTAATATTTATGATTTTGGAATGTAGATGCGCAAAAACAAACTATCGATGAAATTACAAAATGGATTTGTGTCGTAGTTAAATCCATTACTCGAAGAAAGAATGTTTTTATCCATTTGGTTTTAAAATTATTATTGAGTAGAAGTTTGTTGCTGTTAATATTTATATATTATTTATCGGGACTATTATGATTATGTTGCAACAATATATTTATATTGGAATCGTAGAGCGTAGAGCGGAGACCAACAACAAAATGGCTAAAAAATAATACACTGGCGGAAGATTATACAAATTTGTGAAAAAATATTACTTAAAATAGTATATTTTGTAAATTTGTAAAATGATTTTTGTTTTTAAATTTTCTTTTAACTTTAATAATACTTTTTTTCAATGATAGTTTGTATTCATCTATCTATCGATCATTTAATTAAGAGATATTTTGTAAACTTTTTAATTAGTAATAAATTAATTTGTGAGAAAATAATTGATAAAAATATGAAAAATATATTGTCATGAAATAATAATTAATTTTATGAAAATATCAAATTTTATTTTTACAATGAGTAATAGATGAAAATATGAAAAAAAAAAAGCATTGCATTATCATTAAAAATGATTTATCAAGTGAATTAAATATATTAACTTGGAAAATAATTATCCTAAAGATCTCATCAAACATAATTTGTGACCTAGTTGGTAATTTATTTTTTTTTTTAATTTTAATGTATAATATAATTTTTTTAAAAAATATTAATAAATTAATGAAAATTTATTAATTTTTTTTGAATATTTAATAAAATATTAATAAATAATATCACATTATCTAAGTGATATAAAAAATATCACATTTTGCGACGGTTATTATTTAAATAAGATATGTAAAATTTATATTCTATATTAGTTATATGATATAACTACACGGAATATGTTAGTTTTTATATCGGTTAATAATCGATATAAATATATCAGCACTTTTAATATTGGTTAAAAGTTATATAAAATATTAAATTTGTAATTGATATAAAATATTAATTTTAATTAATATTAAAATTATTATTTTACTTGTTCAAGTATCTTTGACAACTTCTTTAAAAATTTTATAGTAGATAAATTTGTCTAACTATTTAAACAACTTCTATACAAGATTTATAACGAAAGAATAAAATATGTTTGTTTAGAGATTAAGAATTTAAATTGCAAAACTTTCAATTTGTATAAAAAATAATCTATGTCTTCATTCTTTAATTTTTATCCTTTTATATATAACTGGTAAGTTTAAAGTAATTATTATATTTATTAATTTTAAAATTTTATTCAAAACTTAGGAGCGTATTACATGTTTATTATTATTAAATAATTCTATAGTTAGAAGCGTGTTGTATGTCCATTAATATTAAATAATTTTATATGGACGGTCTAATTCCAATTTTTGTTCTCTGATAGTTGAAGAAATATCGAAAAGAGTAATTATTTTTTATTACAATCTCCAACTAGAAAAAATTCCCTTTGTTTAATTTGCATGCATTTTGATGTAAAGAATAAATGTATTTCTCATAGTTGATCTCAACATGCTGAGATAATCTTTATAAAACGAAAATACATAGATAAATAAAAATAACTTTTTCAAGAAATATTTATCTTTTGTTATTAAGTGTTTTATTTGTTTTTTTTATTAATCTAATTGATTAAACTATATTCTATATTATTAGTATGAGTTTAAGTTAGTCTCATTCATTTGTTTTCAGTCATTTATAGATAAATTCTTATTATAAGAATTTAGGATTATTATTTATCATTAATCATTTTATGCTAAACACTTTACAATCATTTTATGTTACAATAAGTTATTACTATACAAAAAATACAATGAGTTATCAAAAAAAAAAATATTTAGTAAATATTTTCAATATACAGATAATTAGATAATTAATTATAATATATGAAGAGATAGAAATACATATATATTCTCTAAATAAGTTAATTAATTAAATACATATTACAATTAACAACGAAATAAATTATTATCACATCTACAAACACTCAATATCATGTCACCTCATCTACAAACACTCAATATCATGTAACGTGAATCACCGTGGACATACAATTTCTCAATGTCTCACATTACCAAGTATATTAAAAGCCCTTCATTAAGTAACAATTGTAAAAAATAATTTCAAAAAAGAGATAAAGAGGCTCCTTCTTCTAAAATTACAAATAAAAAGTAAATATTTTCTATCTTATGTTTAATAAATGATGACTAATAATAAAATTTAATATATATTTTTCCTTAGTTATAAGTTATTAAAACTTAACGATGTTAAGAAAAGATGAATTTTAACAGTATTTTAATTTAGAAGGACTATAAACACACTGAATTAATTCAAAAAATTTTGAGGGACTAATTCTGAACTTAAGTAATTTTACTTTGCGTTAATTTAACTCAATATCCCATTTTTATTTTATGTCATTCAAAGGGACAAGAAGAATATGTAAATGAAAAAGAAGATAGCACACTTCAAAGTCTATTGAATCACAACTTCATCATATGACTCTTTAATCTTTCTAATCTTGAATTACAATATCAGAAAGAGTTATGTGCACTTTAGGGACGAGAGACGAATATGTGAAGAATGTAACACAATTTCTGAATCTTAATACCTTTCCATAGCGTGTGGCAACCGCGCGCATAAATGCACCACTAACACATCTGCAATAATCTGTAATTAAATAATAATATACAAACTCTCTATATCTTTGGTGTGCAGATTATTTAATTTAATTTAAATCAACTTTAGTTTAAAGATGATAAAATTAGCCCAACTTGTTGAGTTAAATGAGTTTGGGTTGGTTTGAAATTTTAACTCACATTAAAACAGGTTCAAACAATCCAACCCACCTTTTGAAATTAATAATATATATTATGATAATTTTTAATGAATTATTATTTTGATCTTTTGACTTTATAGAAAACTTTTATATTAGTTTAAGAAATTAAATAATAGTAAATAAGTAACTTAATTTCATTTTTAAATTATTTTATTTTAAATATGTATAAAATTGAGAAATTATAATGATAATAATTTTGTATACGTCAAAGACTAAAATTACTATAATATTTAAAATTTAATGATCATAATTAATGAAAATAAAATAACTTGTTTATTATTTTATAATATTAAGAATTAATATAAAAATACTTTACAAAGTTAGTAAAGATGAAATTGATAGTTTATGTTAATTTTCTTATGAAAAGTATTCTTTGAATTAAATAACCTCATCATATATATATATATATATATATATATATATATATATAAATTTATTAATTATTTGAGGTTTCTAAACATATTTTATTAATCATACAAGAATTTTAATTATTTAAAATAGATTTTATTACTTCGTAAACAAGAAAACCTATGATTTTTTTTCTAATTAAATAAGGGTATTCTCTTACTCTTTTGTATCAATTTTTAGAGATTTTTCTTGAATTGACCAATTTTAATTAAAATGCTTATTTTTGTTATGAAAATATGGGAAAGTTGATTTTTTTTAAATAGAAATTATTGAGTTGTCACGACACAAAAACTATATACAAAATAATTATAATTATCAATCTTTAGTTTTTTTCTTTAATTTGAAAGAATAGAGATTATCAAGATATTATAACTTATACTTCGGAGGATAAGTCCCATGATATTTAAAAATGGGCTACTATAAAGCAGAGTATGAAAGGTGATATACTTTTATAATAATCAAGATTGATTCAATAATAAAGAGTTGGAGTGACATATACCAGATTTTAAGTTTGATTTTTGTATTTTCATTTTGTACTTAAAAAAAAGTGATATATTTTAAAGTTAAGAAAATTAGAAAGGAGCAATTTTTTAAAAAGAATAAAACTGAATTTTGGAGGGATTAAAAACATAAAAACATATTTTACCTTTTTATTTTATTCTTTCCGGGAATTGGTTCCTATAGTCGTGCTTTAGATACATAAAACCAAAAAGACTATTTACTAGAGAGGATAGATTGGAATATCCCATCCCCTGTCTTTCACTCGATCACTATATATATATACTCATAGTTCCCGGTTGGTGTTGTAGTACAATTGTGTGTAACTTAAAGGCATATTTGTGTCAAGTAGTGTCACTCAATCTTGATCAAAGAGTGAACTAGTCATGCCAAGTGGTAGTAGGAATCCTCTTGTTGTTGGGCGTGTTATAGGGGAAGTAATAGATCCCTTTGAAAGCTCTATTCCTTTAAGGGTCACCTACGGTAATAGAGAAGTGAGCAATGGCTGTGAGCTTAAACCTTCCCAAGTTGTTAATCAACCCAGAGTGAGTGTTGGTGGAGATGACCTAAGGAACTTCTATACTCTGGTAATTTAATTACATTATTTTGTTGTCATAGTATATATATCTATAGTGGTTTCTAATTTAATTCTTTTTAGTTAAAAGAGAAAACTTTAATTTTTTCTTTCGTTTCTTCAATTTTAAGGTCTTAGTGGATCCTGATGCTCCTAGTCCAAGTAACCCCAGTTGCAGGGAGTACCTTCATTGGTGAGTGAATCATGCATACCTTTCATACTTGACCAAATATATAGTTACATTACATAACATTACAAGAATAACTAACACCCTTTCAATGGATTTTATATAGGTTGGTGACTGACATTCCAGCAACTACAGGGGCAACTTTCGGTATATAATTAATTTCACTCATTCATTTCTTTAAGATTAAATACAAATGGCTCCCTTTAATTATAAGTCAGTTGTAAAAGAAAAAAAAAGGGTAAAATTCAAGAATACAATTTCTACAACTCATCAAACTGTTGCGAGTAATATTTTAAATTTACACATTGATGTTTATTCCTATAGAGAATCCAATGTGTGTGCATTTTGGCTATAAAATTTTTAAATCAAGTGATTAAGTTTTGTAAAAAGTGGGATTTTTTCGTAATAATTGTCATATATGGATAGATACTAAGTAATATTAAGAATAGTTTGTTTTCTGAAGATTCCCATCATTTTATTGTTTTTAGTTTTATTTTTAAAATTTTAAAACTTTTTTAAATATAAAAATTCATATATAATTATTAACTTTCTATTCATTTATAAAATAAAAACACGTTTCATTAATTTAAGAATGACTAAATAAAATTTATCTAAATTGATTTGTTAAATATTTAATTTAACAAATATTACTATGTATGATAATGGCTAAAAGTCAACACAGCCTGGTTTGGACTTTCTTCGAACCTTTCCTTTTCGTTAAAAATCTCTATTCATACATTTTTAAAGATTATACTTTAGAACATTGAAAAATATGGACACTTTATATTGTAATTAAATATCTATTCATTTTTCGGTCCCACTGCTTATCACATTGTGTTATAATTATATACAGTAAATCATGATGGCAAAAGAATGGGTGAAAAATAAAAAATGATAAAATAATTTTTGAAAAATATTTATTATTGTTTTAGTTATTAAATTTAATTATTTATAGTTATTTTAATTTTTAAATTTATTCATTTATTTGTATTCTAATTTTTAAACTAGATACTAAAATAATAATAATAAAAAAATTAATAATCAAAATAATATTGATATTTATTTAAGGAGTAAAATAATATATATTATAATTTGTAGTGAATATATTACTATTTTTTCCTTTATGTTTTAGCAGTTAAATTATTCGATTTTTAAGCCTTCCACGATAAATCTGTGATTATATCTATCACTTGTTTTTGTTTTTATAAGATTTCAGCATAAAATAGTGACATGACATGAGCATGTATATACAAACAAAATTATATATATATATATATATATTAATTTGAAACTATTGAATTGTGATCGTGTAGTTTGTCGACAAGTAAGTACAATCTGATTTTGGGCTTTGGCATCTATCACATCATTTGCGAGACACTAGTTTGATATAGAACACCTCATGTCGCGTAGAAAATGGGGTTGGGTATAAAAAAAGTATTGGAATCATTTTTGTGGACCATGTTTCTTGATACTTGAAATAAAAATAGTGTCGGGGACACATAACATCTTTCATAATGAGGAAATTAAAATCGATTCCAAGGGGCATCAAATTCTAAATCATATATGATGAGATAAAAATCTAATCCCAATAAAAAAAATAATCTAGACCAATAAAAAGCTCAATTTTGAAAATGCAACAGTGACTGCTAATTAGTAGAATCGAGTGTATATATAGAATATAATAGGATGAGTACTTTATCATAATAAACACTATTTGCATGTAGGTAACGAGGTTGTGAGCTATGAAAGCCCAAGACCCACGATGGGGATTCATCGTTTGGTGTTTGTGTTATTTCGTCAACTCTATAGACAAAGGGTGTATGCTCCTGGATGGCGACAAAATTTCAATACTAGAGAATTTGCTGAACTATACAATCTTGGTTTGCCAGTTGCTGCTGTGTTCTATAATTGTCAGAGGGAAACTGGTTCTGGTGGTAGAACATTTTGAAAATCCTTTATTGCTGTACTAAACTGCATCTTTAGTTATTGAATACCATATAGTCTAATAGCACTCAAATAAGAAAGCTGAAATGCATATGTAATAACACAAGCGGGTCACATACGAATATGTAACCAAAGCACTTATATGTGCCACTTTACGTTTATATTCACTTATATCAATGCAAATAAAGAGTATTAAATATTTGACTCATGGTTTTAAGAAAAATCATGCATGCAATGCAATTGTAATTGCAACCACATCGAAATGATATATTCTGTCTAACCGCCACTACTAAATTGTGATCACAATTACCAATGTATTATTAATAATAATTTTTTTCCAATGTCAAAATAATCGTGAGTGGTGACAAAACTGTAATCACGATCGTAATTATTAGAGTTATAAGATTAATTAATCTAATAGTTGAGAATAGTGTCTCAGAGATTAAGGGTAAAAAGAAAAAGTAGAAGAGGCCAGGATGTCACATATATTCGAATTCTCCTCTTGAAAAATATTAATAATTAATATTTATTTAATTAATAGATTAACGATCCTGTTAATTTGTGAAGTGCCAAAAGATTGGAAGTGTGACTTTGGGTTTTTATTGGTTACGTCGTAATAATAATTCTTCATAAAAATTATTGAATTCTAAAACTATCACACCCTTTTGGTTAACTTGAAATCATCAAATTTTATATTTCCTGCTTTTGATGACAGTTGTTCATTATTTTCTTTTTATACATATATAGGACAAACTTTCGTTGTAAAAATATAAGACAAGCCCAATATCTCCATGACAAAATGAGGTAACGGAAAAAATAATTGAACTATTTCTAATATGCTTAGAGTTAGAGATGCATATTGAAGGCTAATAATGTGCCAATGAAATTTAGGTTGAAGTCATTATGTCGTTTATTGTCCAACCACTCTATAAGAATATATAAAAAATCACCAAGTCCACAAGAAGTATATTATGGAATGAATCTAGTATTTGATCATCAATGAAGTATTGCATGCATGTGCTCAACTATGTAAGAATAAGATCGAAGCTTAATGATCAAAATGTGAAGCACATAGTAATTGGCTATGATGCATGGAGAAAATGCTACAAATTGTACAACCAAGTAACGGGAAGACTATAATAATTTGAGATGTAAAATTTCATAAAAAAGGACCCATGAAGTCATAAATACGACAATTGTTTTCCATGAGGAAACCAAAGAGCTTAATAATTTACTTTAGCTCCTTCAATCAATGAAGATTTATCATCTACCGAAACAGCTGCGGCGGCTGTGTAAAACAATTAATTACCTCCACACTTATTAGATAACGGCAACGTTTTTAATAATGTGGATATCGGCGAATATTTATGAATATTTTTTAAAAAATAAAATAGATAATAATAAAAAATAACTAATAAATTATATATGAGTCTAAAATAAATAGATATTATAGTGAATTTATAAATTAAAGAATTATATAAAATTATAAATTTAATTATTTTTAAATTATTATATCAATTATTTTCAAAAATATACTTATAATTCTATAAATTTATGTCATTCTCTCTTATAAATTGAGTATATAACATTTTTTATATTTTTAAATAATCAAATTATTCAAATTATATAAATAATGTTGTATCTAAATTATAAATCTAAATAAAATCAAATTTCAAAACGTATTCATATGAAAAATATTTAAATAATTTTCATTAACGGATAACGGGTGGCCGTAGACATGGATAGTGTTATACTCGTGTCTGTTACATTTATACATAAGTAATGAAAAATCTGTCAATATTACGTACCCACGTACACTCGCACAATTTAAATATCTATCAGATTTTATCCATTAGATATGCGCGGAAACGGGTTAAGGAATTGAAATTAATAGTCAAGAAATTTATATAATAATTTAAAAAGTTAGGAATGATTTATTTCATTTCATTGCTGATCGTGAATACTTAAATTTTGATAAAGCCATCAAACATAATAGTAGTCAAGTAATGAAAAAGAGAAATAAAAATGTCATTGAGAAGAAGAACACCGAGTTTTCATGGTCTTTCAAGGATCATGAAGTCAAAGGTTTTCAAGTAGAAAATAATAGAGGTAATGACAAAAATAGCGTGGTGTTTGCGTTTATCGTTTTAATGAAAGACAATTAAAGATGAAGAAAAAGAGATTCAAATATCTAACAAATTAAAGCTAAGTTGCAAATATTTGACCAAGACTTTGTGATTTAAAATTTTTCAAAAGAAAATTATGTTGGAGTGGAGATAATTTTTTAGCGGTCAGAGTAGTCAAATACGCCGCTATTCTAACCTATAATTTTATATTATACATAGAGAAATATTGAAAAGATAGAAAATATTATAAATATGGTAGGTGATAAGATTTTATAAGAAAAGAAAATTTGAGAAAAATAATAAATTTTAATGAGGTATTTGATATTTAAAGGTGTTTAAATATGATTAATTTTTAAGCAAAGAAAAATTGTAGACCACCACAATATAATTATACACTTAGAGAGATTACAAAGATAAGAACAAATATAAATATAATAAATAATATGATTTAATAAAAATAAATAAATAGAGATAAATAATAAAATATTGATAACATATTTGATTTTTAAAGGTATCTAAATTTAATTAATTTTAAAAGAACATATTTTAATATTGTCAAAAATGATATTTAAAGGTGGAATGGAAACTGTACGGAAAATTGAAGAAGTCAATCTTTTGGGACATGTGATTTTAGGAAGTTGGATTCTCCAAAAAAGGTTGGAGAGACGATACTCCAATCGAAACATCCCAAGAAGCTACCAAAGTGAAGAAATTTATTTATTTATTTATTTTCGTTGTTACGTTAATTGTGACTCCGGTTAGACGCTCAGCTAAAATTTATACAGGGGTTAAATTTTTTTTATTTATTTTATTTATTTTTTCATTTTACAATTGTTTTATTTATTTTTTTTAGAATTAAATAGCCTATGTATATAAAAAAGTTATAATTATTTTAATTTATTTAATTATAATTTTTAGATAAAATAATAATAAAAAATATTATTAATGATTAAAAATTGTTGCTATGATAAGAATTTCTTAAATAAATATATAATATAATAGTAAAATTTTAAAATTAGAGAAGAATATTAAAAATTTTAATTATAATTTCTGGGTAAAATAATAAAAAATATATATCAATGATTAAAAGTTATTGTTATGATTAAGATTTTTTTAAATACATATATAATATAATAGTAAAATTTTAAAATTAAAGATGAAAGTTAAAAATTTTGAAATTAAAAATAATTTAAATGAGAGTTTAAAATTAAAGATAAATATTAAAAATTTTAAATTTTAAAATTATTTAAATAGAAATCTTAAAAATGTTATTAAAATTAGATATAAAATTATAAATCAAAAATAGAAAATTATAAAAATTAAAATTTGTTATTATTATTATTATATATATAATTATTATTTAAAATAAATTATTTTTAAAATATTATAATTATAATTATTTATTTAAAATTATAAAATCAAAATCATAAAGATTTATTTAATATATATATATATATATATATATATATATATATATATATATATATATATATATATATATAAAAAAAAATTAAAAAATTTGAGGAGTCACGGGCTCCTTAACACTTAAGAGGCTCCGCCGCAGACCACAGTAAAATCATAAAATGTCTCTCAAAGAAAGGAACACCCTTAACGTAACTTACTCTAAGGATTACTATAGAAGATTTTATTTTTAGAAAATTAATATTTTCTAAATGATTTTGACATTATATTTTAATTAATAATTATATTAGTTTTTAAATTAATAGATATCAAATTGAAGTGTTATATCTTTTATACATTATTAGTAATTAGTGTAAGGATTTTTACACTCTTAATTAATTTAATAAACTCTAAAATAGATACGGTAAAAAAAATCTTTTACTGTTCATAATTATTTATAATTTAATGAAAAAATTAAAAATCTTTTGAAACTTCGTATATATTTTAAATTAAATTCTAATAAGAAATTTCAAAAACTATGTATTAATATTGTAAAATTGTTTAATATGATGAACTAATTTTAAATTAAATTTGTTAAGAGTTTTAGAAATTTAATTATCAAAATCAACAACTTCATTGTAAATACTAGGTGAAATAGTGAAATCACTATATTATCCTTTTTCACTTAATACGTAAAATAGTGAAATACAGTCAACTAATTATAATTTTTTTTATATGATTTTAGGCATTTTATAATCAAAGTCAATAAAGTCACTTCTATCCTAAATTATGATAAGTTAATCAAGTAAAACCTCTTAGGGTGGATTAAATTTTTAGTTCCTGGCCTTCTAAAATTTCAATTTTTAATTCCTCTAAATTTTTTTATTAACATGTAGTTTCTCATTTATTCTTTGTCAATATTTTTAATCTGTTAAATTAAACTATTTAATGTTAATATTAAAATACTACATGATTTTTTTACCAAGTAATTAACATTTTCAATTTAATAGTGAGAATTAAAATGATTTAAAAAATTAAATAAAAACTAAAAATTAATAAAGAGTATTTAAAATATTAAACTCGTGAAATAATTGAGAAAAAAAACTTCATTAACTCAGAATTTTACGCTGCAATTACATATACAATTTTTCTAAAATAATATGGAAAGAAAAAGGTAGTCAACTGGTCCAGCTAACTAAGTATTTAGGAACCAATATTACAGCTGGACCTCGAAAACAAGCAAACACTGGAAGGAAGTGGGCTGACTGCTGACCACTAAGCAAGTGAAATGGAGTCCATTGAGTGTTTTTCTTTTCTTTTAATATAATAAAATTAGTAAGCCTTGAATATTATGCTAAGTGTCTGGAAAATATCGTTCCCCACGTCACTTTTATATTGGATATATCACCCGATCAACAGGTCCAGTTCCGTGGGCTGACCGAACCTACGATTAAGAGCATAAATCGGCCGGCCGAATAAACACATGCTCCAAGAAGGCGAAGATTCTCATTTCTTAGCGACCCTGAAATTTAAAGTAATCAAATTAAAAAAAAAAAAATCAAAGGTAAACATGACTAAGGAAAGATAAATACATTTAATATAATAAACACACTCTACCAGAGTCTACCACTAAAAAGTTAAAAATAGGTAAATCGAGCGTGGTGCAATTTTTATTATTATTTTTTTTTTATATTCTTCTTAAACCGGTTATCTAATTTGATTGTTAAAGTGTCTTGATAAGTATATTTTATCTTCCGTTCAACTGAAACTAGTTTCTGTCTTCACCGACAAAGATTAAAGTAGAGGAAGAGTTAGGAAGTTCACTACCTCACACGTTTTGGCAAGCACATTTTGGCGTTCATCGTGAGACTGAAATAAAATATCATCCAATTCCCCAAAGTTAATCTTGTTGGAATGATGGTAGTTACTAGGAGCAGAGTGGAGGAGCATCCAGTTGGAAAGATACCACTCGATCAATAGACTCAGAAGCTGAGACAACTTTATCTTTAAGGGAGATAAGAGAAGAGATCGGGAGGATGCATGAACAACATTATCAGGATGTACAAAGCTTAAAGAAGAGAACACCGACCTTAGGAACAAAATAAAAGCTAGTACCGCGAACACTTGCCTTGAAGCATATGCACCCATCGACCCAATCCAAGACACACATACAGATATAGGCAAGCCATAGCCACGGGGTGCCACCCTGTCACCCTGTCACCCTGAACATCATGGAGACACCACTCTTAGCCAATTGGAAGCCATTGACATTGGAGAAGTATAACACAACCTCTAACCTTGACGAGCACATCGATACATACATCACATGGGTAAGCTTGTGTTCAGTCGATGATGTAGTTTTGTGTAGAGTCTTCCTAATTTCTCTTAAGGTAGTGATGTTTTGTTGGTTCACTAAACCTTCCCCAACTCTATGGATACATTCAAAAGGCTTGTTGCAATGTTCGACACAAAAAGTACTACTAGCCAGCCCCACCAGCTAAGCTTAGTGGCCATAATCAACATATGTTAGGAGAAAAGGGAGCCTTTAAAGACCCTCAAAAAAAGATTCAACACGTTTGCCCTTAACATTCGAAACCAAGACCCAACAGTAGCCCTTCACCATCTTATGACTACTCTCAAACCAAGACCCTTCGCTAATAGTTTATGTAAGAAACCTCTGAAGAATCTCTACCACCTTAGAGATAGAGCCACGAAGTACATGCAAATAGAAGAGTTGATAAAGTACCACAACAATGCAAGGAGAATTCCTCCAAGAAAGAGGCAAAAAAAACTCCTTCATCCAAGGGGAAGGAGAGTTTCGTGAGGGACTATGATTGAGGAGCCAGGGGATTAAGATACCCCTTCTACACCCTGCTCAACACTAGCCAGGCTAAAGTGCTGGAATAGGCTCTTACCTTGGGAATTATAGGTACCATTATAATCATGGGCATGCAACAGAGGAGTGCACCACTTTAAAGGACAAGATAGAGGATCTTATAAAGAAAGAATATTTGAAAAAAATCGTCTAGAAGTCCCGTGGGGAAAAGTTAGATTAATCATACGGAGGAGGAGAAGTACCACAAAAGACAATATAGTCCAGAAGGAGGAAGATGAAGAGATAGATCCTGGGACTTAGGAAAGGAGCCTTGTTCTGAAGTACCAGTCATCAACATCATCGCTGGAGGATTCACCGGCTGGGGTCTTTCCTCCTCGGCAAGGAAGTTAACATGATAGACATTGAGGACCTGGAGTTGGACCCGAGGTAGGATAAGGATCAACGGGCTTAACCCAACGAGCCCACTTGGAATTTGTGTGACGACCCGCCTTTGTCGTTACTAAAAATCTTTCCACTTTCTTCATTTATTAGTTGAAAATGTTTCCTTCCTTTAGATTTCTTTGAATAAATTTTTTTGAAACACTTTATCCTTGCTTAAAAAAATGTCACCGTCATTATATTTTAGAAAAATTAAAACACATCACATAAGTTATAACATCACTATACATCAAAGTTTATTTACAAAGTGTCACAAAAATATGTAATATTGTGACAATTATAATATACACATTATTCACAAAAATCCTCATGTTAGCTATCCTTCTTCCACATCTCCAAACAGAATTATCCTGTTAATCTGCTCCCCCAAGTAAAACTTAGGATCATCACAGGTGTCAACCACAAACACAAACACGCAAGGATAAGTTCCAAATAAAAATCTCAATATGAATTCATACCATATAAAAATCTCCATAAGAATATATACCATAATCAACTAAATAAATAAATAAATTATGACTTAAATAAAATTTCCTATATGATGCATGTTCCAACCTCAACTTCAAAAATATGTCATGTGGTACCATATCAGATAATACGACATCGTCATCGTAAAACTTACCAACTAGTTGGGATTCCACAGTGGTGCACAAAATCTCATAAGCAAACATGTGATCATCATGAATTAAATGAATTCTCATTGTAAAAATCCCAAGTCTAGCATCACGCCTAGTTGCACAGATTAAGTTTATTATCTACACCTCTAGCCGAGACCATCTCTGTTGAGGCATGCATGAATGAATGAAATCTTATCTCCCTTTCTCAAAAATATCAAATAAAACAGTATCAACTCATTGGTATTACAAGTCCAATCCATAATTTTATGTTACGTCATGGATTAACAATTTATAGTCCAAATCGTCAAAATTCACAACACAAGTCATCAAAGGGCATAACATAGCAATTAATCACCATCTCAAACATCATCCAAGTCCATAAAATAGGTCATCCAATTTCAAAGCAAAGATAATGAAACACAATCCAAATCATCATCCAAGTTCACAACACAAAACATCCAAGTTCAGAGTATAGGAAAATTAACTATTGTAAACTTAGAATTCCAACGTTTTTAATTATTGGATCACTTTTTAATTACTTTTTGTTGTTGCCCATTTCATTTTGGTTATTAATACACCTTGGCTGAATGGTTTTAAGGATCAAAATAGTTTGAAACCATGTTAAACATCTTTTATCAACAAGCTTTCTAATTACTCTTTAAAACCGTTAGAAATCTTCATAAAATTGGAGAATTTTAGTTATAGCTCTTGATATTTTTAATACTTCAAGACTTTCATATGGCTTGTAAACTTCCAGAATTTAGTTTCATATGAAGATTAGATTAGCAAAGAGTTTAGAAGCCTTAAAACACAAAACTTTACAAAGTTTAGTAATTTAAATCCTTTAGAAACTTGAAAACTTAAAGGATTTGAAAACTTCTCTTACCTTGATTTCTTTTGGAAATCCTTTGGAAAACATTAAGAAATCTTTTGAAGGTTGAAAGGGCTTGGTATCACTCTCCTTTCAAAGTCACGTGAAGAAAGTTAGAGTGAAAGGTGAAGAAAAGTTGGAAAATTTTTGAAATTATGCCAAAAGTTGCTTACAGTTTCGCAAAGTGAAAACAAAGATTTTGGGTTATTTTGTTCAAGTAACTCACGGTTTTGGATGTGCAAAAATTTTACAATCCATGACTGCATTTATAGGTGGTGAAAAATAATAAAATAAGACATGTAACCAACTAGTTAGGCTAGTTTAGTTACTTTAACTATTAGTTACATTTTAAAAGTAAGTCATTTTTTACTTAACTTTGAAAATTGACTTTGAATATTCCTTTCAAGTTGCCAAATTGAAATTTTCTCCTTTTTTTGCAATAGCCATAACGTGAAGTGGTGGCTAAGAATTACCATGTGCTTAAAAATTTCACAAAGGTGTTAAAAATTACTAATTTTTCAATTTTGATATTTTGGTTGCAAAAATTCTTCAATTGCCATGGCCTTCTTCCTAAGTTTTCTTTGCATCTTTCTTTTATCCTTTTCATGCTTCTTTAATTGTTTTATAATCAAGGATCATAAATTGTGTATAAATTCCAAAAAATAGTAATTTAAAAGTTACTAAAAATTAAGGTTTTATAATGATTTTAAACTTTAATTTCTCTTCTAAATTTTGTGATTTTAATTCCATCCTTCAAATTGTTGGTCCCTATGTGTGAATCTAGAGGGGAGGGGGGTGAATAGATTCTAGTTCCACTATAGCCCAATTTTCGCGAGTTTCTAATTCCTTTTAATTCAAACAAAACTATTCTTGATTACCTATCAATAATTGAGACAGATAAGCGAGAAATATCAAAGATACATAGCGGAAATACCAAAAGGAATAATCAGAAACACGTTAGTAATTAATATACAGCGTAATCAATATCAGTATCTAACTGTTCCAGTTTTAGTTGATTACCGAGTCAATTACCGAGTTAATTACCGAACAAATTGCAGAAGATAAACCATGATAACAGCAATGTAAGGTAAACGGTAAAGAGAAGAAGGAAGAAGAAGAGTGCACAGTGATTTATACTGGTTCGGCCCACTGCCTACATCCAGTCCTAACCCAACAACTGTTGCGATCAGTTTTCCACTATCAAAATGATCCATTTTGTGTTCTTTTACATTCACTCTGCAACAAGCAACACAAAAACGAAATCAAAACACCCAAAAACCTGTCCTTTAACCCAAAGAACAGTTCTTCTCTGACCTTGGAACACCCTGTTGGACTTGAAGCTTGAAGAATGCTGATTGTGTCTCTCTTATGTGTTTTGGTTTTGATGAATGTATTTTCGGTTTTCCATAGATGAAGTGTAAGTAGGATATATCTATGTATTGATTGTTGAAGTATAGGCATATATGTGTTGAGTTCTTTGTGTTGAGGCCCCAGAGATGTTTTAAACTTGTGTATGGTTGATCAAGTGACTAATGTTTGATTTCCAATTGTGAAAAACAGCTTTGAAAATTCTGGAAATCCATTTTTCACTGATGTAATCGATTACAGGCTTGATGTAATCGATTACATTGATCTTCCTCTCTGGTGTAATCGATTACATGGGTAATGTAATCGATTACATGTTTTTGGCCCTCTGGTGTAATCGATTACATCATTCATGTAATCGATTACATGGCCTGGGAACACTGATGTAATCGATTACATCTCGTTGTAATCGATTACATGCCTGGAAAATTCAAATTGGAGGGTTCTAACGGCTAGTGTAATCGATTACATTCATTTGGGATCAATTACATTGACCGTTGTAGCTCAGTTTTGCACGTTTTCTCCCTCCAAATTTGTTCTATAAGTATATCCTTGATGAAACATATGAAAGTGCTGAAAAACCTAGTTTCTTGAAACAACTCTTACACTTTCATATGCTCTAAATCTAGAGTTCATCAAGGTTTTCAAAGACAAAGGGGAAACTTGATTCTTTCCATTGATTGGGTGGATTTCATAGTGCTCATTTGTGATCAGATTCTACACATAAGGTGTTCTCTTTACTGATCTTTATATTTCCAATTTCTGGGTTGTTGCTCTAGGAGAGAGGTCTCTCTAGATAGAGCATTGTGTTTGAAAAGTGATTCTCAAAGTTTGATCTTGGAGGTGCCAAGGTCTTGGAAGTTCTGTTCTTCAGGTTGGAGAACAGTTTTGGGTGTTTTGATTTCTGTTTGTATTGCTTGTTGCAGAGTGAATGTAAAAGGATACAAAAGGAATCATTTGATAGTGGAAAGCCAATCGCAACAGTTGTTGGGTTGGGACTGGACGTAGGCGCTTAATAACCAAGATACATCGTGCACTCATCTTCTTCCTAACTCTCTTTACAGTTTTCACTATATTGTTATTGATCATATTCTGCTTTGTATTTGGAAACTACATTGATAATCAACTCATTAATTGGTTTAGTAATAGAATCAGTAATTGAACTTGTAATTGAATCTGTAATTGAAAGGTAATTGATAGGTAATCAAGATTAGCTTTCAGTTGAATTAAAAGGATTTAGAAACACGCAAATTTGGGGTAAAGTTTAACAAGAATCTATTCACCCCCCCTCTAGATTCACACATCGGGACCAACAATTGGTATCAGAGCTACTTCTAGTAAGTTGCTCTAGAATTTGATCCATAATGGCCAGTAATCAATTACCATTTGCTGAAGGTGCCTCTATTAATAGACCTCCTCTGTTTTGTGGTGATAACTATCCTTTTTGGAAAGTTAGGATGAAAATTTTTATGGAGTCTATTCATAGAAGTATTTGGCAAGCAGTTATAACTGATTTCAAAATCCCCACATATATAGTTGATAGAAATGAATTAGAAAAACCATTTGAGAAGTGGGAACCAAGAAATTAGGAGAGAGCGAGAAAATGATGCTAAAGCTTTAAATATTATACATTCTCGCTTTAAACTCGATGAATTTTTTAGAATTTCACTTGTAACACAGCCAAAGAAGCGTGGGATCTAATAAGGGTCACACATGAAGGTACCACTGAAGTACGAAGGGCAAGGAAGAATACCTTGATCCAAGAGTACGAAACATTTAGAATGGCACAAGGCGAGTCCATAATGGATATGCAGAAACGATTCACACACATTGTGAATCATCTAAAAGGACTTGGTAAGATATTTGTTGAGGAAGAGGTAAACATAAAGGTGCTGAAGTCTCTAAGCAGAAAATGGCAACCAACAGTCACAACCATTACAGAATCAAAGAACTTGGCCTTAATGACAAGTCTTGAGTTGTTTGGTAAGGCGAGAGAATATGAGATGGATATGTCACGTATGGTGATGAAGAGCAAAAGGATAAGAAGGCTAAGAGTTTGGCACTCAAAATGGAGGACACAGCTAGTGAAAGTGATGCATCATCAAGCTGTGGAAATGAGTCTGAGCAAGAAATGAATCTCATGGTCAGAAAGTTCAAAAGGTTCATGAAGAATGACAAAGAACAAAAAAGAGATTCAAAGAATGCTATAAAAGGCTCATCTTCAAAGGTCACATGCTATGAATGTGGCAAGGCTGGACACTATAGATCAGAGTGTCCTAACTTGAAGAAATCAAACAGCAGTGAGCCTAGAAGAGTGGAGCAAGAAGAAAAACCAAAGAAGGACCCGTATCGGAAGAAAAAGGCCTACATTGCTTGGGAAGAAAATGACTGTTCATCCTCCAGTGAAAGCGAAAATGAGGAAGCCAACTTATGTCTTATGGCTAAACCAGAATCGGATAATGAGGTAAGTGATTCGACTCTTCTAAAAATGATAATGATTATGATGAACTATATACTTTGCTTTTTGTGAGTTATTTAAAGAAGCGAGAAAAATTTGAAAAACTAAGTAAGGTTTTGAAAAACAGAGTTGCAGATTTAGAAAATGAAATTTCTGTTTTGAAAACCAATATTCAAGAATTGAAAGATGAAAATGATAAGTTGAAATTGCCCTGTTCAAAGTGTAAATCTTTTACTGCCCCTTTAAAAAGGAATAAAAAGAAGTTCCATACATTTAAACAAACTAGCAAGTATAGAAACTTCTCATGTAGTTATTGTATGCAATCTGGACATAATTATTATAACTGCATGATTAGAAAGAAAGGCTTAGATAATGGATTGTTTAAATGGATAAAGAAAGATAGTCACAGTTCTAACATGAAAGGACCCAACAAGATTTGGGTACCAAAAACCAAATGATATCTTTCTTTGTGTAGGTGTGCTTGAGAGCCAAACACTCAACATGATATTTGGATAGTGGTCGCTCAAGACATATGACGGTGACAAGAGTAACTTTATCTCCTTCAAATCCAAAGAATCTGGTTCAGTAGTATATGGAGATAATAACAAAGGCAAAATTCTGGGTATTGGTGATGTTGGAGACAAATCCAACTCCGTGATTGAAGATGTACTGCTTGTAGAAGGTTTGAAGTTCAATCTTCTGAGTATTAGCCAATTGTGCGACAAAGGCTATCAAATTTCATTCGACAAAGGCTGCTGCAAGATCAATAACAGCGAATCGAATGAGGTATTGATGGTAGGTAAGAGAAGAGGTAACATCTATATACTTGAACTTGATCATTCATCATCATATCATGCATGTCTTACGTCTAATGATGATCTATCTTGGCTTTGGCATAGACGTATAGCACATATTGATGTTCATAAACTTAATAAACTGTCATCTAAGAACTTAGTAGAAGGACTACCTGAATTAAAGTTCAAAAGAGAAGGCCTATGTGATGCATGTCAGAAAGGCAAGCAATCTAGAAACTCTTTCAAATCTAAAAATGTTGTTTCAACTTCTAGACCGCTTGAATTGCTGCACATGGATCTCTTTGGTCCATCTAGAATTGCTAGTTTAGGTGGAAATCTATATGGATTTGTTGTTGTAGATGACTACTCTCGTTTTGCTTGGGTGGCTTTTATACCAAGTAAAGACACCACTTTCAAAGTTTTCAAAATACTTGCTAAAAAGATTCAAAATGAAAAAGATTTGAAAATCAAGTCCATTAGAAGTGATCATGGAGGGGAATTTGAAAATGAACATTTTGAAAAGTTTTGCGAAAAATATGGAATCGATCACAATTTTTCCGCTCCAAGAACTCCACAACAAAATGGGGTTGTTGAGAGGAAAAACAGATCTTTAGTAGAACTAGCAAGAACTATGTTGAATGAAAGTGATTTGCCTAAATATTTTTGGTCCGATGCGCTTCCAATTGCGTGCTATGTTCTAAATAGAATTGTGATTCGACCTCTTTTAAAGAAAACCCCCTATGAACTCTATAAAGGCAAGAAACCCAATATATCTCATTTTCGGGTATTTGGGTGTAAGTGTTTTGTTTTGAATAATAGCAAAGAGCCTCTTGGTAAGTTTGATGCCAAGGCTGATGAGGGTGTGTTTATTGGGTATTCATCATCAAGTAAAGCATATAGAGTTTTTAATAAAAGGAGAATGTGCATTGAGGAATCTGTGCATGTCAAGTTTGATGAAACTAACAATCCCCAAAAGGGAAGTGTGTTTGTTGATGATGATGAGCATGTAGGTGAAGAAAGCACAAGCAAAGAAGAACAGCAAGAACCACCAACTACCTCTCATGAGTTTCCAAAAGAATGGAGGAAACCAAGAGATTTATCTCTTGACAACATCATTGGAGACATCCATAAGGGAGTATCTACTAGATCTACTCATAACATGTTCTGTGATGATTATGCATTTGTATCTCAATTTGAACCTTCTTGTGTTGATGATGCTATAAATGATGAATATTGGATGAATGCTATGCAAGAAGAATTGAATCGGTTTAAAAGGAATAACGTATGGGAGTTAGTACCTTTTAAAAGAGATATGAATGTAATTGGAACAAAATGGGTGTTTAAGAATAAGTTAGATGAGAATGGAGTTGTGGTTAGGAATAAGGCTAGACTAGTAGCTAAGGGATATAATCAACAAGAAGGAATAGATTTTGGTGAAACATATGCTCCCGTTACTAGACTAGAAGTCATTAGAGTTTTACTTGCTTTTGCCTGCATACATGATTTCAAGTTGTTTCAAATGGATGTTAAAAGTGCTTTCTTGAATGGCTATATCAATGAAGAAGTTTTTGTTTCACAACCTCCTGGATTCACTGATTTCAGATTTCCTGAACATGTGTACAAACTCAAGAAGGCCCTATATGGTCTTAAACAAGCCCCTAGACAATGGTATGAAAGGCTAAGTAAATTTCTTCTCACAAAAAAGGGTTCTCAAGAGATGTAATGTTGACAAAACTCTTTTCATAAGGAGGAAGTCAAACTGTATTTTGTTGGTTCAAGTTTATGTTGATGATATTATATTTGGATCAACTAATAAATCTCTCGTGTGAAGAGTTTGTGAATAGCATGCAGGGGAGTTTGACATGTCTATGATGGGAGAACTCAAATTCTTCCTAGGATTGCAAGTCAAACAACCGAAAGATGGAATCTTCATACATCAAGCAAAGTACACCAAGGAATTGTTGAAGAAATTCGACATGGAGAGTTGTAAGATCTCAAACATTCCTATGTCAACTAATCTCTACTTGGATAATGATGCAAATTGGACAAAGTGTAGACCAATCAAGATATAGAGGGATCATTGGATCACTCTTGTACCTCACAGCAAGTAGGCCAGACATCATATTCAGTGTGTGTGTTTGTGCAAGATTCCAATCTGCACCAAAGGAATCACACATGGCAGCTGTGAAGAAAATCTTGAAGTATCTCAAAGGAACTACGAACTGCGGTTTGTGGTATCCAAAAGGTACGTATCCCACATTGGTTGGTTTTAGTGATGCTGACTTTGCTGGTTGTAAACCGATAGGAAAAGCACAAGTGGTGTGTGTCATTTGTTTGGAGGAAGCTTAGTCTCATGGTATAGCAAGAAGCAAGCCTCGTGTAGCTCTTTCAACTGCAGAGGCGAGAGTATGTAGTCTGCAGGTAGTTGTGCTCGACCATTTGGTCAAGCAACAACTGAGGATTTTGGACTTAAGCTTGATCATATTCCAATCAAGTGTGACAACACAAGTGCCATCAGTATCACAAAGAACCCGGTCTTACACTCAAGAACGAAGCACATTGAGGTGCGTCATCACTTCATTAGAGATCATGTTGAGAAGGGAGATGTTGAGGTGGAATTCATTGACACAGAGAATCAACTCGCGGATATCTTCACCAAACCTCTGCCCAAGGAGAGGTTCTTCAAACTTAGAACCAATCTTGGTATTCTAAGTGAAGAACATCTCACATAAAGTGTTGTAAGTATGTTAGTTTAATCATTCATTTGTGCTTAAACTTGATATGAATTCATTGCATAACATGATCTTGACCTTTTATATGATGAATCAAATGCTTTTCAATCATCCTATATGTGAAAATCATTAACATTGCAGTTCATAGCTTCATTTCAACTTGTTTTCTCGGTTTTCTATAGATGTAATCGATTACAACATGTATGTAATCGATTACATGATATTTTGTTCATGTAATCGATTACAATAACAATGTAATCGATTACATGGGGTTTTTGGTTCTGATGTAATCGATTACATCATGAATGTAATCGATTACATGCGCTCTGGAAGTGTTTTTCAGAGCTTTGTTCTTCGTTTCTGGGCTTTGTGTTCCATGTTTTTGGAAGCCCATTTGCACACATTCACTGAACCTAGTCTTCTGTGATCTTTATTAGTGCTGTGTTAGGGTTTTTCTTTCACATTCACATTCCCTTTCTCTTCTAAACCCTAATCTCTCACGGCCTCCATTCTCTCTATCCCACATTCATCTTCAACCTTCTTCATCTTCTTCTTCACCACCAACATTAAGCAATGGAAGGACCAGGAGCAGCAAGAGAAACGAAAACAAGAACCCATAGGAATGCCCAAGAGGAGAGACGCACGAAGCACAGGCAAGAATCCTCCTCCAAGAGAAAAGCTCCTGCTACATCCGGAGAAGACGTGGGTCGTCCTCACAACGCATGGTTCACGTCTGCTGAACAAGAGTCCAAATTCTATATGGATTTTGCAACCAAGGAACTCGTACCTGCGAAGATTCTTGACCTACAATGGCTGGACAATGAAGGTTTCACGTTTCACTCCATGCTTAGAGATCAGAACTTGGAGAAATTCGTTGGGCTGAAGGGTTTCATATACCCTGATTTGGTAAGAGTATTCTATGCCAATATGAAAATTCATTCTGGTTCTAGGAGAGTGAAATCTGAGGTCAAGGGTGTGTCCATTGTTTTGACTCCTGATTTGTTCTTTCAATATGCTGGGATAACTGATGATGGTATTATTCCCACTATGGAAAATCTGATGGAAGAGGGTTTTGAGCTTGAGAAAAATGCTTTCTATATGAGCTTGTTGAAGAATCCTGAGGCATGGGAAGCTGAAACAGCAGCAAGGAGAGAACGAGGTTTGAGAAAGACTTTTGGCATTGGCGATCTTAACACTGACGATCGTCTTCTTCACTATACGATATGCTGGATTTTGGCAGCAAGAGGAACCAACCATACCCAAATCATGGAAGAAGATTTGGTGTTGATGGCTGCTATGAAGAACGGTATTCAAGTGGATTGGGCTCGTGTTATGATGGAAAATATGGTCAAAGTTCAGAGGAAGCTTGAATACAAATGTCCTTATGGATTGTTCATCTCTCGTATCCTTGAGCATTGTCAGGTGGATGTTTCCAATGAAAGTCGCGAATTGGTGAAAGATATTCAGGTCATTGGACATATGGCATTAAAGAAGATGCGTTTGGTGAAAACCCCAGCTGGATGGGTTTCAAGAGATGATGTGCAACCACAACAACAACGACCACAACAACAACAATAACAAGAAGAAGAACAACAAAGAAAACAACAACCAGAAGAAGATTCTTCCTCCAATGATGATGAGGATTCAGCGGCTGGGGAGTACATCCCTAAGTCTCGCTTTGAGTCCATTGTGCTAGATAGGTTGGAGGAGATGGATAAGCGCCAAGATGATCTGGGAAAGCAGATTAAAGAATTGGAAAGGAATCAAAATCTGCATTTCCTTGACATGAGATCATTGATGGAAACCATCATGGAGCGCCTCAACCAAGATGATGATGATGATGATCAGTGACTCCTCTGTTGTATCTCTCTTTTTGGTTTGATATACCAAATAGGGGGAGAATAGTATAGATTATTCGAGTAAGGGGGAGTTGAGTTGAGAGTAGCTTTGATAGGTTGTTCCTGGTTTTGTTTAGTTGATATTGTTTAGGAGAATTTATATTTTTGAAGTTTACTGTTTTATTGATTTCTGAACTATGTTAAGTGATTGTCCTTGATATTAAATAAAATTCGGTTTGTTTTATGATTCATTGGTCTTGATCTATATTTGTATTTGAATCATGTCATACATACTTGAATGAATGGTTGATTAGTAGTGCATATGCATATGGTATTTTCTGGAGATTTCTAACATATGCAGGACTTTCAAAGAACAACACATATCCTAAAAGCTCTAGGAAAACCTCATATGTGATTTGGTACATCAAAACCAAAAAGGGGGAGATTGTTGGACTTGAAGCTTGAAGAATGCTGATTGTGTCTCTCTTATGTGTTTTGGTTTTGATGAATGTATTTTCGGTTTTCCATAGATGAAGTGTAAGTAGGATATATCTATGTATTGATTGTTGAAGTATAGGCATATATGTGTTGAGTTCTTTGTGTTGAGGCCCCAGAGATGTTTTAAACTTGTGTATGGTTGATCAAGTGACTAATGTTTGATTTCCAATTGTGAAAAACAGCTTTGAAAATTCTGGAAATCCATTTTTCACTGATGTAATCGATTACAGGCTTGATGTAATCGATTACATTGATCTTCCTCTCTGGTGTAATCGATTACATGGGTAATGTAATCGATTACATGTTTTTGGCCCTCTGGTGTAATCGATTACATCAACAATGTAATCGATTACATGGCCTGGAACATGATAATCGATTACATCTCGTTGTAATCGATTACATGCCTGGAAAATTCAAATTGGAGGGTTCTAACGGCTAGTGTAATCGATTACATTCATTTGGGATCAATTACATTGACCGTTGTAGCTCAGTTTTGCACGTTTTCTCCCTCCAAATTTGTTCTATAAGTATATCCTTGATGAAACATATGAAAGTGCTGAAAAACCTAGCTTCTTGAAACAACTCTTACACTTTCATATGCTCTAAATCTAGAGTTCATCAAGGTTTTCAAAGACAAAGGGGAAACTTGATTCTTTCCATTGATTGGGTGGATTTCATAGTGCTCATTTGTGATCAGATTCTACACAAAAGGTGTTCTCTTTACTGATCTTTATATTTCCAATTTCTGGGTTGTTGCTCTAGGAGAGAGGTCTCTCTAGATAGAGCATTGTGTTTGAAAAGTGATTCTCAAAGTTTGATCTTGGAGGTGCCAAGGTCTTGGAAGTTCTGTTCTTCAGGTTGGAGAACAGTTTTGGGTGTTTTGATTTCTGTTTGTATTGCTTGTTGCAGAGTGAATGTAAAAGGATACAAAAGGAATCATTTGATAGTGGAAAGCCAATCGCAACAGTTGTTGGGTTGGGACTGGACGTAGGCAGTTGGCCGAACCAGTATACATCGCTGTGCACTCATCTTCTTCCTAACTCTCTTTACAGTTTTCACTATATTGTTATTGATCATATTCTGCTTTGTATTTGGAAACTACATTGATAATCAACTCATTAATTGGTTTAGTAATAGAATCAGTAATTGAACTTGTAATTGAATCTGTAATTGAAAGGTAATTGATAGGTAATCAAGATTAGCTTTCAGTTGAATTAAAAGGATTTAGAAACACGCAAATTTGGGGTAAAGTTTAACAAGAATCTATTCACCCCCCCTCTAGATTCACACATCGGGACCAACACACCCAAGATCAAACCTTTGAGAACACACTTCTCAAAGTCCTTTACTCTATCCAGAGAGACCTCTCTCCTAGAGTAACAACCCAGAAATCAAAAGGTAAACAAAAGATCAATTTAGAAAACACCTGGAGTGTAGATCTGATCACAAAAGAAAACACTATGAATACCACCAAGTCAGAGAAAAGATTAAGTTTTGCCCTTTCTTTATGAAAACTTGATAAACTCTTGAAGTTCTTTATGGGTTTCTTGGAAAAGATGATAAACTCAGTTTAGAGAGAATTTGAAAGTGTATGAACTGTTCTAAAACTTATGTTCCAAGATCTTATGTTAATTTTTGAGAAAAGAGTATTTATATATTCAATTAAAAACTCAATTTGGGCAACTTAATGTTTTTCTGATAGGGGTAATGACTGCCAGGGGTTGGTAATCGATTAAACCAGTGAACAAAGGTTTCCAGGGTGATTTTTAGCCATGGTAATCGATTAACCCGAGGGGGTAATCGATTACTCTAGTAACAAATGAATTTCCACACTGTTACCTATTGTTGGTAGTTGATTACCTGCTGTTGGTAGTTGACTACCTACTGTTGGTAATCTATTACCTCAGTTGGTTACCAAAGACATTTTCAAAACAAGTTTGAGTGGGAAATCAAACATTTGATACACGAGAAATCACACTAGATTCCCAAGCTCTCCAGTGTATTCACAAAAAGAACAATCACATACATGCCTAAACTAAACAATCAATACATGTGAAACTCCTAATTACAATTCATCTAAGAAAATCAAAATTACATAAACATCAAAAGCAAAACAACAAGAGAGACTCCAAAGCACCTTCAAACTTTAAGTCTAACACAAATATCATATGTGATTATAACATAATTAAGAAAATATTATAAGGATTCTAAAAATTATTTTTCTCTAATTTTATGGTTCATAGATTGTTCTAGATAAATTTTCAATACGTTTTCTATATTTAATTTACAGAAAATTTGTTATACAATGTTTTATTCCAACCTATATATTTCTTTATCCTACTCTTTATTCTACATTTTTTTGGGCCATATTCCTTTTAATTTCGTTGTTGTTTTAATTTTTTAACTTATACTGTGTGTACAAATGCAGTTCGGAAAAGAATTAATTTTTTTCCAAAAACCATATATTTTTAGAATCATTAAATGTTTAAGTGTAACAATATATAATTTTTACGTATTAATTCTTAATAGGTTTCTCGTACTAAATACAAAACAAGATTGTCTATGGATAATAATATAACTAAAACAGTGAATTTACAGTAAGTCGGAAATATCAGATAATATTTGATATATCAAATAGAAATAAAAACGTCAAACAATAAAGTTGTTTTTATTTAGAAACATAATCGTAATTTTCTCAAATTACATAACAATGTTGCTATAAGACGACAAACTGTTTTGAATTACGTTTTCCTACCTAATCAAAGTATAACAGTAAGTGATTAATATGCTTGTTTTTACGGAAATTTTAGTAAACATTTTAACTACATTTTTAGTATATGTAGTTATTTATAAAAATTAATTCTGAAGGTGTTACAATTTGCAATTGGGAGTAAGGGAAGACCAAGTCACCTACCTATCGCAATCGAAACCTATTTGCTTTGTCATCCACCGATATGTCGGGGATCCACCTAGAGTTTCATTGCCACAAGTTGTCAATATGTCGAGAAGCAAAGTCTGTGGCTCAATAAAGGAGGAAAACTAGGCAAGATCAAGAAGAAGCCATAAAGGAAGAGATGAAAAAGTTACTACCATCTCATTTTATGAAGGAAGTCACCTACACCACTTGTTTATCCTGTGTAGTCATGATGAAGAAAGCGAATGACAAATAGAGGATGTGCATCAACTACATAACCTTAATAAGACATGCCCTAAGGATGCCTATCCTCTCCCAAACATTTACAAAATTGATAGACAGAGCAATAAGATATCACTTTCTTAGTTTCCTCGACGCCTATTTATGGGACAATCAAATAAGAATGCATCCCTTAGACAAGAGCAAAATGGCTAATCGACAAGACTCACCAAACTGGATGCCTCGACCTCGGGTAAAAATGGTAAAGAAAGAGCCCAACCATCGGTTTAATATTGTATCTCAAACAAAATTTTTAAAGCTTAGAAGGTCGCCTAACCATTCATATGTAGCTAAGTTGATGCCATATTTAAGATCCTTAGCACTGATATAGTTTACTCATCAATCAGGAGTTGTCATGTGCAGTTTCAACATTATGTGGTCACACGTGCAAATGAAATCAAACTTCTCCTGCACCTTGTCTAAAATTACCCAGTCAGGGCAAAATCTGTCATACTTTTGACAGGTATAGAGCACAAATGTCAAGTCATTGTCACTCTCAATTGTAGAAAATTGGATACTCAATACAAAATTAAATAACATATCTTTATTCTCATACTTTGAGTAATACGAACCCACACCCTGATCGATCCATTGAAACTTAGGGTGCCTATAGGTGAAAACCAACCTCGCCAGCTGAACTTGTAAATAGCAACTCCCCAGCGACCTCAATGGCCTTAGTCGTGTCCCCTCGAGGATTTAGTTCCTTAGTCGTCCCCTCACGCTCCATAAGAATGTCCAATAGTGTCAGGGTAAACGATGTGGACTAATTGGACGAAGTCTTCAGTGATCCTTCTATTTCCCCACTCTGGCTCATTTTCGGTCATGAAATTAATAAACCAAATACCTAAAAATGGAAAGGAAAACTTGAAACCCCTTACAAAAGCACTTGGATGTGAAACTCTCGAACCCTCAATGCTTTGATGCTAGCAAATATTTGTGTGGGGACAAACAATTCTCACCACCCAATTTATAGCAAATCGGGCTAGCCTAATCGATGGGGCCCCTAAACAACGACCCAACAAAACCTTCATTTGGTTTTCCACTACCCCTTAGTGGCGCCTCTTCACATTCTAAGGTAGAATTTATTGCACAACAGCTTTATGCTGACACACTCCCAAAAATCGAGGTACCTATTAAAGCCACCAACCTCATAACCTCCCAGGCCTAACCATTGACCGACCTGTCTTGCGGCAAGGGGGGGGCCATATAAGGATTTATTACCCGAATGACAGGTCTGGCTCTATCGGTCGGCTGAATCTAGGACCACGAATATAAACTTGTCGCATGAGCACTAGTGACAAAAGGCAAAGATCCTTAGTAAACCCTAAATTAAAAGTGAGTAAATCATAATAAACCAAAGGTGAACCTGATTAAGGAAAGACAAACATATTTAATATACTAAACATCCTAACAATAGGGTGAACAAGGATGAGGGACCCACTAATAAGAAGCTTTAAGCAGGAAAAACCAGTGAGGTAAGAGGTTCAATTTTTTTTATAGACATTCTCTATTATTTCTCAAGCTGATTATCTAACTTGATCGTTGGAGTGTCATTGCAGGTACACTCTGACACCTGATTGACTGAATCCAATTCACATCTTCACCAAAAAAGATCATGCGAAGAGAGGGAGAGATAGTAAAGAGGTTCACTACCTCACATGTCTTGGCAGAAACAACTTTTATATATGAAAGTAATTTTATTTCTTATGCAACACCTCAAATTGATAGTCACGAACTATTTTGTTGTGCAAGTACATGTTTGGGTCCTCTCTATTTATAAAGGAAATAGATAATCCTATTTTTTAAAATTTGTATATGAGATGTTAAGGTTAAATATTTTTTAACAACACAATATATCTTGTTGAATAATGCAAAGAAAGGGAAAAAAATTTCATGCGCCAAATCTATAAAATACTTACATGGTTAACTTGTCATAAATTGACTATATCTAGTGAGTTTGTTAACTTTGATTATGAAATTCATACAAAATTTGATTTGTGATTAGACGACTGTGTAAAACTTGTTTACATTTTCAGTACATAGTCTTTGAACTCTATTAAAGAGAAAAAATGTCCATGCACTAATAATGTAAAACATTTTACACAATTAACTAATTAAAACTCACCATGCATGGTGGGTTTGTGGAGTTTCATAATAAAATCTCTACAATTATATAAAATTTGATTTGTAATTCGACAATTGTATAAAACTACTTTACATTGTCAATGAATAACCTTTGAACTCTATGAAAGTGAAAAAAAGATTCATGCACTAGCAAAGTAAAATGATTACACGATCAACCTGTTACAACACACTATGTGTTGGGCTTATTGACTTTGATAACAACATCCCTACAAATCATACAAATTCTTATTTTTTATGTGATGATTGTACTTTACACTATTAATGTATACCCTTTGAATTCATATGAAAAAGAAAAAGGTTCATGCACTAACTGTGTAAAATGTTTTGTACAGTCATCAATCACTACTCACCATATATGAAGGGTTTGTTGACTTTGATAACATAAACCCTACATATTATACAAAATCCAATTTGTGACTGGACAACAATGTCAACAAATCAAAATTGTATAGATAGTTAGTTGACTTTGACATAAAATTCCTACAAATCGTACAAAATTTGATGATTTTTTATTTGACAATTATGTAAAATTATTATACCTTGTAAGTGCATTGCCTTTGAACTCTATGAGAGAGAAAAAGTTCATGCACAAATAGTGCAATATGTTTTACACGGTCAACTAATCACCATTCACCATGTGTCGTGGGTTTGTTGACTCTGATAACAAAATCCTTACAAATCACACATAATTTGATTGATAATTAGATGACTGTGTAAAACTACTTTACACTATCATTGGTGAGCCTTTGAACTTTATGAAAGAGAAAAAGGTTTCTGCACTAGTGTAAAATGTTTCACACAATTAACTAATCACAACTCGACATATATGGTGAGTTTGTTGACTTGGATAACAAAATCCCCACAAATATAATTTGTTATTAGACGATTATATAAAACTACTTTACATTATTGATACGTAATCTTTGAACTCTATGAAAGAGAAAAAAGGTTCATGCAATAACAATATATACGATTTTACACAGTTAATAAATTACAACTCACTATGTATAGATGAAGTAAAACAGATTTACCCTATGAGTACATAACCTTTGAATTCTATAAAAAGTAAAGCATGATGAATAATAATAAATCAATTTCAAATTTCTAGGCTGTATAATCATGTGAAACTCAAAACAACTCTATTTTAAGTGAATATTTCAAATTAATTTGAATTTTTTATTAATCTAAATTATGAAAGTTTAGGATTTGGTAATTTGGTGAAGACATGTTTGAGTAGTGGAATATTTTTGACTTCACATCAACATTGAAGTAATTTTGAATTTTAGGATGACAACTTGTAAACAAAATTCTATCAACAAAATGCATTCCATTCAAAAATGGATTTTGTTGAGTCTAGGTCATCACATTTCAAGTAGATCTTAAATTAGTTCCAATAGATTATGGAAGTCAATGAATTGAGTTAGATGTTGATCAAAGAATGAAAATGGAGCTCCAACATAAAACTTCCATTTAGAAATGTAAGAGATTCAGAAAAATTTTATTAAAAAGGCAGGGATGACAAAAGTCATAAAATACTTTGCTAGGAAATTTGAAAATTGTTTCACCTTTTATTATATTTTCTTTTTCCTTCACATGTAAACGATTCTTATTTTGGTGCTTTGCTAATAAATACAAATTTGTTAATGAATAATATGTGCAAAATCACTTGAATTTGATGTGAACTTGGAATTCTACTCTATCATTTCATGTAGTTTTTTAGTCTACCAATAATTTATTTTTAATGGGTCATTTAATGGGTCTTTAATAGGTTTTTATTACTCTATTATTCTATTATTTTCGTAAAGATTTGTAGGCTAAGTTCAATGTACCTGTATTCCATTCAGCTTATAAATGGATACTCTTTGTACTTTGAAGTAGTTGAATTTTGAATAAAAATGAGTTTTTCTCTGTAACGAGTTTTTTAGTTTTTGTGAGAAGAATTGAATATGATCTTATCAATCTTTTGATTGTGTGATGATCTAAGTTTTTTAGTTTTTGTGAGAAGAACTGAATATGGTCTTATCAATCTTTGATTGTGTGACAGTCAAACCACGATCTCATCAATATTTGATTGTGTGGCGATCAAACCCTGACTTATCACTCACTATCTCATTTCTTTCCTAAGTGTGGCGTCAATATCCTTCCTAATAATGAAAAATCAAGACGGTCCCCTTCCGCGAACGCATCATTTGGTATCAGAGCTTCAGTATAATATTTTGTGAGTTTAAGCTATGCTAAGATTCTTCCTTGCATCCTCGATCTTATCAAGAATTCTTCAATTCTTGTGTGGCGATCATCCTTAGCTTATCAAACAAAGTTGTTTGTGTGACGCCTTCCTTTTCATATTTATCTTATTTTGTTATTATTTTGTATTTTATTATATAAAAAATTCTCAAATCTCATCCGATTCCAAACCCTATTTCCCAAATTTCAAGTATTCTATTAATTCTGGGTTAGGTTCATATCAGAATGTATGTTTGCCTTTAATGTGTAACTGTTTTATGAAAGTGAATGAATATACTACGATTTCACTGATGGGATGTGAATTATGAATTATTTGGATGAATTTGCTGAAATGTGGATTGCTTGAAATGTATGGTTTTTATATTTGATAGGTTTTATTTTTAGGAAATATCTAAATTATCAAGGACACTCTACCCAAATTTTGTGAATTGTTTCTTTGGGTTAAGTTCCTCAAATGGTTTGTTCATTTGAAATGTAAAGAGTAATGTGTGTTATGATGTATGTTGAGTTGCACCATAGTGGTGTAGTAACACTTGGTTTTTGAGTGTTATGCGTTTGTGTGATGTATCCTTCAGGATATGATTATGAGTAGGCACGTAAGTTGTTGGTTGTTGTTAAAGGCCTCAATCAGTGCTGAAATTGCAGGTTGGGTTGTCATATAGGCCTAAAGGATAGGTAGATGAGCGATTCCTAAAAGAAGGCTAAGGAAATCTAGATCCTTGTGTTATGGTAAGCCAATACCCACGTATGTCTATCCTGAAAAACCATTTTATATATATTCCATAGAACTAGCCATGAGTTCCCACAATGGCAAGTGTTGAGTGTTATGTTACTCATGATTGGTGAAACCTTTATGGAAAGTGTATGTCAAATTGATTTGAGTTGAATTGTTGTGTTTGTCTTTGTGCTGGAAAAGTTGTCATTGTTGACTTGGTCTATTGGAATCAATTTAAGCACTGCATATTTTTTTTATATAAGCTTACCATTGCATTGTTTGCACAGGTGTTTTGTGTCTGTGATGATCTCAAATGACGAGTTCGAGGAGCATATGACGAAGTAAGGTAGAAGAGTAAGTAGTTTAAGAAGACTCATAACTCACAAAAGTGAGCTATCGGCATACGTTTTTTAACTAAGAAATTGTCCATTCAACATTCTTAAGCAAGCCAAAACAACTGTTAAATCCCCTAAATTACAATACTTTGTCGATGGTTTGTTTAAGTGTTTTAGGATTAAAAATAACCAAAAATAGGAGAAAACGTGCAGAGAAACACATCACGCGCGAGTTAGAACTCTAGTGGCTGACCATTCTTCTCTGTCACATCAACTAGCACGACTTTCCTCTAAGCTCGCGCGAGTAGAGTTAGCTTCTAGCCTAAGTTTGCTCTGTAACCTCAACTCACGCGACTTGCTACTTAGCTCGCACGAGTTGCACTTGCTTGGACATCACGTTTACTCTCTTCAACCTCAACTCGCGCGAGTGAGTCTTTAGTTCGCGTGAGTTGGGCTTGTAAGGCCCAAATCCACTAAAGGAGGCTATAAATTCATAAAGCTATTATCAAAAATAATGTTTTGATCACCATTAGTTCATGCGACATTCAGAGTACGACCTCAAGCTTAAGCAAAAGAGACACACGGATTACTCGGCTTCCTTAGAATTCGATTGTCTATGTATTCTCTTCCTTATTATTATTGTGTTGCATTCTTTATTAAGATGAACTAACTCCCTCTTTGATGGAGAGAACGATGTAACCCTAATTATTTCTAATACAATTCTCGATATTATTCAGTATATGATTGTGAGTTTATTTCTTCTACGCTTAATGCTATTTGTTAACTAAAACTTAATAAATTGATCATAAACTTAGGGGAAATTTGAGAAAAGAAACCTAGGTGGTACTAGAGAAATAGCCATTACTGAGCTAGAGTCCTAGAGATAGGAGTAGACGGTAGTGTGGACATAACCTAATAGTTATCACTGCATTCACATAAGTTAAACCCTAATTAACTTAGTTTAATTTAAGAGATTAATTAATCAAGTTAATCTCAACGGCGTAAGTGATCCTGAGAGGGACAATTACGAGGATAGGAATCTGATCCATGCAAAAGTATAATTTGAATAATAGAGAGGAGAGTATTAGGGTAATTAATGATGAAATCGGGATCCCAATCGCTCTTTAAAATATGATATTTTTTCTACTTTTATTAATCATAATTTTTTTCTCTCAAATTGCCACAAACCCCCAAATAATATAATTAATATAAAATTTGATCGCTTATCCTCGTGTGATCGACAACTATGTTCTTAAAATACTTATTACTTAATGGTTGTAGTATACTTACCATAGCAAGCAAGGGGTGTGGGAGGTATCACTGCTACCCGCACCGCGCGCATCAAGGACCTCATGAGGCTAGGTGTGGATGGAGCTAAACAATGAAGACCTTTGGATATTTTGCATGTAACTAATGTTTTGTATGGCTGGCTCTAAAGTTTAACTTATGTTTAAACTCATGTGCATGTTTTACGTTTAATGTTTTTGGTTTAATTGTAAGGTCTTTGGATCAATTTAAACATAAACCATATTGACTCTAATGTTTTATAATGTATGTAAATATACGCATGGTAAAAGTATATTTGATTCTAAATATTTGTCTTGCCACCCATTAAAACAGGAAAAATTTCCACTCATATTTTCATAATCAAATTAATAAGACTTTTAATTAAACAGAGTATATGTTTTAATTCCAAGTTTAACTATAACAATCTTAGGATGTTACACTATAAGGAACTAAGGCTATGGGCCCAGTTATAAGCATTAGGTCTATACAAAAATATGTCTCCTTCTTAAGAGGCAAAGAGGATATGTCTTGAGATTAAACATCGAAGACTCCAGGTTATAAGCACCATAGTAAGGGTTACTTGACTCTTAGTTTCTAAGTTGGCCAAGGTCATGTATACTTGAGCTTTCTCTCTTAAATAAGGCACAACTTGGTTGGCAAACATGAAAATCTTATCTCTACTCACTCTCACACTATCAAAGTCAATGGTCATATCAAAACAATTTAAAAGGACATGGTTGGAAGATAATCAATCCATACCAAGAATAACATCAATATCATTTAAGGACACACAAATAAAATCCACAAGAAAAGAGCTAATAGCTATTTCCAAAGTGAATTTTAAATAGACTAGAGAAATTAACGCAGAACTATCAATTGGAGTAGAAATTAACAAATCAATTTTTAAAGGAAAAATGAAAAATTCTATCTTTTCAACACAAGAATAAGACACAAAGGAGTTTGTTGCACTAAAGTCAAAAATTACAACTAGAGGGATACCATGAATGAGACCAATACTTTGGATTAACTTAGAAGAAGTAGAAGTTTTGGCTTTGTTGAATGCAAAGACTCTTCCTCAACAACTTTTGGGTACCATCGGGGTCATACCCTCCATTGAATGAAGGTGGATTAATTTGCTAAAGTGACCATCTTCTGCAAAGGCTCTTCCTCAAATTCTTTGCTAAACTGGCCACAGTCTTAAAAAAGGCAAGGATGCTTCAACCTAAAAAGCACCTTTTCCAAGAACCCCCCAGCTTTTTGCTCAACTTATTGATCATCTACTCACACAAAGCATTGAGGTCATCACTGTAAAATACAAATACTCAAGAAGGGGGGTTGAATTGTGTTTATTATTAAAAACTTTTTCAGACGATACAACTTGCGTCTGTGATAAAAAGGTTTGATCAGACGTATACAAAGTTTCTCTTGTAAAGATTGATTTTAATTGAAGATTCGATTTAAGTTATTAGCCCCGGTTAGTAAGCAGATAAAATAGTGAAAGCAATAATATTTTTATATTGGTTTGTCTGTTCAAGACTACGTCTAGTTACCCAACAACTTGTTGAGGTTTCACTAAGAGTATTCTTTGAACCCAACCACTATTGGCTAAAATACAGATATTCTTTGAACACAACCTTCTCAGGCTAAACTCAGGTATTCTTTGAACACAGTCTCCATAGGATAAACCAGGTATTCTTTCAACACTTAGCCTCCTCAGGCTAAAACAGGTATTCTTTGGACCTCAACCTCCTCAAGCTAAACACAAGGTATTCTTTAAACAGTTAGCCTCCTTAGGCTACAAATTACCACAACAATGGTTTATAACAATTAAGCACAAAGAATTTATCCTCTACGCAAAGAGAGCTTTTACAATGAAATTTATTCTAAGTTCAGGGCGAGCGAACTTTTATCTGAGAGCTTAAGCAAAATTTGAATATGATCTTAATCAGAGTAGTTCGTCAACTTCAACTCGTTGTAATGAAGTCCTTTTATAGACGTCTTCGTGAAATATCTGTTAGACTGTAGATTTGAACGTTAGTCCTTTGTCTTGGGTACTTCCACATCTGACAGAGTGAACAATCAGAACATTTAATGCAAAGTCAGCGAATGTCAGCTTGAGATCAGGCAGAAAATTGAGTTCCAAGAAATTGAGGCAGAAGTCTTTGTTCTTTCATTGAGTTGCGTCTGATATGGCCAAAAGAGATAGCTTGAGTTTTTCCTTCCTTTCAATATGCATTTGCCATGTTGTAAAAGGCGTGATCATGATCAACTAGCAAAGCATGAGAAAGATCTCCTGGAGACTAGAAGTTTTTAAGGATTAGTTCTTGAGAAATGTGAGCTCTGGAGCAATCCGGTCTTGTCCAAGAAAGAGGGATTCCGAGTGAATATCCGAGTCCGAGATATTCAATCTTGTTCATGGAAATGATGAAGATAATAGGGTCATGTTCTTGAGAAATGTGAGCTCTGGAGCAATCCGGTCTTGTCCAAGAAAGAGGGATTCCGAATGAATATCCGAGTCCGAGATATTCAATCTTGTTCATGGAAATGATGAAGATAATGGGGTCATGTTCATCAATAGCATCCGGTGACCATCATTTACAATTTTTTATTTTTATGTTAATCTTCTAACTTTATGTGTTATTAAGTACAAATTAAATACAAATATTTTAATAATAAATATATTTGACTAATTATTCATGAATCATACTAAATTATATATTTTTCCTACTTAACAATAAACATAATTTTTATATCGATAAATTTCTTAATTTTATATATATTTTATTGGGGAGCAAGAATATATATTATTCTATACTAGTATTTTTAAAACTTTGAAATCAATTAAATACCTTAACGTTAAACATTTTTACTGGGTCTAAAATAACTCATTTAACGACCTTCCCGTGAACACTTGCCCAGGATGTTTATTGTTTATGAAAATATAATATATTGAATTCATATTGAGAAAGTAGACAGGGAAATTATTACATAGTTTGGTCTTAGTCAAATGAAGGCGAAAAGAGCGAGGAGGGTTTCCTACGAGAAAATGAAAGACCAAGTTTAGTCCGAAATGTGTTTTTCAAGATCTTTTTGGAATTAATTTTTGTCCTTCCTTTTGAAAGTGACGATTTTATCAAACACAAATGACAAAACAAGCAAGGTTTTTCCTTAATTTTGTCCTTGAATTAGAGAGATTTGTTTTTTTGGATAAGTTTTTCTTTATTTCAAAGAGATTTGGTTTGTTTCAAACAATGTATGACATTTTTTTATACATTAATAAATGAACAATGATATTTTCAATGGATAAAATACAGTTCATTACAGCGGTAACTATAAATTATAATGCAGGCTAGTAAACGAGTTATACCTTGTTATCAACTAATAAAATTATATACATTTTTCATTTATAGCATGAATCATTTTATTTTGTCACCACACAAGTGGATAAGAAATGGGTCATTAAACATTAGCTTATATAAGTTAAAGTCTAGAAATTTTTAAATTTTAAATATTGTGCATATAAATAAATTAAATAGAATAATGAATATTTTTCATTTAAGAGAGAGAGAAAAAATAAAGAGACTAGATTTTAGAATTAAGAAAAATATAAGAAAAAAGAGAATTAATATTATTTCAATTAAAAAATTATTTCAATCATATGGTGTGTAAAATTTTAAAAGTATAAAAGTAAATTCGATCTTTAGGATTGATTGAAATATAGCTTATTTAAAAATATATCTTTAACTTTATTTGCATCAATATTTAATTTAAACTAATTAAAATTTGACAAAATGATAATTGCCCCGAGAGAAGCAGAATATGCAAATGAATTTTTAGTTTGTATTCTTTATTCAAATTTAAATATACATATTAGAATTTGAATTATAAAATTTATGATGATAATTCGTCACTATTAGAAAAAACAAAATACGAAGCATCAGATCTAAATAAAAGAAATAAATAAATAAAAAACATCATATTACATCTTTCAAAACTACCCAGAGCACAAATCTGATTTAACTACTCTAAAGTTTTAACTAAATTAATTTTGCTGAAGTTATAATAAATTCAAAACATTTCAACAATTATAATTATTAGAATCCGAATTGAAAATGTTACAATTATAACTTACATCTGTTCAAAGAAACAAAAATATGAAACGTTAGATCTGGTTAAAAGAAAAAAATAAGAAGTATCATATTACGACTTAAAGACTTGAAAACAGATAAACCTATCTAGTCTATCAATAATTGGTTATAATATTATCAGTGCACCTTTCAAAATTACCTGTTGCACAAATATAATTTAATTAGTTTAAAACTTATAATGCATGTTGGTGCTTGTTATATCTTTAACATTCAAAAGTTTTAACCAAATTAATTTACTAAAGTTATAATCAATTTATAACTAAAACTTTTCAACAATACAAATTTGATAACTAAAATCTTACTCCTTTCAATTACATAAATTAGTCTTTAACATATTACATATGCAAACTAACTTTTTATAATACTAAAGCCTTTTGAATCCTTTACTTCACAACGGGAAATAAGTAGTCCAGAAAGAAGCAAAATATATAAAGATGATAAAGAAAAATCATAACAAGAATGTAGCATTCCTTAATAGTAATTAATGCCACCCAAATATATCAATGGAAAATAATAGTTCAAGTTAACTAAATATTCATATTCATACCCAAAGGAAAAAAGATATGTGCAAAGATAACTGGAAAGTGATAATCATATAGAGCTAGATATAATAGGGTCTAGAAACTCAAACAGATACAAGGACAAACAAAACAACAAAGAAAAATTAACTAAATGAATCCCATATATAAAAAAAAAAAACTGAATAAATCAAAGATAATATCACCTTACATATATTATCCAACTTAACAACTATAGTGACCAAATATAAACTCATCATTGACATTTAAAAGAAATGAATACTCATAGAAATTTGATAACCAGTTACGAAGATCTACAACAACATCATCAAATGGTCGAGATTAAGGTAAGCAAATGGTAACTTGACAAGGAGGTAAAATCCAAATTTACAAAATGGAAAATATAAATTATCCTTTTCCTATATTACTTCAGCTTTTTGTTAAAAGTAATACAAAGTTTTATGACCTTCAAGCAATATTCTCCCATTGAGTTTTTGCTTAAGAATCCCAAGTTGAGGCCAGTAAACATAAAAAGACTCGGAAAATAAATTAATATCATCCCATATATGATCAACGCCTCTTATTCTGTTCAAACAACAATCACTACAACTTAAATAAAAACATCAAAGATAAAGCACAAAAAAATTAAAAAATAATAAAAATATCTACCACTTCTCATCTTCTAAAGGAGGTTTCTTTGATAAAAAAATATCCTGTAAAACATCTTCATTTTTAGCCATACCTTCGTACAATAACCCAAATTACTGAATTCCCTGAATAGAGTTAGATTCACCAAAATCTAACCTATTTAAACTTTAATCAATTAGGCTGAAAATTCAATCTTTGGCACATATAACATTTTCAGAAAAAGTTAAGGGTCGATGGGTAACTGAAAAGAAAAATAAGGAGGGAGTGATTATAAAATATCAAATCAAATCAACACGATATTTAATTATAAAGTATTCGAATTCCAAAAACATTTTCATTTTCAAAATTCAAAGTAACATTAACATTTATCGGAGAAACCTGTTATCGATGAGACCGTCATGGGGTGGTAAAAAGGAACACAAATATTGTCGGGCTGGAAATCGCGGATTTGGCGTGAAACGCCGGTATACATGTATAAACTATGAAAACTGTGGTTCATTCGTGGTATCTTCTTCCCGTGAATTGGTTAAATCTTTTCACTAAACCAGTACTAGTGGATAAAAAATGGGTTCGTATTGGCCCATATAAGACCCATTAATTTCAAGAATTTTAAAGTATCCCAGCCCGTTAATTATCCATTTTAGTGAAAAGCATGTTTTATGGTTGATTGATGATTATAAGTGGGAACAGATAGATTAAATATTTCACATGTTAGATATGTTTTATTATTCATAAGTATGAATCTAATAAATTATTTTTTTTAGTCTAACTAATTTAAAAAACCTGTATTTTAAATATATTTACAAAGATTTATTTACTAAATTTATTAATAAAATCTATTTTCATGATCCGATTATAAGATGATTATAAACTCGTTTAAGTCATTTTCGTACTAGTAAACTTAGACGACTTACCATAGTTGTCCTTTATTTTTGGGCCCTAATCTATTCAACGAGCATATTTGAGGTCAGAGGAGCCAATTCCTATCGTTAACGTAAAGTTCTACCCGTGATTATAAGAAAAGGAAAGTGGGTCTTCAGTCTCTCAAAAGTCAAAACTCTAGTAAAGTAGAATACTATCTATCTATTTTATATATAAAAATTAAGCAATATAACCATTGTTATATCAGCATCCTCTTGTCTCACGTTAGCTTATTTATTCATATATTAATCTTTTATGATTTCATTTTCTATTTCATTTACTTTTAAATGCATTTCTTCTATTACCAATTTATATCAAAACTTCTCCTTTCTTCATATACACTCAAAATCAATTTAGATCAAATATTTATCTTTGAATACTATAAACTGTAACTCTCATAAGACACCAACATTATAATTACAAAATTTCATTTTCATTATAAATGGTAAATATTATTTTTTTTTCATAAATTTTTTCCCTAATTTTTAATTTTGGAGTCTCGCTTATAAAAAATTATCTCCCTTACAATACCTTTTATTCATATATTTAACATTACATACAACATATATTTTTTTTATCAATTTACCTTGTAATAATACATAAATTAAAGTATATCTTAAAAATTAGAGAAACATTTTATATTATAGATGGATATTTAAAATATGATACTAAATAATCTACAATATTTTATTTTTTTACATGATTTAGTGTTATAACTATTTGTTAAATTTTAATTATTAACCAATGTCATTAGTATAATTTGATGGTAAAAAATTATAATGGTTAATTTAATATAAGTATAAGCATTATTTAACTTAAACATGATATTAAATATATTATTTTTGAAAAGGAAGTCAATAGAATAGGTAAGATTTGTTAACTTACTTTTTCAATAAATTTTTTATAAATTATATTTAAGCACTTAAATTATTCAAGAAAATATTTACATTAATAAGATTATATTTATATATATAATTTATATTTTTTATCTAATAATATATATATATATATATTATAATAAAATAATTCAATCAACGACCAAATATAAGTTCAATAATTTATAGTTAAAACACTCGCATAGATTAAGAAATCAAAATGGATCAATAACTCATTATAGTAGACAAGTTAGGATAGTATAAATATTTGACTTAAAGCCTTCATTTTTTCTTGTTTAGGAAAAGATGAAATTTTAAGACAAATGTAAGAAATATAGGAGAGAAAAGATATAAAATAAGTGATAGTTCTTGTGGGTTAACGAAGTTGGTGCTTATGTTTTAAGTTTTGGTTCAAGTAGTTTGATATCTGTTCATGTGTTTGTTGAATATTGCTACCTTTTAGCTGAAAGGTATTTGAGGATGCAATGCCACAAAATTCTTATCAAGAAGTTGAAAATAAAATAGTTATTAACTTTCATTTTTTTTATCTACATGCCATTCTGGTGAAGAAATATAAGATAAAAAAATATTCTGTATTTATACTTTGTGTTTCAAATCTAGACAAACTACAACATCAAATTTTATTCACTATTTTTCATTTGAAAACCATGTTTCCCACATATTTCTTCAGGTTGACAGTTCATTTAACTTGTCATTGTAACACCCTGGTGTTTTGAAAATAAGATAAAATAAAATAAAACAAATAAAAATAAAAAATAAATAAAATGATGTAAAATCAAAATATCTTAAAGGAGTGGTTAGGTTTCACGTGAGTGGGTAGATAAATAAAATAAAAGAAATCAGAATATCTCATGGGAGTGGGTGAGTGGACTGTTACAAATTCTCATTAGAAAATCTATTCAAATCAAATCTCTTTTATATCTTTTCCCGTCCTTAGAATATCTCTTTTCGTTCCCGTGTTTTAAACCTACCTTCCAAAACAAAAAAAAAGGTGATCAAAATTTAGGTTAGGGTGTTCTCTATTTTAATAATAATATTAATTTTTTTTGCTACTAAGGTTAATTTTGCGTCTTTTTCTAGTACGGTGCTCCTTTTATTTTGATGCTCAGTTTTTCTTGTTGCTTTGAATTAATGTTCTTGTTGTCCGGTTAATTTGAATATTAGTGGCCTTGTTTATTTATTGAATTAAGTATTACCCGCCTTGTTTTATGGATTGAATTGAGTATCAGTAGCTAGATCCTTTTTCTTATTTTATTTTCTTCTCGATAACTTAAACCTAGTGTCTCTACTACATTACCTTTGTGTCTGGTTTGTTCACGATGATTTCCTTTTTCTTCTCTTTTGTGGTTGTGCATCCGTTGATTTTGTTGATTTTGTTACTTGAGAATGATGTGGTTGTGGTTGTAAGGAGAGGTGAGAGAGACACTTGACGAGGAAAGGATAAGGAAGACGATAGTGAAAAAGTAAAAATAGGAAACTTGCCTTCTCCCTATAAGTGATTTCAAATAATAATGGAATTTTTTAGTGCAAGTAGTCACACCAATGAAATTAAATGTTACTGAAGACAATCAAATTTTAATTAGATCATTGAAGAAAACCAATTTCCCTCACTTTGATGTTCTAGACATTTATATGTTGTTTTGATTTCATTTTAGCCTTATCTTTTTATTTCTTTTATTTAAAATGTAAAGTTCAAAGCTGTGGAACCGTGCATTCGTAAACTATTTAAGTTATGATTTAATTTCATCCAGAACGATTAGATGTTGATTGAAATTACTTTGCAAATGAAGAAATACATTACTACACAGGAGTAATTGTTCCCTTTTTATATTATATAAAAGTTATAATAACATTTATTTTAATCTCAGCAAGTCATTTTAGTAACAATTCTTTTTGTCATTTAAGTCGTTTAGATTAACTTTATTAGTTAATTAAATTCTTGTGTGTATTATTATTGTAATTATTGTATTGTGACTATTTTGATTTAATTTAATTGGCGATTGAAATTGTACGTAGTTTAATTTAATTCTTTCTCTTTTCTTTTATCATAAAGTGTATGTTATATCTCTTAACTGTTTTCATTTTCTTATTTACATTGATTGTACATATAATTACTTGTGTATGATGATCTTATTGGATTTTGTGGTATTAAATGTTTTGTTATTTGAGCTGAGTTATATGGAGTGAAAGATTAATTTTTTGGGTCATATTGCGTGGATGAGTCGTTTAGGTTCATAATAATCTATTGTGAATGATTTTTTGTATGAGAGGGATGGATGCCTACTACTAGAAGGAGTAGTGAGGTTGCCCCTTGTTGTTTTAAGAATGAGAAAGATTATTATGAATTCTAAGCGCATGAAAATATTTTCGAAAAGTGAGGATGAATGGAACTAGAACGGTTGGTCCCTGACGGGTCGATGTAATGACCTAGGACTTTGAGGGTATTCGCGGTGGGAAAGCTTCCACTATGGCTAATCACCATGAGTAGGAAGTGACTCCCGTTGCAACACTGATTGCCCTGACTGTAACTGTCTAGTATTTCTAGTGAGAGTGTCAGAGGTGACATGTACTCCTAGACGTCGCTCAATTGTTTTAATGATACCACATGGCATGGGAGTGAGTTGTGAGTAGTATGCATCATATTGGGTTGCACGACATGATTGACTGTGATAATTTGTGAATGAGATGTTCTGTAAATTCTAGAGTAAATTCTGGTATGCGTTGTGTTGAACTGCTAGTGTTAAGCTCATTGTTATTATTAAATGTGAACTAACCTTGTGTCGTGTCTGTGGTTGACACCTGTGATGACCCCGTGAATGGGTGAGCAAATGAGCAGTTTGTGGGAGGCGAAAATAACTTAGGCTAGGAAAGGAATCCGATTACTTGAAGACTTGACATGCTGTGACACTTGTTTTTCCATTCTTGATTTTCAGTGGTTGTTTCAATTTATAAATGTTAAAACATCTTTATATATTTTTTATTTGAGTTTTTTTGAATTGTGGAGACATGTGTAGTTGTGAGATTTCACTCTAGTAATTACTTTATGAAATGAAGTTAATTCCCTTCATGCGTATTTATTTTTGTGAACCATGGAGATTTTATGTCGTGGCGTTTGTAGTAACTAGGGGTGTTACAGTCATCAAGTTGAAGAAGTGAAACTAGGAGGCTTAGTGTATTATATCGATTTGAATATATATCAAATCGATAGGTAAATACATTTTGTTTTGGTTAACTCATTTTTTAATATCTTGAAACCAAATGATTAAATTAATGTTTTACTTTGTTATTAATTGCTAAGATATTTGAAGTCTTTTGTGTGAATTAGGTCATAACCAAAGGGTTTTATAAGTGAAGTTTGTTTGGCTGAAAAGACTCTAAAGTTTTACTCATAATATGAAGAAATTTAGTCAAGGTTGAATATATAATTTAAAGTATTGATGATCAGCTTAATGATAAAGGAACTTATCAAACTGTTTCTCCTCAATTTGGTAGACCCGTGGAAAGTTCATTCACTTTCAATCTTATCACATTAGAGAAAAGACAAGCAAATCAATATATGCTCCTAACTATCCAAATGTCCAACCATATTTGGAGTAAGTTTTCAGATATATTATATAGGGTGAAAATAAGAGCCTTGCTATATATTAAGTTTAACATATTTATTTTGTGGTGGTGAATTTAAACATTCACCAAGAGGAAGATAAGAAATAAAAGACTTCAGCTACAGAATTGGAAAAGATATTTAGTATAGACTTTGGAAATTAGTTTCGTCATCATTTAAGTTAAAAATAATCTCACATCACATGAAAATTATAATTTACTTTGTGATTTCTTAGTTAAGTTACAAATCCAAATATTATGAGGTACTTTGTAATTAGAAACAATGACAATCACAAGAAGCTACACTACATATATTTTCAACCGTACAAGTTTAAAACTTAGTATGAGATGAAGGTTTTGAAAACTCAAAATAATAGTGTTTCTAATTTCAAATACATCATGTGTTACAAGTAATGCTAGTAGGAATTTGAGGCTAGCAAATTTGTCATATTTTGGTAAGTTGGAGGGCATAATTGAGCTTAACAATTACAAATTTCTTAAGATTTTCATAATTGGGACACATGTTTCTCTTACGAATCCTTTTTGCTAATAATCATTTTAATAAGCATTTGTTACCGATAACTATTTTTTTAAGTTGTATTTTAATTTAAAGTTTATTTATTTCATAGTAATTATATCACAAAAATGTCAAAGTTAGAAAAATGCAAGTTAATCCTTGTACTAGTTGAACAAAGAAAAATGGTAAATATTTGTGTTTTATTGTTGAATTTTAATATATAATTATTTATATTATCATTTTGGAGTTACATATATATTATGTGTTAGGAAGAAAAACTTGAATGTGCTATTGGGCAAGGTGAATTATACTTTACATTACAACTCGCAAGACATAGATCTTATGTCAACGAGAAGACAAACTCTATTAGGATAAATTGTCTTTATCATTTGTTTGTAATTATTGTGTTGAATCTATTTTTTATTATCCTGATAATTCACGTGCAATTTGTGACTTGTGTTGTTAATTGTAACCTTGTTTTGGAGGCTTCTAAAGCCAGCTGAGATTTTATGAATCCTAGCTCACAGTAGTGGCACATAATTTTTCTATCATCTCCTGCATCGAGTTTCTTAATTTTTGAAAATTCTCCATGCTCTATTAGTGGGAAACCAATATTTTTGATGGCAAGGTAGTGTGAATTAGGTATTGATGCTTCTTAAATTTGTCTATGCAAAAGTTTTACTATATCATAATCATAGACAAATTAACTAGTGTGTGAATTATATTAGATTGATTTCATTTAATTAGCCTAAGGACTAATCTTGCATTCATGTTTACGTACCAAATCTAGAAGGTTGGAAAAAATAAAATACCATTTTATATTTAAAATTTGCATTTTAAATACATTTTTATTAATACCTAACCATAGTAGGACTACATTTTTAAATAATTTTTATATTCTCATTTCTTTTGATATATATTTTTATATTTATTTCTAAATTACATTCATAATTATTTTTGGATGAATCAAGAAATTGAGAAATTACATTCATAACTGAATTTATTTTCTGTGAACCTTTTGAATTTATGATTCTTTAAGTTGTTTATTTTTATTACTTTTGGCCTAGGAAGATAATAACTTGTAAATCCATTCAAATTTTATTGGAAAAGATGACACAATAAATGAATCAAAGTGCTAATTCTATATAATTTTCGTTGATGACAATGTTGTTAAAGTGTTGAGAAAAGATCATTCTCGACTTTAACATTGCTTGAGATTAGGAGGTCTTTGTAGCATTGCATTTGATAGTACTAAAAACAACGGTCAAATGACACATGTCTAACGACTACTTTGAGAAGCTTGCTTATGAAAGGATTTCGTCTCTACAAGTTTAAGTTGGCAAATTACGCTTGAAAAACTATATTCAAAGTTTCTCTCTCTAAGAATTGAACTTCATCTTCTTGTTCTGATCTTTATTGTAAACCTGTTTCTGCGTAGAGGATTATTTCTTTGTGAAAAACTCTATTTAAAATCCACTATTGTGGTGCCTTAGCCTGATGAAATTGCGTTTCAAAGAATACCTTGTCTTAGCCTAAGAAGGCTACGATTCAAAGAATACGTTGTGGTTAGTCTGAGAAGGTTGGGTTCAAATAATGTCTATATAGCCAGAAGTGACTGAGTACAAAGAATACTTGTAAAGGTGTTTCACTGTTGATAGTGAAAACTTAGCAGTTGCTAAGTAACTGGACGTAGTCTCTATAGATGAACCAATATAAAAATCCTTGTTTCCTTTCTGTCGTGCTTATTTACTAACGGGGATAAATATCTTAATACGTTTTCTAATTAAAATCAATCTTTACAGAAAAACATTTGTGTTTGTTCCCTTTTTGAAATCACATGACGCAAACCAACATCGTCTCAAAATTTTTAAATTAACACAATTCAATCCCCTTCTTATGTTTTGTCTTTTACATCATGTTCTTGTGTTGAAATATTTGTAGTACTTGATATGAAGTTTAATGTTGTATATACTTTTATTATACTAACATGATACCATTTTCATTTCATAGGAAAAACGATTGAACAAATTCATCAACATTGAAAAAAGGAAAATCCTTTGTTAGATAGTAATGTTTATGATATTTGATATTGTATTTTTTATTTGTCATTATATACTAAATCACAATTTTTTACAACTCTTTTTGAAATTGTTAGCTTTAATTTGTGTCACAAGTTATAGCATGTTTATTGTTGAATTATCTTATATTTAAATTAAAGGTTCAACTCATTTAATTATATTTTTCTCTTTTTGGTGATTTAACTAAAGTATATTATTAGATTTTGTAAAATTATATGAAACTAATTCTTTTTATATTTCATCTTCTATTTCAAATTAATATTTTTTAGTAATATTTTCCTTCCATTCATTTTCTTGTGCCACATTGTCTACTTGTTGAATTAATTTGTCCTTTAATTAATTTGATCTATTTTCTTAATTATATGTTCTCAATCTTCTTCTTTCTACGTATTCTTAGTTAAATACTTGATATATTTTGGAGAAAAGACCATAAATATTATAAAATTAGCCATCGTAATCAAATCACTAGATGAAAATCCAAGATTGTTAATTATGATGCACGAAGTGGATGCACGTAACAACGAAAACATATGATTTTAGGAATTTTTAAATGCCATGATTATAAAAAATGAAAGGTATGTGAAAATGAAATTTAATGCTCCTTTAAAAATGATTAATAGTTAAATATTTAATAGTTACATTATAATTTCACATTTTTTTAAAAAATAAAGAGAATAAGATTGTATAATTAAAATTAAAATGATAATGATTACAAATTAAAATTTATAAAAGAACAAAATTTTCAAAATTAACATAAAATATAAAAAATTTTGGATTAATAATTACACAAGATAAAAAATAAAAGTTAATTCAATAATTATTATTGTAAGACACAATATATTTAATCAAATGAATTATGAACCAACAAACATATTAAATAAAAGTATACTCACGTAAAACTACAAATAAAAATTGTAAATGATTAAAATATGTATATGTGATTTAATTAAACTTGTAGATGTAATTATCTCTTCAAAGAGTAAACTATGTTTTGGCCTTGAAAATGTGTTGGTCGGGTAAAAATGTGGTCGGGTAATTTAGTACTTAAAAGAAAAAAAAATAACAAACTAGTCTCTTAAAGTATAATATGTCTATTATTTCAGTCCCTAAAATATATTTACCATCATATTTGATCCTTAAATTATATCACGAATGAGCATAATTTAACATAAGAATGAAAGAGATTGAATTAAGAGTGATAACTTAGTACTACAAAGGATATAGAACAATGTTACTTTCAAACAAAGAAACAAAGAGTTCCGTGGAAAAGAGACGTTTTCTTTTTAACTTCGCATTAAGTCTTTGATGGTCCCTATGGGTGGATCTAGAGGGGGGGTTGAATAGATTCTAGTTTCAAGATAGCCAAAATTTAGTGCATTTTTACTTTATTTTAATTCAATCTAAACTATTCTTCATTAACTATCTAATCTTAAGACAGAGAAACAAGATAGATCAGAGATGCACAACGGAAAGCACAAAAGAAAGACCAAGAAACACGTTAGTAACCAATAAGCATACGTAATCAATTTCAGTACCTAACTGTTCCAGTTTTAGTTGATTACCGAGTCAATTACCGAATGTAAAACAGAGATTAATCGATGTTAAAGATCAACGTAAGGAAAAAGATAAAGAGTATAAGGGAGAAGAAGATTGCACGGTGATTTATACTAGTTCGGCCCACTGCCTACATCGAGTCCCAACCCAACAATTGTTGCGATCGGTTTTCCACTACAATGATCCCTTTTGTGTTCTTTACATTCACTCTGCACGAGCAACACCAAAACGAAATCAAAGACACCCAATCAACCAGATCTTTAACCCAAAGAACTGTTCTCCTTGACCTTGGCACCTCCAAGATCAAACCTTTGAGAAAACCCTTTTCAAAGAACCTTACTCTATCTAGAGAGACCCCTCTCCTAGAGTAATCAACCCAATTCCGAAAAGGAAACAGAAAGATCAGAAAGAAAACACCTGTGTGTGTAGATTCTGATCACATATGAGTACTAAGGATGCCAACCAATCAGAACATTGAATCAAGATGGCCTTTTGAAAACAAGTTCTTTGAAGAACCTTGAAGTTCTTTATGAATATCTTGGAGAAAAGATAGAGAGAATATGAAAGTTTTAGAATGATTCAAAATCGTGTATTTCCAAGAATTGTAAATGTGTTCTAAAAAATTTTCAAAAGAGAGGTATTTATAGTTTTATTTAAAAACCCAATTTAGACAATTTAGTGAATTTTTGATAGTGGTGATCGACTACCCCAAACTGGTAATCAATTGTGTTGGACTTAAAGCTTGAAGATGTTTACGTGTCTCTCTTGTTGTTTTGATTTTGATGCAATATAATTTTGGTTTTCTTAGATGATTTTGCTTGCATGTGTTTGTTCTTGGTTGGAATGCCCTAGAGAACTAAGTTGATCTAGTGTGATTTCTCATGATTCAATTGTTTGGATTTCCCTCTAAAAAATGTTTTGAAAAAGGTTTTAAATACCAACTGAGGTAATAGATTACCAACAGAAGGTAATCAATTGCCAAAAGTGGGTAACAGAGTGAGAACCAACATTTGGCTCTAGAGTAATCGATTACCCCCTCGGGTTAATCGATTACCATGAGCAAAATCACTTCGAAATGTTTTGTTTCTCTGGTTCAATCGATTACCAGTTTGGGGTAGTCGATTACCACTATCAGAAATTCATTAAATTGCCTAAATTGAGTTTTTAAATGAAACTATAAATACCCCTCTTTTGAAAATCTTGTAGAACACAATTACAGTTCTTGGAAATAGACATTTTTGAATCATTCTAACACTCTCATATTCTTTCTATCTTTTCTCTAAGAAACTCATCAAGAACTTCAAGGTTCTTCAAAGAACTTATTTTCAAAAAAAAATCTTGAATGAATGTTCTGATTGGTTGGCATCCTTAGTACCCATATGTAATCAGAATCTACACTCACATGTGTTTTCTAACTGATCTTTTGTTTCCATTTTGGAATTGGGTTGATTACTCTAACAGAGAGGTCTATCTAGATAGAGTAAGGTTCTTTGAGAAAGGTTTTCTCAAAGTTTGATCTTGGAGGTGCCAAGGTCAAGGAGAGCGGTTCTTTGGGTTAAAGAACTGGTTGATTGGGCGTCTTTGATTTCCTTTTTGTGTTGCTTGTTACAGAGTGAATGTAAAGAACGCAAAAGGGATCATTATAGTGGAAAATGATCGCAACAATTGTTAGGTTGGGACTGGATGTAGGCAGTGGGCTGAACCAGTATAAATCACCGTGCAATCTTCTTCTCCCTTATACTCTTTATCTTTTGCCTTACGCTGTTAATTATCATCGATTAATCTCTGTTATATGTTCGGTAATTGACTTGGTAATCAACTAAAACTGGAACAGTTAGTTATTGCTATTGATTACATATACCTGTTGATCACTAACGTGTTTCTTGATCTTTTTTTTGTGCTATCCGCTGTGCGTCTTTGATTTATACTGGTTCGGCCCACTGCCTACATCCAGTCCCAACCCAAAAATTGTTGCGATCGGTTTTCTACTATAACGATCCCTTTTGTGTTCTTTTACATTCACTCTATAACAAGCAACATAAAAATGAAATCAAAACACCTGTTCTTTAACCCAAAGAATAGTTCTCCTTGACCTTGGCACCTCCAAGATAAAACCTTTGAGAAAACCCTTCTCAAAGACCCTTACTCTATCTAGAGAGACCTCTCTCCTAGAGTAATCAACCCAAATCCAAAATGGAAACAAAAGATCAGTTAGAAAACACCTGTGAGTGTAGATCTGATCACTTATGAAGACTATGAATGTCAACCAGTCAGAATGTTCAATCAAGAACTCTTTTTATGAAAACTTCTTGAAGAACTCTTGAAGTTCTTTATGGATTTCATGGAGAAAAGATAGAACTCAGTTTAGAGAGAATATGAAAGTGTAAGAACTTTTCCAAAACTTGTATTCCAAGATTTATGAAATGATTTTCGAAAGAGGCGTATTTATATGTTCATTTAAAAACCCAATTTAGGCAATTTCATAAATTCCTGAGGATGGTAATCGACTGCCAGAAACTGGTAATAGATTGAAACAGAGAAACAAAACATTTCAAGGTGATTTTGCTCTTGGTAATCGATTAACTCGAGGGGGTAATCGATTACTCCAGAGCCAAATGTTGTTCCCCACTCTCTTACCCACTGATGGCAGTTGATTACCTTCTGTTGGTAATCTATTACCTCAGTTGGTTACCAAAACATTTTTCAAAACATTTTAAGAGGGAAAACCAAACATTTGAGTCAAGAGAAATCACACAAGATTTTCTTAGTTCTCTAGGGCATTCCAACCAAGAACAACCACATGCAAGCCTAAACTAAACAATCAATACATAGGAAACACCTAGTTACATATCATCTAAGAAAACCAAAATTACATTGCATCAAAATCATAACAACAAGAGAGATACTCAAGCATCTTCAAGCTTTAAGTCCAACAATCTCCCCCTTTTTGGTTTTGATGTACCAAATCTGAACCAAGGTTTTCCTAGGAGTTTAGGATGTGTGTTGATCTTCTAAGAATCCTGCAATTGTAAAAAAACTTCCAAGTACGCAGTATATGCATTGCAGATTCACAATTCAATTCAATATATTTTCAGAGCATTATAATATCATTCAACATTATAATATCGTTCATACAGAAATATAAGACATGATTCAAGACAAAATCACAAATCAAGACCATATAGAAAACAGAGCGGAATATAAAACCATAACGTGATTCAAAGAGTAAAGGATATTACAACCCAATTAAAATGTTCAAATTGTTCAAATGTTTGCTGCAGTGAAAATAAAATACAATCAAAGTAAACTAACTAAATCCTCAAATTACTACCCAAAGCCAAATTTTAAAACTATTAAGCACAATACTCAATACTCAATACTCCCCCTATCAAGGATAACCTAAACTAAGCACTTCTCCCCCTATTTGGTATATCAATAAGCAAAAAAGAGAGATGTGATAGAAAGGAAATACTAGAGAGTGTCGAAACGAGTGTGGAGAGACTCCATCAGCTCCTTGAGATCCATGAATCAAGCATTGTTTGCAGAATCCATCTCGTCCAGGCGTTTGGCGGTAGTAGATTCAATTTCATCCAACCAATCAATAACGATTGACTCAAAGCGAGACTTAGGGATATACTCCTCAACCCCTGATGCAAATCCATGAAGCTATGAAGTAGACTCCACGGATCAACACCTTATTTGCCCCATCTTCAATTCACCAAGTGATCCTCACTCACAAATTAAGACAAGCTTGTGGAATAGGCTAAGAAATGGATAGTGTTTCGGTTTGGCACCAAAGAAGAATGAAATCAAAAATGGATGAAGATCTAGAAGGGTGGTAGCGCCATGATTCTAGGAATCAATAAGCTAAGTGATGAATCGCCACTTGAGTCATGGATCAAGATAAGATTCAAGGTTCTTTGAAGAAACCCTAGGAGGGCACTCCCTTTTCTCAAGACACAAGTCTTAGAAATTCTATTTCATTCAATTCAAAAGTGTCTTACAATGAGAATTTGCCTAAGTTATATGGATGCCTTGGTGCCTTGGCCATGAGTCCTTCTTAGCCTTAGGATCCTTGATGGATTGATCAAGTGATGCTAGGCTCCCTTCACTTGATCAATTCAAGAAGGATCTAGAGTTAATGAGATCAAGAGGCTCAAAACTCTCCTAAGCATGTGATGATCATGGATTAATCAAGATGGAATTCTATGCCTTGGATTAGAAGTAAATCCAAAGGCTAGAATACCTTCTTAGATGAGAGTCAACATTTAAAAACTTGACTTGAATTTGCACCTTTGATTATGGAATAATCAAGTGGTGGAAATTCAAGTTAAGTTAGTGGTAATTCCACTAATTCTCTCTCCTAGTCCACTCACTCTCTTTTAAGAGAGTGTATTACACTTGCTTAGTGGTCATAAAACTTTTGAGCCCAATTCTAAGAGGCTTTGACCAATTAACCTCAAATTGAGCAATTGAAAGAAGGAATTTTCCTACACCAAGCAAAGTTCTTTCAAAACATGTAAAATCAAGTGTTTTTAGCTTTCCTGATATAGATAATCGATTTCCATTTCATTTCAATCGATTACCAAACTTGATTTTGAGAATTTTAAGCCATTACTCTCTGGAGTAATCGATTACCACAATTGGGTAATCGATTACCACGAGCTTCAAAAGTGTTTTTCAAGAAAATGGCCCACTGGAGTAATCGATTACCGTTTTTGGTTAATCGATTACCGCGACCCCTGTTTTAGCATTGCATTTAATTACTCACTGGAGTAATCGATTACCACGTTTGGGTAATCGATTACCTTCATTGCTGAAGCTAGTTTTCATGGTTTTAATGGATTTGGACCTAATCGATTACAATTTCTTGTGAGTCCAATACTTTGTTCATTGTATCTAACCTCAATTTTGGAGTTTTTATAAGTGATTTTAAGGTTTTGGGCCTCATTCTACACATCTCACAAACCCTAGAAATCCCTTTCTCTATCTAACCCTAAACCCCCCTTTCATCTTCTTCATCTTCTCCACCACCATCATTCATGGAAGATCAAGGGAGAGGCAAACGGATAAAGCATGTGGCACACAAGCTCAAGCCTAGGACTTCCTGATGGAGGACCATCTCCAAAAGCTCAACAAACTCCTCAACCTTACTTTTTAGTAAATTGAGCTTCTAATAAAATTCGCTATTTTTTTACTGTCTGACCAGGTTTAGTATTCGGATTATAACTTGGTCTACACAACTCCAATTGAGCTGTTCTTAGTGTCTTTTTAAAGCTGACTAAAAGGACTACAAAATCTATACAGACACAAAAGCCAATTTCTAACTGCATCTAGGAGGAAATTGGGCTTGAAAGTAACGTTTGGATACTGCCTAAGATGTTCTAGCGGGGTGCTGACCAGGTTCAGTATATCGAGCGTAATATGGGCTACAAAACTCCAATTAATTTTTTCTTGGTGGAAATATAAAGCTGACTTAAAGGGCTACAAAAGCTATGAATACACCAAAGCCCAGTTCGGACTTCATCTAGGAGGAAATGGAGCTTGAAGTTAACGTTGGAATGCTACCAGGATTTTCCAACGAATTGATTAAGTGTTTAGGCCTATTAGTTTCTTTCAATTGTGTATTTCTTTTAAGACTTGATTTGGGCCTTGTAATTGTAAAGTGTGCTCAGCCTAGGGTGCCTCTCATCTCACCATTGATCACTCATTTCATCCTAGAGTGGACAATTGTAAAATACAAAACACAAGAAGGGGGGTTGAATTGTGTTAATTTAAAAATTTAAATCCTTTCGTCTGTGGTTTTGAAAAGGGGTATAGACGAAACAGTGTTTTACTTCAAAAGTTGATTTTAGTGGACAGACGTTATGCTTTAAGTTATCCCCGTTAGTTCAACAATATTGATATATAACACAAATATTTTTATACTGGTTCGTCTCTTCAAGACTACGTCCAGTTACTCAGAAACTACTGAGTTTTCACTACCAACCGTGAAAAGTTTACAAGTATTCTTTGCACCCAGCCAATTCTGGCTATACACCGATATTCTTTGAACACAGCCTTCTCAGGCTAAAAAGCAAAGGTATTCTTTGAACCCAGCCTCCACAGGCTAATACCACACAAGTGGATTTAAAAATATATTTTAAAACCGAAGGATTCCTCTACGCAGAGAGGGTTTTACAATGAAGTATATTCAGAATTCTTGAGCGAAATCTCAGAAGATAGACTAAGAGAAGCGTTTTGATGAAGCCACACTTGGAAGAGATTCCATGGAAGCTCCAAGTTCCCTCACGAACCTTCAACATTCACCGATTCAATGGAAGCAAAGAAGAATTGGTTCGGTAGAAGAGAATTTAAGAGTTTCGGTTTTTGAGAAAACAAAGCAAAAAATTGGAGAGGAAAGAAATGGTTATGGCGCCAAGGAGAGAACTCCTATAAGCCTAGGAGGAACCGCCACAATGGTTGAAGAAGCCATTGATAAGATTCAAGGTCTTCCCTAAGGGAACAAGAGAATTTCTCTCAAAAGCTAGAAGCTATTTCAATTATGTCCAAAAGTCCTTTACATTGGAAAAGTTAGGGTATTTATAGGTTGCAAAGCTTGGGCTCCAAGTAATCCTAGCTTGCCTTGCAAGCTAAGTAAGCTTTAACCACGGTTGGGAGCCACTAATCATGGTTAGGGCTCAACCAATCCGTGGAGCTTCCTTGCAAGCCAAGTAACCCAAGTGGTTACTTGGTTGTTAGGAAGCACATGGCTTTCACATGGCCTCCACATGGGCTTGTCCCCTCCTTGTCCCCTCCTTGTCCCCTTCTAGTGGCCATGTGATGAGCCATGTCATCAATCCTAAACTTCTCTTAATCAAGGGTGGAGATCTTTGATTAAGCTTAGGCATGGATCCAAGGCTTAATCAAAGGCTCCCTCTTTGTTTAAGAAGGTTTTCAAGTTCACACAAGTTTTTAGAACAAAATGATTTCAACCGATTTTTAAAGTCTTGTGTGGCTTGACTTAGGAGTGTGGCATGCGTAGGATTTGATGGAGCCTTAGGCCTTGGGCCTATGAAAACCCACGGGCTTAAGCCCAAGTATTCCCTAAAGCTATTACATCATACGACATAGTTATGTTTCAAAAGAATTTACAAGTAAACTACAAGTACTAGGTTCTATACTATCTTCTTTTTCTTGGAGTTTTCCCACCTCCTCTTCTAGCTTCCTTTGCATGCTTCTAGTAACTCTTCTAGATGTTCCTACATCAAGCCCCTCTTCTTGGCTTGAACTTGTCCCCAAGTTGAGGTCATCACTTGTACCTACATCACATAAAGAAAGATCAGTTATATTGAAAGAGTTACTACCACCATACTTACTTGGTAAGTCTAGTTTGTATGCATTTGGTCCCAATTTCTCTATGATCTTGAAGGGTCCATCTCCTCTTGGAAGTAGCTTGGAACTCCTTAAGGTAGGGAACCGTTCCTTTCTCAAGTGGAGCCAAACCATATCCCCTACTTTGAACTCGATAGCCTTATGATGTTTGTTGTAGGCCTTTGCTATTTGCTCATTCTTTTTCTCTATCTTCTTCTTCACTTGAGCGTGTAGCTCGTGGATCTTTCTAGCCCTCTCTTGACCACTCCTATTGCAAGAAAACTCAATAGGCAAAGCCACTAGATCAAGTGGGGTGAGTGGGTTAAATCCATAAACAATTTGAAAAGGAGAAAACTTAGTAGTGGAATGTTCAACCCTATTATAAGCAAACTCAATATGAGGTAGCCAATCTTCCCAACTCTTTATTTTGTCACCAACAAAAGTTCTCAATAGTTGACCCAAGGTTCTATTGACAACTTCGGTTTGCCCATCCGTTTGGGGGTGGCAAGTTGTAGAGAAAAGAAGCTTGGTTCCAAGGCAACTCCAAAGGGTCCTCCAAAAGTGTCCAAGGAATTTGGAGTCTCTATCACTCACAATGGTCTTGGGTACCCCATGGAGTCTCACTACTTCCTTAAAAAATAGTCTTGCAATATGAGAAGCGTCATCAACTTTCTTGCAAGCTATGAAATGAGCTATTTTTGAGAAACGGCATACAACAACAAAAATACTATCCATCCCTCTTTTGGATTTGGGAAGGCCAAGTATGAAATCCATGGATTGTTGGTCCCTATGTATGAATCTAGAGGGGGGGGGGGGTGAATAGATTCTTGTTCAATTTTAGCCGAAACTCGCAAGACTCTAATTCCTTTTGAATTCAAACAAATCGGTTCTAGATTCACCTATCAATTACCGTATCAATTACCGATTCAATTACCTATTCTATTACTGATTCAATTACCGTATCAATTACTGAGTTGATTATCAATACAGTTACCAAATATACTGCAGAATTTAAACAATGATAATAGCAATATAAGGAAAACTGTAAAGAGGATAAGGAAGAAAATGAGTGCACAACGATTTATACTGGTTCGGCCAACTGCCTACGTCCAGTCCCAACCCAACAACTGTTGCGATTGGCTTTCCACTATCAAATGATCCCTTTTGTGTTCTTTTACATTCACTCTGCAACAAGCAACACAAAAACGAAATCAAAACACCCAAAACCTGTTCTTCAACCCAAAGAACAGTTCTTCCCTGACCTTGGCACACCCAAGATCAAACCTTTGAGAAAACACTTCTCAAATACACTTACTCTATCCAGAGAGACCTCTCTCCTAGAGTAATAACCCAGAAATTGAAATATAAATAAAGATCAGTATAGAAAACACCTTGAGTGTAGATTCGATCACAAATAAACACAATGAAATCCACCCAATCACAGGAATGTATCAAGTTTGCCCTTTCTCTTTGAAAACCTTGATGAACTCTATTTACAGAGCATATGAAAGTGTGAGAGTTTGTTCACAAGCTTAGGTTTTCTCTTCTTTCATATGTTTCATCAAGTTTGTATTTATAGAACCAATTTGGAGCAAGAAAACGGGCAAATTGAAGCTTCAACGGTCTAAGTAATCGATTACAATAAGTGGGTAATCGATTAAACTAGCCGTTACAGCATTTCTGGGTGATTTTCAAACTTGGTAATCGATTACCAGGGGAAGGTAATCGATTACTCCAGCAAAGAATGCATTTCTGGAGATTTTTGGTCGTGGTAATCGATTACCAAATGTTGGTAATCGATTACTCCAGTGAGTAATGCTCCTGGTTGTGCCTGGGCGCACCTGCTTGAGCACTTTCACCAAAATTGGCATAACTTCTTCTACAGATATCGTTTTGAGCTCTGGTTTTTTGCATATGAAAGAGGATTGATAGAGCTACAAATCTCATCAAGACACGAAGAGCCAATTCGGAGTGCATCTAGGGTGAAATCAAGCAGCAAGAGGATTCCAAAATATTTTCTGCCATGGTAATTGATACCTAGGGATGTAATCGATTACACCAGAGAAGCACAACGTGGTAATCGATTACCAGGGGAAGGTAATCCATTACACCAGAGAGGGAAACCAATCTTGAGTGATTTTTGAACTTGGTAATCAATTACCATACCATGGTAATCGATTATATCACTAAACAAATGGATTTCCAGGTTTTTCAAAACTATTTTTAGATAGGGAAATCAACCATTTGTCAAATGAGTAATCACACACAAGATTCAACCATTCTCTGGGCATCAAACAAAGAACCAAACACATCCATGCCTAAACTCAACAAACAATACATAGATAATTCCTAATTACATTTCATCTAAGGAAAACCAAAATTACTTTACATCAAAAGCAAAAACACCAAGAGAGACACTAAAGCATCTTCAAGCTTTAAGTCCAACATGGATATGTCCATCCAAGGTGAGGAAGCAATCGGAAGGGGTTGGTAGAGGCCATTAGGAGAGGCTTTAGATTTGGCCTTGTTACAAGTGATGCATTTAGAGATGTTTTTGACTACTTGGACTCTCATATGAGGCCAATAGAAGTTCTCTTGTAACATGGCCAAGGTCTTATCCCTTCCAAAATGTCCCATCAACCCTCCTTCATGGGTCTCAACCACTAATAAGTCCCTCAAAGAAGATTTAGGCACACACAATGCTTGGCCTTTAAAGAGGTATCCATTGTGCCTAAAGTAGTCTTTGAATGGACCTTTGGTACTTGATTCCCATGCAAGACCGAAATCCTTATCCAAGGCATACATAGGTTTAATATGGTCAAAACCATACATCTTACACTCAAGCATGTTTATTAAAGTGTGCCTTCTACTTAGAGCGTCGGCAACTATGTTACTAGACCCCTTTTTATACTTGATGATGTAAGGAAATTGTTCTATGTATTCTACCCATTTGGCATGCCTTTTATTCAATTTTCCTTGTCCTCTCAAATGTTTTAGGGCCTCATGGTCCGTATGGACTATAAATTCCTTAGGTAGCAAGTAGTGTTGCCACACATGTAAGGCCCTTACTAAAGCATATAATTCTTTATCATAGGTGGAGTAATTAAGGTGCCCTCCCTTTAGTTTTTCACTAAAATAAGCTATGGGGTGCCCACTTTGCATGAGAACCGCACCTATTCCTATATTTGACGCATCACATTCAAGTTCAAATGAGAGAGAAAAATTTGGTAAAGCAAGTATGGGTGCGTGTGTGAGTTTGTGTTTGAGCACCTTGAAGGCTTCTTCTTGAGAAGGCCCCCATGAAAACTTAATGTCCTTTTTTACAAGTTCATTCAATGGACTAGCTATGGTGCTAAAGTCCATTACAAACCTTCTATAGAAGCTAGCTAAGCCATGAAAACTTCTTACCTCTTTTACACATGTAGGGGTGGGCCATTCCTTGATAGCTTGTATCTTGGCTTCATCTACTTCTACTCCCTTTGAGCTCACAACGAAACCAAGGAATACAACCTTCTCGGCCCCAAAGATACACTTATCCTTATTGGCATACAATTTTTCTTTCCTAAGTACTTCTAATACACATCTCAAATTATTTACATGTTCTTGAAAATTCTTACTATAGACCAAAATATCATCAAAATATACTACTACAAACTTACCTAAGAATTCCTTGAGTACATGATTCATGAGTCTCATGAATGTACTAGGAGCATTAGACAATCCAAATGGCATTACTAGCCACTCATATAATCCAAATTTAGTCTTAAAGGTGGTTTTCCATTCATCACCATCCTTCATTCTAATTTGATGGTAACCGCTTTTAAGGTCTATTTTGGAAAATAGAGTAGACCCATGTAATTCATCTAATAGATCATCTAATCTAGGAATTGGATGTCTATATCTAATGGTAATATTATTTATTGCCCTACAATCGGTACACATGCGCCATGTACCTTCCTTCTTAGGAACCAAGATGATAGGGGATGCACAAGGTGAGAGGCTTTCCTTGACCCATCCTTTCTTCAAGAGGTCTTGGACTTGCTTCTCAATCTCCTTGGTTTCACTTGGTGAGCTCCTATAGGCTGGTTTGTTGGGCAATTGGGACCCCAGAATGAAGTCTATTTGATGCTCTATGCCCCTAACAGGTGGTAATCCGTGGGGAAGATCCAAAGGGAAGACATCATGGAATTCCTCAAGCAATTCATCTATGGACTTGTCATCACCTACACAATCATTACTCAAAATTAAAGGAGTTGGCATACACAAGAACATAGATTTCCTAGCTAAGTATTCTCTTTTTATTTCATTGCATGTAACAAACAAAGTTTCTTTACAATTACTAGGACTAACACTAGCATTACAAGTAGAATCATTCTTTAAAACAATTTTCTTTTTATTGGGCTTCTTGGTCAAAGCCTTTGGTGCCTCGGAAATCTCGGCTAGTCCAACCTTTTGCTCTTGGGACCTCCTAAGTCTTAACTTGACTTGGTCCTCACATATTGTTGACTTTAAAATATACGTGTGTCAATCTTTCGGCAAATGTACCGGTCGTCAAAAGTTTAGAAAAATAAGAGTAAGGGTTGTCGAACCACAGAGACTAGTTGTGAATTATCGAATGCTTAATATGATTGCTATTAGGACTAACAATTGAGTGAATCATGTGTGTAAACTAAGTAATTATGTAAAGGGACAATGTACTGTAAAACAAGAAATGGAAAGCAATAAATGTTTAAGTTTCAGAAATGATGAAAACAGTTAGGGAATAGGTTTATTCAATTCCTTCTCTCAAGTAACTACTTCATATATCAATTCCATAGCTATCAATCAATTGGAGACTAGAATTTGTGATACCTTAGACTAATCCTATTCCTAAGTCTTTAGTCCCTTTGAATGACTTCTATAATCCCTAATCCCTTAGGTGAAAACAGAAATTCATTCAAGAAGCGAAACAGATAAATTCACAATGTCTCATATCATGCAAGTTCTATTCCTAGACTCATGCAAAGGTATAATGATGCAGTTCTTCTCCTAGTTCAACTATCAATCTTCCAATTGCATAATTGAAATGAGAAACAAAAACTCAAGGAACAGTTCAATCCAATTCAAGCAGTTAATATTCCTATCACTATTTGAACTTCATGAATTAAACCTCAAGAAATTGCATTAAGTAAGAAGAGATCAATCAATCAACTTGAATTACAATTGAATCAACATAGAAATTCATTACAAGTATTCTAGAATCGAAATCCCCTTCCCTAACCTAAGAGTTTAGCCTAACATGGAAATAGAAAGAGAAAGAACGAAAACAGAAATCAAAACCGAGAGAAGCTCCATGAATCCTTAGGTCTTGCTTCCACAAGCTCCAAATCTTCAAGAATCCTCTTGATTTGATGGAGAAAGAAGGAGAACGAAGGTGGAGAAGAGAGAAAACAAGAGAAACGTGCAGAAGAAGCTAACAGAAAACTGAATTATCAAGTTCCCCTTTGATTTCGCGTCCTGGGACCCCTTTTATAGCAGAGAAACGCGCCACCCACTTATGCAGAACGCGCCCTGGCGCGTTTGGGTCATTGAAGATGGCATGAGCGCGCCCTTGTGCGCGCCCTTGTGCGCGCCCTGGCGCCCATGCACCACTCTGGATCAGTGAAACGCGCCCTGGCGCGTTTTGACAGGTGAGGATGCTCCATTTGGCTTGCTTTGATCTTGATTTGGGCTTACATCCTTGTTCTTCTTGATGGCATCTTCATCTTATGTCCATAGCTTTCATTCCAAGCTTCTATCTTCTCTTCAATGAACCTAGAATCAACAAAAGAATGATTAAGATGACTTAAAAACTCAAGAAAACTTATAAAACTTAACGAAACACTAACTCAAGAACTAACACTAAGCAAACATGGTATTTTCAATGTTTTCTTGCCTAAACTACAACTAAACCTATTGAAAATGGATGAAAATGGATTGAAAACACCTAAGAAAACATGTATAATCTAGCACTTATCACAACCCCAAACTTAAAGCTTTGCTTGTCCTCAAGCAAACATAGAATCCATCATTACAAGGGTGAATAAGCATGGTATAACATTGAGCTCAACAGCCACTGAAAATGCATTATGCAGTTCTTAACTCCTTAAGCCAACTCAATTTATCTATGAAAGTTGGACATGAACTCAAAATGTTATCAAGCACTGCATAATTCATCAAGCATAAGCAACAAACATAGATTGGCATGAAAAAATGTATTTTAGTCAACATCAGCAAAGTCCTCTCCAGTTAAGTGTTTGCCCTCAATCTCTCAAGTGTTTAGGCTTGTGTTTCTCTCAATATCACCAATCAAAAGGTATGTTACCATAGGCTTGCAATGACTCTAAAATCTCCAATGCCTTCAAATAGAGATTGAACACTCAAAAGGTCTTTTCAGGGTTGTAATGGGGCTTAGGTAAAGGTGGGTTAAAAAGAAAGGTTACTGGCTACATATTCACAGGAACCCAAAGAGTAAAAGTTAAAACCTATATGCTATGCATGAACTCATGAAGGACAGAAGAAAACTCAAAAACAAAACAGAAACTCACAATGAGTAACATAAACAACTTATGAGACTACTCTGTTTTCCTTTTGTTCCTTTATTCTTTTGCTTTTAAACTGCATTTTCTATTGCTTCTTTTTCTTTCTTTTTGCTTTCTTTCTGCTTTTTGCTCTCTTTTTCTTTCTACACCTCATTTCTCATAACTTTTGTCATTTTGTTTTGTTTCTTCCTTTTTCTTTCTTTTCAGTTTCTTGCTTTTCTCTTTGTTTTTGCCACTTTGCTTTTCTTGAGTAGTCTCACTCATTAATATCACAAGAAGAAAAACAAAAATTTTTCATGGTATGCATGGTATGCATGAAAAACAGTGCACTATACTGTCTGCATGACAAAAAATAGAAAATGTACTATATACATCTATCTATTATTCACAAACTTCACCAAAGTGACCCAACAACCCCAAACTTAGAATTTGACTTGTCCTCAAGTCAATAGCTACTCATGCACTCCAGAATCTCAACCCCAAACTTAATCTTGAAACCTATCATCTAAGCAAAGAAACCAATACACTCAAAGTTCCAGTGATAGGACTATTGGTTTTTCACTTAATTAGGCTTATAATGAGCTTAAGTAACCAAGAAAGAAAAGGTCAAATCAGGCTCAAAGGGGCTAGCAATGGATAATGTTAAGGTTCAGGCTTATTTTGGCTCAAGGCTACAAGAAAGAAATGCCTTTATCATTTATGTCCAATCCTAAATGTATGCAATTTTGACCAAGAGTTAAAGCAAGTTCTGGAACACACACTTCAGATGGTAAAACACTCAAGAATGAATCATGTTGGAGGCCCAAATTCTTATCCAGGATTAATCATTGCATAACATTGCTAAGTCCACTAATCATGTTACAATCTAGAAAATTATCATGCTAGAATTCTCATACAGTATCTTTTCAAACATTTAAGAAACATGCAACTTTGTCATAGAACCTCAAATTGAACCTAAGTGTCAAGAATTGCACAAATTACTCTACTGGACTTACATATTCAATGTTATACCAGTGCAATCAACCTTTATAATATGGTGCAACACTTTAGGAGTTATACTTTAAACACTCATCAAACAACAGTTAATATCAAAGAGTATAAGACTGCTCCCTGTTGAAGACTTAGCCAAAATATTCAGAGGTTGCTGCAAGTGCCCAAAATATGCATGTGCTTCCAGTAGTGTTCAGCAGTGGTAAAAAAAAAACTAACACGAAAGTTAATTAATCAGTCAAAGAAAAGTCAGATAACAGAACTAAAATAATAGTAAAAATAGTCTAGTTATACTACAGTAATCCAAAATGTACTACTAAACCAAATTAGTAAACTAAATCATCAGTCCTCATCTTGTGTCTCATCATCTTCATCTTCATCATCCTCTTCATCCTCATCCTCATCATCATCTTCATCCTCTTTATCATCTTCATCATCCTCTTCATCCTCATCCTCTTTATTCTCTACTTCATTATTCTGGCCACCATCAACCTCTTCACCATCTTCATCTTGTTCCTCATGAGGTGCTTGGCCTTGAAATTCCTCAGAGAATTCTTCAAACCTCATTAATTCTTCAATGGTCTCCCTGTCTAATGGGTCAAATGGCACCAACTTCTCCACAGGGAGGTTCATTTGGGATGCCACAACTCTCATAAGAGGTTCAAGGGCAATGCATGTCTTTGTGGATTCATGAATCCTGCACATATTCCTTTGAACCATTCTCAAATAACCCATCATCTTTTCTTGATTTGGAGCTGCAGCACTAGCTAAGGTTTCTGCCATGGAAGCTTTTCCTTTTCCCTTTGATGTGGCCATGGCTTTGGAAGTGGAAGGTGCTTTTGGTGTAGCTTTGGATTTACTGGACTCTCCTTTGGTGAAACTCACCTCTAATGTTGCACCCGGCCTCATAGGGATCAAACCTTCAGTTGAGACTCCAGATTCAACACACAACTGTGAAATGATGCTGGCATACGACAGGGATGCTTGTTTTTGCAAGTGCAGTGTGTGAATCTCATTGGCTATAGTCAGGCCAACATTCAGATATTCACCTTTCATTATTGTGTATAGGCACCAAACCCTCTTCTTTGTGATGGAAGATCTGTGCTGGATTGGCAATAGAATCCCATGGATAAAAGCCCACCAAATTTTGGCCTTGAAACATAGTGATGAAGATTTGACATGAGTGACTCCGTTGTTGAACCATAGGCTATCCTTCCAAGCTCCCTTACCTTCACACAATAACTGATCCACCTTGCTTGGTTCGGCTTTGCTATCGGTTCTATATTGGAAGATATAATCCCTTCCTTCCGAAAAAGGGATTAATAGTAATCGGTTGATGACTTGAGGTGAGAAGGATATTTGTTTTCCCCGGACATAAGATACATAGCGCTCTTCTTCATCATCACTTGTTATATTTGCATAGAACTCTAGCACTAGCTCTTGATACGCTGGGAAATTAATGTTGGCCAAACTAGTCCACCTTCTTCCAAAGATTTCATTGCATACTTCTCTGTAATTAGCACGTTGAGATGTATCACTATTGCTTTCATCAATGTATAGGCTCGGACTCATGTTAAATTTCCGCTCTACTAGCACTGCACGTGCTATAAAACGGGAGGCAAAGGCCTCTGCATGCTCCAGTGATTTAAATTTGTGAGTATCATATTCTTGAATTTCTGGAGTGGCCTTGGCTTTCTTTGTGGTCTTCCTCTTCTCTTGGACTTGTCCTTTGATAGCTCTTTGTTTGGTTCTTGGTTGCCTTGAATAGGAAGAACCAGCTGGTCTATTGCTTGAAGACATAATTTCTCACAATTGAACCTACACAATCCAAAGTATATATGAGAAAAACATGCATGTACTTAACTAACAATTATCACCAACAAGAGCATGCACTTTCATTAAAATTATAATGTGGTTCAAAAAGAAATTAAGTGGGAATTGCCAAAGGGAATACATAAGCTATTACAATGTGGTCATGCTTTCTAGTGTTGCACACATAGAATATACCCAAAACTTCATTGAAGCATTTTAACAAACACTAAGTGAGCATGAATGAGTATCTCATATTTCTTCCCAATTGATTCGCACAATGCATCTCCAAGACAATTATCACCATACATTCACAAGCAATCAATGTTATTCATCAACAATCATCAAAACAAGGCCATGCAACACATTCAATTGAGCCAATTTCAATTCGCACAAAAAGGGGATCTAGGGTTCGAACTACCCTTTCTTGAACCCTCATCTCAATCAATCATGTGAATCATGCAATTGAAGCTTAAACAATGAAGGAAACAAGTTGAAATCACTAGATTGAACAACATACCTTGTTTGGGCCGAAGTGAATTGAGAACACCAAATGAGAATTCTTGAAAGTTATCAACAAAAATGAAAACCTAGGTTGAAAGGGATGAAGAATTCAACTCAAATCTACTTGCAAAATGGAGTGGTGAGGTTGAGAATTGATTGGAAGTGGGATTGCATACTTGGGATTTCACAAGCACAAGGGGAGAAGAGAAAGAACAAGTGAACGCGCCTCTCTTTGCGCCAAGGCGCGAGCTCACCACCCATATATGCGCCAAGGCGCGCAAAACGCGCCACCCCCCTTAGTTAAAACGCGCCAGGGCGCGTTTTCGCTGCAACCAAGCGCAGAACGCGCCACTCTCATTAATTAGAACGCGCCAGGGCGCGTTTGTGCCGAGAGCAGCTCTCAAACGCGCCCCTCTCTTCCTTCAATTGGCGCCAGGGCGCGTTTGTGCCGAGAGCAGGTCATAAACGCGCCACCCTTTCTTTCTTCAATGCGCCAAGGCGCGTTTCACAGGTATGCCTTGCTTTTTGGTTCACTCATCTTCATGTCTTGGTGCAAATTGATGTCCTTAGTAGTGATAAATGAGGTTGCTTTGCATGTTCTCAATGTAGTTTGCTCTAACTTGTGCACATACTCTAAGGCTTTTTTATTTCTAAGTGGTCTATCTCTGCACAAGGATCACAGCTATCATGAACATGCATTGAAATCTCACAATTTTCTCACTGAAGTTATTACATCTCACACCTCTCTTATTTCTTATTGACTCAAGAACACTGTAATTTCAAATGTTTATTCCTAAATCTACTTGTTTATCAATCAACTCAAGAATCAAATTTATTATCCTAACTCATGTATTTACACTTCTACTCTGATCATCAAATTCTCTTTTCTTTTTGCTTTTCTAACTTTTCAATTATTCACAAGTATATCACATTAAGAAGTTACAGAAAACTTCTTTCAATTGGATGGGTTGCCTCCCACCAAACGCTTCTTTAATGTTATTAGCTTGACATTTACAGAAAATGGATAGACAGGAAATGAATGAAAATAGAACGGAAAAGAGTGGAGGAGAAAAGAAAACTCCTCGACGCTCAAAGCGAATAGGGGTGGGTGCAAGTGGTACCAACTCTTGCTTTGTGGCTGTTCAATGGTGCTTCCTTGATAATGCTGTAGCTGCCCATTCACCATGAATATGCCTTTGGTACCTACTAGAACAAACATCCACCAGGATCAAATATCATCCAGTCATCTACAACTATATGTAAGTCATTATTGATTAGTGCAAATGATTGATGGTGCAGATATGTTCTATGATTAGTGCATGGTGGTGGTAGGAAAAATTTGAATGCCATAATCATAATTTTCCATATGTTCATTTTAATCTTGGCATCCAATTTGAACAATTTAAATGTTCCACTTGATCTACAGCACAAATTAAAGCATGTGGAATATTGAACATCAATATCAACAACACCATTTAAAAGAGAGAGTAAAGGTTTAGAGTGTTTGAAAGTATCAAGATCATCCTCTACTCCATTTGCAGTGTGTGTAGACATTGATTCTCTACTAAGTATAGGAATTTGCATTTGGACCTCCATTGATGACTTCTCTAATGACCTAGAAAAATATGCATCATCATAAGAGCAAAAGGCATTAGGAACAACTAAGAGGTCTAAATTATCAAACTCAATTATAGTCCATGCTCTAATTCCATAAGTATCTAAAGTGAAACCATTAGTGTTGTTCATATTTTTGCAAGGAGAAAGAGTATGAAATGGTAAAGAAATCTTCCCTAGTGGCTGTTTTAATTCCTTGGGTGCTTCATCCTCTTCACAGTATGAGTTCCAAGGAAACTTGATGGACAATTCTCCACTAGGTACTAGGACATGAAGGTTTCTGTGAGGCAGAGGGTCTGAAACAACTTGCATTTCTTCTTTAGAAGTTACTCCTACATCACATATAAAATGAGAATCAGTATAGACAGAGGAAGGATTAGCAGAAACAATTAAACCACCAAATGTTTCCTTCTCTTGTCTATCCGTGACTCTTCTTTCTTCTATGTCTTGTTCTTTCAATTCTGGATCTTGCAGCTCTTTCTCTTTACATGCGACCTCCACTGCATCTCCTTTCATTTCTACAGTTTCATTTCCCAACACCTTACCACTCCTTGTGGTATTAGCTTTGCACTGCTTCATTGAAGTCACAATAGTATCACATGGCAGATTTCCTTGGCTTCTTTCAGAGAGTTGCTTGGAAAGCTGGCCAATCTGTGATTCCAGATTCCTAATAGAAGCTTCTTGATTTGTGAACATAGATTCAGTCCTTTGCATAAAGGACATGAACATGTTTTCTAAAGTTAAAGATCCTTCTCTAGGAACAAGATTCATGTTACAGCTTACTGGAGCATTTCTAGGTTGGTTGGTTGGGAATTTAGAATGGTTTGGGTTGAAAGGTAGATTAAAATTTTGGTCATATGAGGAAGAGTTAGGTTGCAGAAAATTATTGCTCCTATATGACAGATTTGGATGGTTTCTTTGGTGAGGATTATAAGTGTTTGTGTTGGAATAGGTGTTACCTTGAGGATTTCCCATGTAATTCACTTGACCTTGCTCCTCAATGTTCATACCTGAGCCATCACAATACTCTGCTTTGATGTCCTCCTCCACAAGAATCACAGATGACCGGAGGTGCTATATCAGATCCACACTCATAGCATTGGAAGCGTACCACTCCTCAAGTGTCCTCGCACCTTGTATAATCCATATTTGTCTTTGTATTTTTTTTGGTATAGCCTCTTTATTTTCTTTATTTGCCTTCAAGTTCCTCCTGCAAAAAATCTTTCAATTTCTGGTTCAAACAAAAGATCAGTTTCCTTAACTTTTCGCATAAACCACAAATTAAAGATACACAGTGGATACTGAAAACAGAATGAAATTTATAAGAATAAATAATGGAAAACAAAACAAAACAGTATAAGTATTAACAAACAACTATACTAAAAAAAAAAATTGTGTCCTAAGTAGCAAGCACGTCAAGACTATCGATATTCAACCAATAGTCCCCGGCAACGGCGCCATAAACTTGTTGACTTTAAAATATACGTGTGTGTCAATCTTTCGGCAAGTGTACCGGTCGTCAAAAGTTTAGAAAAATAAGAGTAAGGGTTGTCGAACCACAGAGACTAGTTGTGAATTATCGAATGCTTAATATGCTTGCTATTAGGACTAACAATTGAGTGAATCATGTGTGTAAACTAAGTAATTATGTAAAGGGACAATGTACTGTAAAACAAGAAATGGAAACCAATAAATGTTTAAGTTTCAGAAATGATGAAAACAGTTAGGGAATAGGTTCATTCAATTCCTTCTCTCAAGTAACTACTTCCTATATCAATTCCATAGCTATCAATCAATTGGAGACTAGAATTTGTGATACCTTAGACTAATCCTATTCCTAGGTCTTTAGTCCCTTTGAATGACTTCTATAATCCCTAATCCCTTAGGTGAAAACAGAAATTCATTCAAGAAGCGAAACAGATAAATTCACAATGTCTCATATCATGCAAGTTCTATTCCTAGACTCATGCAAAGGTATAATGATGCAGTTCTTCTCCTAGTTCAACTATCAATCTTCCAATTGCATAATTGAAATGAGAAACAAAAACTCAAGGAACAGTTCAATCCAATTCAAGTAGTTAATATTCCTATCACTATATGAACTTCATGAATTAAACCTCAAGAAATTGCATTAAGTAAGAAGAGATCAATCAATCAACTTGAATTACAATTGAATCAACATAGAAATTCATTACAAGTATTCTAGAATCGAAATCCCCTTCCCTAACCTAAGAGTTTAGCCTAACATGGAAATAGAAAGAGAAAGAACGAAAACAGAAATCAAAACCGAGAGAAGCTCCATGAATCCTTAGGTCTTGCTTCCACAAGCTCCAAATCTTCAAGAATCCTCTTGATTTGATGGAGAAAGAAGGAGAACGAAGGTGGAGAAGAGAGAAAACAAGAGAAGCGTGCAGAGGAAGCTAACAGAAAACTGAATTATCAAGTTCCCCTTTGATTTCGCGCCCTGGGACCCCTTTTATAGCAGAGAAACGCGCCACCCACTTATGCAAAATGCGCCCTGGCGCGTTTGGATCATTGAAGATGGCATGAGCGCGCCCTTGTGCGCGCCCTGGCGCGTTTGGGTCATTGAAGATGGCATGAGCGCGCCCTTGTGCGCGCCCTGGCGCCCTTGCGCCCTTGGTTTTCCATTGCAACGCGCCCTGGCGCGTTTCTGCCGTAAAGGGCAGTGAAACGCGCCACTCAAGTGCGCCCTGGCGCCCATGCTCCACTCTGGATCAGTGAAACGCGCCCTGACGTGTTTTGATAGGTGAGGATGCTCCATTTGGCTTGCTTTGATCTTGATTTGGGCTTACATCCTTGTTCTTTTTGATGGCATCTTCATCTTATGTCCATAGCTTTCATTCCAAGCTTCTATCTTCTCTTCAATGAACCTAGAATCAACAAAAGAATGATTAAGATGACTTAAAAACTCAAGAAAACTTATAAAACTTAACAAAACACTAACTCAAGAACTAACACTAAGCAAACATGGTATTTTCAATGTTTTCTTGCCTACACTACAACTAAACCTATTGAAAATGGATGAAAATGGATTGAAAACACCTAAGAAAACATGTATAATCTAGCACTTATCACATACCTCCTTTGGTGACAAAGACTTTAGTAAAACTTTTCTACCTTCAAAGGAAAACAAGAAAGTGTTAGCAAGACCATCATGAATTACATTTCTATCATATTGCCATGGTCTACCTAGAAGTAAATGAGTAGCTTCCATTGGAACTACATCACACAAGACATTATCAACATATTTTCCTATAGAAAAGTCTATAATGCATTGTCTATTAACCTTTATTTCACCATTTTCACTTTCACTAAGCCATTGTAATTTATAAGGTCTAACATGAGCAATAGTGGGCAATCCAAGTCTAGCTACTAGACCCTCACTTACAACATTTGTACAAGAACCTCCATCAATGATTAAAGAACATACATTACCCTTTACCTTGCATCTTGTATGAAAAATGTTTTCCCTTTGTGTGTCATCAATTGCAAGGTTCAATTTAAGGGGTCTCCTTACCATAAGCAAGTCATCCTCTTCGGCTTCTTCACTATGGATGGATGCTTCCTTTTCTTCTTCCTTTTCACTTGAAGATCCTTGAGAAGATTCACTTATAGTTTCTCCTCCTCTTGTGACCATGGTCCTCTTGTTAGGGCATTGAGATGCAATGTGGCCCTTCCCTAAACATTTAAAACACTTGATGTTACTTGATCTCAAAGGATTTGGTTGAGAAACTACCTCTTTAGGCTTGGTGGAGTCTCGGCTATCTCTCCCCTTAGGCTTGGGAGATGGTTCCTTGTTTTCCTTTCCTTTCCAAGAAGAAGTGCTTGGCATGGACACCCTTTTGGTTTGCCTTCTCTTAAGTTGGGACTCAATTCTCTCGGCTAGGTGTATGGCCTCTTCAATGTGGGAGTACCTTTGCAGCTCCAACACATCTTGGATTTCTCGGTTCAATCCATTCACAAACCTTGCCAAAGTAGACTACAAACTCTCCTCTATGTGTGCTCTTAGCATGGTGATTTCAAGGTCCTTGAAGTATTCTTGAACACTTCTATTCCCTTGATACAATCTTTGTAATTTGTTGTGTAGATCCCTTAGGTATGTGGGTGGCACAAAACGCTCTCTCAAGGCATGCTTCAAGGCTTCCCATGTGGTCACTCTTGGCCTAATGCAACCGTAGCCCCTATCTTGTTGATTCCACCAAATCATGGCATAGTCTTCAAATTCTAGGGTCACTAGGTGTAACTTTTTCTCTTCACTCAACAAGGGATAGCTTGAGAAAATTTGGTCCACTTTCATGGCCCAATCTAGGTATGCCTCGGGTCCTCCACTACCATTGAACTTGGGTATGGTGATTTTCACAAATCTCTCATCAAACCTATCTTCCTCCTCCCATTGGGTCCTCCTTCCTTCCCGGTTTCCTCTTGCATCCTCTCGGACACCCCTTCCCCCATTCCTCCTATCATGGTAATAGGGGTCATTCCTAGGAAAAGGCTCTCTATAAGGATTCCCTACATCATTTCCAATTGAGGTTCTAGGTTCTCTTTCCCTCCTACTTCTCCTATCTTCTTCACCCTCATTTCTCCTTCCATGTTCACTTCTCCTTTCTCTCCTATCTCCCTCATTAGTATTTGGTCCCACTCTCCCTTGTGTTTCTCTCCTAATCCTCTCCTCACTCTCTTGTAACCGAGTGTTAATCTCCCTTTGCATATCCCTCATTCTTTCCATGACCAAATTCAAGATATTTTGTGTCCGAGGGGATAAACCTTGTCCAACACTAGATGGACTTGCCATTGCTGCAAGAAAGGTTAGTTTACAAGAAAACAAGGAAAACTATAAACCTCTCAACTCTCTCTAAGTGTATCCACTCACACTCATGTATCACTCAAATCAAGGCTCTTTTTATGATGATGCTCTCTTGCCTTTTACCATTCTTTCTCTATGTTCTATTAGGGATTATCCTCTAATCAATTATCAAGGTTCTTATCATACCATTATGAAAGAGGAACAGCTCCTAACTAGACTTAAGAGGCCAAAAGACAAAGACTCTAAGACAAAACCAAGGAGTCCAAAAGAGACAAGTAATAAAAGCTCAAAATGAAATGAATGGTTACTCAAATTGTGGAGAAATTTTAATGAGACAATGGCATATAATAGGGCAGGAAATATCATATAAAAGCCCAAGGAAACTTGTCAAAACAGAGTCATATCATGAGGCAATCAAAACTAGACAGCAAACACTCCAACCAAATAGAAACCGAAATTAGAAACCAAATTCAGCAAAAAAAAAATCAGCAAAAATGTATTAGCGACCGATTTTGCTTAGTTTCTATACTTTGCTAGTTATCATGCTTCTCATGCCAAAACCAATGAAAAGCATATATGTGCAGTACAAAAATATGTCCAGCAAGGTGCAGTAAATTGAAGAAATGAAAAATTACAAGGAGAGCATCAAAAGATACACAAATCACTAGGAAGCTCAAAACTAGAATTTCAACTAGAATGGTGTAGGCTCTTTCCTAGGTCCAATGGTGTTTCTTTTGTGTAACTCTTTTCTTTTTCACTTTCTTTTGTTCTTATGTTGCAGTACCTTTCTTTTCTTTTCACTTCTCTATGGTTCTTAATTTTCACTTATTTCTAGAACCACTACTTTTCAATACTAGTTTTTCTTTTCACTTGTTTTTCTTTCTCTTCTCTTTTCTTTCTTTTGATTTTATTCTTTTTCTTTTGATATGCTATGGCTGGACCGAAACCTCTAAGGGGATCTAAGAGCCACTTCTAGGTTCAATTCTAGCTTATCATAGCCATTACAAGAACTAACCAAAATTACAAAGCAAATAGTAATCTAAAAATTACTAAAAACTCAAAATCATGCAAGCATACACTAGTAGATGTTCCTAGCACTTAGAAATCATGTAATACATGTATAGAAGATTAAAGTGTAGTACCAAACCAGTAAGCATGCCTCACGGTACAGTGGAAAACAATACTAAACAAAATCCTAATGGCATACATGAATCAAAACTTGTAAGAGCAAAAATCATGAAAGATCATGGAGTCAAAATTTGCAAGCTATTAAATCATGCATTCAAAAGAAATGGTAGAACATGCCAAGGATGAATCACGGCCTAATGCAGTAACCAAAAGAAGAAAAGCATGCTCCAACTCAAGATTATGAACAAGACAACTCAAAGGAATCAAAACTAGCAACTCAATGAAAGAAAGACTCTAGAGATGGAAGAAACTCAAAGAAAACTAAAGACTCATGGATACACAATTACTAACCGGTGGTGATGACTCAAGGTTGAAGTCAACAAGCTCTAGATACCACTTGATGAAGCCACACTTGGAAGAGATTCCATGGAAGCTCCAAGTTCCCTCACGAACCTTCAACATTCACCGATTCAATGGAAGCAAAGAAGAATTGGTTCGGTAGAAGAGAATTTAAGAGTTTCGGTTTTTGAGAAAACAAAGCAAAAAATTGGAGAGGAAAGAAATGGTTATGGCGCCAAGGAGAGAACTCCTATAAACCTAGGAGGAACCGCCACAATGGTTGAAGAAGCCATTGATAAGATTCAAGGTCTTCCCTAAGGGAACAAGAGAATTTCTCTCAAAAGCTAGAAGCTATTTCAATTATGTCCAAAAGTCCTTTACATTGGAAAAGTTAGGGTATTTATAGGTTGCAAAGCTTGGGCTCCAAGTAATCCTAGCTTGCCTTGCAAGCTAAGTAAGCTTTAACCACGGTTGGGAGCCACTAATCATGGTTAGGGCTCAACCAATCCGTGGAGCTTCCTTGCAAGCCAAGTAACCCAAGTGGTTACTTGGTTGTTAGGAAGCACATGGCTTTCACATGGCCTCCACATGGGCTTGTCCCCTCCTTGTCCCCTCCTTGTCCCCTTCTAGTGGCCATGTGATGAGCCATGTCATCAATCCTAAACTTCTCTTAATCAAGGGTGGAGATCTTTGATTAAGCTTAGGCATGGATCCAAGGCTTAATCAAAGGCTCCCTCTTTGTTTAAGAAGGTTTTCAAGTTCACACAAGTTTTTAGAACAAAATGATTTCAACCGATTTTTAAAGTCTTGTGTGGCTTGACTTAGGAGTGTGGCATGCGTAGGATTTGATAGAGCCTTAGGCCTTGGGCCTATGAAAACCCACGGGCTTAAGCCCAAGTATTCCCTAAAGCTATTACATCATACGACTTAGTTATGTTTCAAAAGAATTTACAAGTAAACTACAAGTACTAGGTCCTATACTATCTTCTTTTTCTTGGAGTTTTCCCACCTCCTCTTCTAGCTTCCTTTGCATGCTTCTAGTAACTCTTCTAGATGTTCCTACATCACGTTTTCGCCAACTGAAATCTGATGAAGTGAAGTCTTTATATAGGCATCCTCTTCAAATGACCGTTAGACTCATATGAATGCCGTTGGATAGTTTCTAGAGAGCTTTCCAAAAGTTGTCAGTTGTACTTGATTAAATTGATGTAGTACGCAGCGGATGTAGCAGACTTAGATTGCGTGCGCAGTATCTTTTCTGACTTGTACAAAGACTTTGACAAAAAAGGTGAAGACCTTTTTGACTTGCATGTGTAAGCGCGAATCTCTATAATGATCTTGGATGCTTCTAATGAGTACTTCCTTAGATTTGAAATCTTGGCTCGAGTGACTCAACTTTGCTTCACTTTTGGACAGGCGATATATGCCTTCAGTTTTTAAGATGTTTCGTCTTATCCTATCGTCTGATGACTTCAACTTGAGACAGACGAATGACTTCCGTCTGAGGAGTCATCTTTCGTTTGTGCTCGTTCTATCTGACCTGCTTGCTGATCTTCCGTCTGAGAAAGTTCCGTCTGTGTCTTGTAAAAATCAAAACCTTTGATGAGTTAATCATCTAGATCTGACAATCTCCCCCTTTTTGATGATTACAGACCATACCGATAACTTTTCTCAAGAAGACATCTGCATAAGACAATGTTAGTGATCACAGATAAAATGCAAGTCAGATTTACATCAAGACGATGTTTTCTGAAATAATACCTCTTTATAAAAGAATTGTTACATCAATGCGATGTAAACCTTATACAATTTTACACATGTATACAGAAAACCAATCATAAAAAAAAATGTATGTTCTTTACAAAAAAATCAATAAAAGAAATTTGTTGTTCCCCCTCAGACGCTACAGGTTGCTCCCCCGCAAACGATGCTTTCTTGCTTGCTCGCTCCCCTCAGACGATGCATTCGCTCCTTCAGACGATGCACTCCCCCTTAGCATAGCCACTTCTTTATTCTCCCCCTTGGGTTGAGAATCATCAAAAACAGGATCAAGAAGAAGGCCTGGGCTTCTTTTGAAGAAGACTCATGACTATGTCCTTCAGCTGTTGCACTTCAGATGTGAGAGAGGCTTGATTGTCCTCAAGCTCTTTATTCTTTAACTTCAAGTGCTCGCAATCCTCTTTTAAGGCATCATATTTTCGCTTTAGAGTATTATACTCCTCAGCTTCTTTGGCGTCAGCCTCAACAACCTCTACTTTATTATTAACCTCCACCATATCATCAATTTGCACTAGCGGTGTTTGAGATTCTTCCACTATAGGCGTAGTGTCATCTATGATGAACACTGTTGGTCTCCTCTTCAGACGCAGAGTGAAGAGTGGAAGTGTGAGGTATGCTGTGAAGTCTCTTTCCCATTGCCAAGAGTACAACTTCGAGGGAATAGAAAGTTCAAGATCTGGATGCTCCTGAGATGGATGTGTGTAAGCGAAGGCTTCACCAGGATACACCCTACTACAGATTGTAGAATCCTCATCAAATGAGGTTCCAGAACAAAAAGCGGATGTGGCTTCATGATCTTCTATCATCCTTTGTATCTTCGGATTGATAGGTCTTGAGGCATGAGTTTGAAGAGCCTTGAGGTGCGAATATGAAGCAGACGGAAGACGCCGGGGAATGTGCCTTGCAAATTTGAAGGTCTTGGAGACAAACGGAATCTTCTTTTCTTTTCCCTTAGCCAAAAGCTTGACTGAGGAAGGTCGTTTTCGGTCTGAGATGATAGAGTACTTCGTTTCGTCTGAAACCAGAGAAGAGAACTGTGAACCCACCATGAATGGACAGTCTCTTTTCTCCTTCGTTGCTTCTCTTTTAATGTGGTAGAAGGAAGTGGATCTAGCTTTTGCTTCCCTTCTATAGGCACCGGCCATCAACTTGAAGGATAGGTTGTAGTCTTCAGGAAGAGCGTGAGCAAACTCTTCATGGTCTTCGAACTCGTTGAGGAGGATGGAATAGCGGGGACAGATCCCTGAGCAATGGGGTCTTGTCCAAGGGAGAACAATTCCCAGAGTATGTCCTAGACCTACATACTCCGTCTGATTCATGGGAATTATGAATGGTACATGATCATGGCGATCTATGGCGTCGAGATGCCAATGTGAGAAATCCTTCGACTCATAGATGGTGGAGCTAGAATCTCCAAATCTGCAGTGGTGAAATGCAGGTGCGTTGATTTCGTGTTGAACCTTCCACTTGATGTTTTCTCTGAAAGGGATGTGGGGTTCATATCCAATAGCTGGTCCTTCAATCACCGACTCAACTAGATGATCCTTGTACCTCTTTATTTCTTCTAAACCCTTGATGTCTAAGGTGGCCAGTATATCCCAGGGCAGACGCTTCAGCCATTTGCGTTGCTCTTCGGGAGTGTAGATGAAATCTTCTTTGAAATCCACTGGTTTCAGGGGTTTATGGTAGATGATGGGATTGACAAATCTCCCTAATTGAAAACCCTTTTTGCCTCTATAACGATAGGGGTTTCTTAACTCGTTGTAGGGAGTGTCCTTGATAAAGTAGTCTTCATCGTCTGCCAAGAGACCATCTGTAGCAGACTCAGACGATTCACCATCGTTGGAGATTTCTTCATTCTTCTCTCCAATAATCCAGTTAGGTTTGATCGGTCTTTCAGCACAAGTGCTTTCAGCGAAGCGCCTCATGACTAATTCGTTGAGAAACGAATAGTCTATCTTGTGCTTGGGTGGTAGATCTTCAGGATTGATAACTTCAGCGTGCGATCTCCCCCATGATGCATCCACCTTTATTACTTCTAGATGTTCTTCATCAGACGAAGAACTTATATCTTCAACAAGAACTTCTTCAAACGGAATCTCCTTCGTCTGTAGGTGGGATGCTTCTTCAGACGTAGCAGGTAACGTCTGTTCAAAGGCAGCGTTCAGAGGAGACGCAACAATAGGATCAGATACACTTGTCCTATGTTCGTCTTGGAGTGTTGTTGTGGAGACCTCTATAGTAGAGACCTCATCATTGAGCATGGTCTCCAACTCCTCTGCTAGCTAGGCATTGTCCTTCTAGATCTGGACAGTTTCTTCATTGTTCATGCCCTCTGAAGTTGCTGGAGCAGACGCAACCTCAGACGATCCAATGCCCCTAACGCTCTTGAGAAAGATTCTTTCTCGTTCAGCATGAAGCAGCATAGAGACCCTCCTAGCCTCTTTCAGTTGTTTCTCTTCATCTGTTTTGCCAACAACAACAGACGCAAGCTTCTACTTCATCTTTTCTTTGCCTTTGACAGCTTTTTGAAGAGCGATTTCTCTGGCTCTTGCTTTCTCTTCGGCTGCTTTCCTCTGCTTTTCTTCGTCTGTAAGTATTTTAACAGACGGAACTCCTTCAGACAATAGCTTAGCCCCTTCATTTTCACTAGGGGATATCGTCTTCCTTTTCGTCTTAGCAGCTACGTGCTTAATTTTGATAGTTCTTTTCTTTTTCTTGAGAGGTTCTTCTAGAACGTCTTCAAAAGGAACTTCAGAAATATCATGGGAGGAAGAGGTAAGGGTGTTTGGGTTTGTGTTTGGTCTGGTGTTTGGGATTGTGTTTCGGCTTGTGTTTGGGTTTGTGTTTGGGTTTTGGCGCGTTTGATGCGGGCTCTGTGTGGGGGATCTTTGGTTGTTGGTGAAAGAGGTGCTTGTTCTTCTCTTGGGGTATGTAGAAGGAGGCTAGGTGCCAGATGCATCTTGGCAAAGGTGCTTCCTTTGACTTCCTTCCCCTCTTTGTGCCACACAACGCCGGTGACATCAAAGCCTTGGTTTATTATGATCTTGGTGAAGAGGGTTGCATAGGGAATGCTGCTCTTCCTATGAATGTTCCTATTTTTTAACGCACTCACCCAATGGTCAAGAATGATGTGAGGGAGACTCATTCTCGCTTTCCTCAGATAGTAGAAGATGCAGAATCTGTCTCGAGTACTCACGTTGTCTCGTGAGCCAGTTCTTGGGGTGAAGATGTTGTAGAGAAGGTTGTGGATGATTCTTGCGGTGGGACAGAGATTCCCTGATCTGAAGAACTGGGGGTCTTTAGAGTCGCGGTTCTTTCCGTAGATAATCTTATCCACGTGTTCTTCAGACTCAATCTTCATCCGCCGTGGCTATAAAATCGCCATTCGCGCTCGACTCCCCTAAAGCTTCAAGAATGGAGTCTATGGTGATAATGTACTCCTTGTTGTCGATGGTACCAACAATACCATATTCGAACTCCCTTGTGTCACTCCAGAACTCGGCATAGGCCTCCATCAGCCATGGCCCTCTCATCTCTGCGAACTCCATCCAACCGTTGTGGGCTAGTATCTTAGCCACTCTATCCGAGATACTCTCCACAGTCTCTCTCGAGATCCACTTGCTGGGCAAGAAGAGATCTTGAGCAAAGAAAGTTGCTTCGGTTGCTTTGGTGTTCTTGGCGGCCATTGTTAGTTTTTTAAAAAAAGAAGAGAGAGATAGGTTTTTGTGAGTAATGAATTCAAAGTAAGTATGAATGCAATAAAGAGTAAAAATGTGAACTTTAAGAGTATTTATAGGCAACACTGAAAACGGTTGTGATTCATCAGAAGAAAGAGTTTTGAAACCGTCCCTGATTTGACGTGTCCCCATCATTGCCTTTTTAATGATTGATTTGACTTCTACAATTCACAGCGCGTGCTTCTCAACGTCCTAGAATAGTGCAATAAATGAAAGACACATTTATTGCTACTTTTAATTTGTCCCTGCACACTTAACTTTAAAATAATTAAATAATATCCTTGCGTCTGTTGAATTTCCTCAGACTGATTCCATTTGATCAGACGCAAAGTTTCGTCATAACACGAAAACATATATAAAGGTACAGACGAAATGAATACTCAGAAGAAAGAGAAAAACTTAATCAATTAAAGAAATAATTCCTAAATTTTCCTTAATGAGATTAAAGCGAGTTTCGTCTAAAGCTTTTGTAAAGATTTCTGCCCATTGAAAATCAGTTTGCACAAACTGTACATCGAAAATACCTTTTTGAACATAATCTCTTATGAAATGAAATTTTATTTCAATATGCTTGGCTTTTGAATGTTGAATAGGATTTTTGCTGAGATTTATTGCACTTGTGTTGTCACAAAATACTGGTATTTGGGTTTCAAACCTGGAGTAATCCTCAAGTTGATGTTTTATCCAAAGTAGTTGTGAGCAACTCCCTGCCGCAGCAATATATTCTGCTTCAGTGGTTGAGAGTGCAATGGAGTTTTGCTTCTTGCTTGACAAAGAGATTACTGATGAACCAAGAAACTAGCATCCACCACTTGTGCTTTTTCTCTCCACTTTATCTCTAGCATAATCAGCATCACAATAGCCACTTAAATTGAAATCACTATTTTTCTTATAAAAGAGAGAGAGATTAGTAGTTCCAATAAGATATCTTAAAATGCGTTTAACAGCTTGTAAATGTGATTCTCTAGGATCAGATTGAAAGCGTGCACATAGACAGACACTAAACATAATGTCAGGTCTACTAGCAGTAAGATATAGAAGAGATCCAATCATACCTCTGTATACCGTCTGATCAACGGTCTTACCTGATTCATCTTTGTTGAGACTGGCTCCAGACGAATGCATGGGAGTTTTCATTGGTTTGGCATTTTCCATTTTGAATTTCTTTAGAAGTTCCTTTGTATACTTTTGTTGATGAATATATATGCCTTGTTTAGTCTGTTTGATTTGAAGTCCTAAGAAGAACTTCAGTTCTCCCATCATGCTCATCTCGAATTCTTCCTGCATTAACTTAGAGAAATCCTTGCACAAGGATTCGTTAGTTGCTCCAAAGACTATATCATCTACATATATTTGAACAATAATAAAGTCCTTTAAAATGCTTTTCTTGAAGAGAGTAGTATCAACCTTCCCTCTTGAAAAACCATTTTGGACAACAAAGGAACTTAGTCTTTCATACCAAGCTCGAGGAGCCTGTTTAAGACCGTATAATGCCTTTTTTAGTTTGAAAACATGATCTGGTTGAGATAAACTCTCAAATCCAGGAGGTTGTTTTACATATACTTCCTCTTCAATAAAACCGTTTAGAAAAGAACTTTTTACGTCCATTATGATATTCTTATGAGCAGCAAAGGCAAGTAAAATTCTAATAGCTTCCAATCTAGCTACAAGAGCAAAAGTTTTAGTGAAATCTATACCTTCTTGTTGATTATACCCTTGTGCTACTAACCTTGCTTTGTTCCTTACCACTTTACCAGCTTCATCGAGCTTGTTTCTGAACACCCATCTAGTACCAATGATACTTCTGTTCTTTGGTTTCTCAACTAAGGTCCAGACGTCATTTCTGGTGAACTGATTAAGTTCTTCTTCCATAGCCAAGATCCAGTCATTGTCTTGAAGAGCATCTTCAATATTCTTGGGTTTTATTTCTGATACAAGAGTATAGCTTGAGATATTCTTCACTTTTGATCTTGTTTGAACACCTTGAGTTCTATCTCCAATGATCAAATCTTGAGTGTGATTTGAGGTGAATTTCCAAGATTTGACATGCACATGATCATCAGTCTTATGAGGGTCAGACGAACCCTCTTCGTTACTTGGTTTGAGGTCTTGGAACATAGACAGGTCTCCCGTCATGTGTCGTGAGCATCCACTGTCCAGGTACCAACTTGAAGTCCTCTCTTTTCCAATTAAGGATATCTGCAACAGGAATAATGAGTGACCTTGGTACCCAAATCTTTTTGGGTCCTTTTTTGTTAGTTACAGAAGGTTTCTTTTTGTTTGTAATTTTGGCCTTCTTGTAGTTGTTAGGAACCTTGTTATAGTTCCTCTTCTTCTGAGCAGACGAAACAGATTTGTTTTTCTTTTCGTCTATCTCTTTAACATAACCAAGTCCACTTTTATCACTAGGTGTCCTTCCATAATTTAAAATATTTTCAAGCATGGAGGATCCCTTTGTAAATTTGGTTAAGTCATTGAGTAAGGATTTATTTTCTTTCTTTAATCTTTCAATCTCAAGAATGAAAATATCCTTTTCAGATTCAGATGAAATAGCATCTGATACTTTCTTTTCCAGTAAATCCTTTTCAGATTTTAAAACTGCATTTTCTTCCAAGGTTTGTTTCAGCTTGGTTTTGCAGATTTTGTATTGCTCAGCAATAAAGTGAGCGTTAGCTAGAAGTGTATCATATGACATTTCTTCTGATTCTGATTCAGACTCAGAAGAGGAGGATGAAAAAGTTTGAGTGTCATTTACCTCAGTTGAGACATAGTCTCCAGCCATGAGACAGATGTTCGCTGTTTCTTCTTCTTCAATAGATTCGTCTGAGCTTTCACTGTCAAGGTCTTCCCAAGTCAGTAAGCTCTTCCTTCCTTTATCTTTACGAGAGTTCCACCTCTTTTTTCAGCCCTGGGCATTCGACCTCATATGCCCTGGTTTTCTGCATTCATAGCACACAATCTCTGTGCTTTCCTCCTTGTTTGATGATTTCTCAGGGAGCTTTCTCTCCTTCTTCTTGAAGAAGCGTTGACCTCTTCCCTTTTTCATCATCATCCTCATAAAGCGTCTGGCCATAAGAGAAATTTTGTCTTCAGACGAACCATCAGACGATTCAGATTCTGTTGAGTCAGCCTTATGAATCTTCATCTTCTTCTTTCTGTCCTTCTTGACAGAGTCTTCTTTGGGAGTGGTGTTGACAGACGGAAGAGCTATAGGCTCTTGAATCTTGATCTTGTCTCTCTTACATAAGAGTACCTCATGTACCCTTAGAGCACCAATTAACTCATCTAGAGTTAATGTCTTCATATCCCTTCCAACAGAGATGGCCGTAGACATAGCTTCCCAAGGAGGTGGGAGACTATCCAGAAGTTTCATATTGTTCTGGGCCTTTGGGAAGGTGATTCCCAGAGCAGTGAGTCCATTCAATATTGTTTGGAATCTCCCAAACATCATATCAATTGACTCTCCTTTCTTCATGGAGAACATTTCATATTCTCTTTGAAGAGTGGCAGCCTTTCTCATTCTGACATCCTCCGTGCCTTCATATAAGATTTTGAGAGCATCCCATAATTCTTTAGCAGTTTTGTACGCACAAAATCTGTTGTATTCAGTTCTGGAGAGTGCGCACATGAGAGCGTATCTAGCTTTATTGTTCAGCTCCATGATTGAATATTCTTCACTTCCCCATTCTTTTTCTGGCTTCATGATGAGGATATCTCCTTCAGTGATTATGTTCCATAATCTGTATTGGGTTGACTTGATGCACATCTCCATCCTGTCAGCCCAATATGGGTAATCATCTCCAGAGAACGTTAGAGGTTTGTTCATCGAAGCTCCTCTAGATAAGAACGAAGGCCCTTGTGAGTTCATGTTGGATCTTTTCCTCTATCAGCTGTTAAGCGCTCAACCCTTAGAGGCTGAGCTCTGATACCAAACTGTAAAATACAAAACACAAGAAGGGGGGGTTTGAATTATGTTAATTTAAAAATTTAAATCCTTTCGTCTGTGGGTTTTGAAAAGGGGTACGACGAAACAGTGTTTTACTTCAAAAGTTGATTTTAGTGGACAGACATTATGCTTTAAGTTATCTGTAACACCCTCTCTTATTTACTTATTTATCTTATTTTTAATTAGTAATTTAAGATTGTTAATGATGTAGTAAATAAAAGAGATTTAGGAAACAACATTTTTATTATTTAAAGTTCATTACAAATAGATTTCATAACTTTGTCCTTTTATTATTTTACATAATTTTCTCTCTACTTACTTAGCAAATCTACCCCCAAACATAACAAAAACATCTTCTCGGCAAGACAGTATCAACAATCATTGCAAAACATCCACCTCTTCTTAACCCTGCAAATCTGCTCCCCCGAACGTTGTTCGAGATCATCACAGGTGTTAAAAACACAAAGTGCAAGGGTGAGCTTTCCTTAACCATAATTATAAAAAAATTGATTGAAGTTCAAGGAAAACCTTTTCTTTTATAAATTTAGAAAGTTCATCGAAAATATCATTTTTAGAATAATACTTCCATACATATCCATGATCATCAAAATATCAATCACATAGTAAGGCAATCAACACCCATAAACCAAATCAAACAAACCATCAATCGCAATCAATGATTCAGGCATGAATTCCATTCAATCAAACACGCAATCACTAATGTATGCTCCTAAGCCTACATGATGCATGCACCTTTACCATGCATTTTCACTCTTCACTCGAAATGCAATGTGGCGCCCTCCACTGAAAATAGCCTGGGACATCTGATTCTCACACTCAATCAGACCCACCAGAGGTAGACACTCCGTAATTTGTCGAGTTCCCTCAGTGTCCGGTAGGACCTCCCCCGCAACATGTGATCATCATGAGCAGGGCAATTTCCCCACCAAGAGAACCCCCAAGTCCACGGCATTCCACTCACTCAGGCGGGAACCCGTTCAAGGACTTACGGACTTGGTCTACTACTATCCAGTCACCAATGCAACATGTTCTAGGGCCTTGAATTGTATAATGACCTTTATCATATTTTAGGTATTGACCTTTCCACCAGGTCATCTTCATCTCACCTCATTCTAAGTATTGCCTATTCACCAAGCAATCTTAGAATATTGCCTCTCCACTAGGCATTTCAAATCGGTCATTAAACAATTCAAGTCCATCGTCATTTCAATGCAACCATGCATGTCACCACTTACTCGCATCCAATTCACCAAGTAATTGCATATAGTGCACAAAATAAGTTATACTTGAATGTATAATAAAACAACCATGTACCACCACAAATTTGTGTTTATGACACATATATACATGTTAATATTCAAAAGAGGTTTGATCAAAAGACAAAAGATTGAAGTTGTACATAATAAAAGTAGGATGCTTAATATCAATAATAAATGTTTCTATTTCATTTACTTAGTTATAAAGTAGTCATAGTATTCAAAGAAATAGTTGAAAGAGGAAAATAATTCTAAAATAATCATTCAAAGAATAAAGAAAACACAATCTTAAAGAATTAAAAGGAGTGTAAGAAAGATGAAGAAACGAAACACCAAGAATCCAAAGAAAGATAATGAAAGTACCAAGGAAAGAGAGTGGAAGTACTAAGAAAACAAAGAATAGAAAAAGAAGGATAAGGAAAGATCCCCTTACTGCAAGAAACTAAAGAAAGATAATGAAAGTACCAACAAAACAAAGGATAGAAAAGAAGGATAAGGAAAGGTCCCCTTACTGGTTTCTCCTAGCTTCCTATATTCTTCCTCTACTTACTGGCTCCTACTTTGGTTGGAGAGATTTCTTCCTAAGGTGGAGAAAGTATAGAAAGGTTTTTTGTAGTGAAGATAGTTTGAGAGAATGTAGGAGTATTTTTTGGGTTATGTCTTCATTTGGCACCCCTAAGCCCTATTTATAGACTTCCCAAGATATTTCTAGAGAATTGGAGATTGATTCTAAAGAAAAAATCTTAGTTTCTATGAAAATATCTTAGATTCCATTAAAATATCTTAAAAGGTAAGAAAATATCTTAGTTTCCAAGAAAATATCTTAGTTTCCATCAAAATATCTTAAAAGGTAAGAAAATATCTTAGTTTCCAAGAAAATATCTTAGTTTCCAAGAAAATATCTTAAAAGGTAAGAAAATATCTTAAAGAGAATTCTAGAATGGTTGTAAAGTCATTACTTTGATCACTTTCGGTAAAATAGGCATAACTTCTTCCACAAATATCGTTTTGGGCTCAGATTTCTTGCAAATGAAAGAGGATTGACAGAGATACAAATGTCATGAAGGCCCAAAGAGCCAATTCGGACTGCATCTAGTGTGAAATTAGCCTTGAAATTGGGCCATGAAACAGTGACGTGAATTTTTCCACATTTAACCACTCTCGGTAAAATAGGCATAACTTCCTCCACAAATTTCCAATTGAGATCCGGTTTGTTTCTAATTAAAGAAGATTGAAAGATCTAGAAATGTCATGAAGACATAAAGAGCCAGTTTGGACCGTTTCTATATGTAGAGTAGACTAGAAGTTTGTAGAAAAATTAGCATATAGAATAAGTTTCTAAAATCAACAAGAATTTTCTAGAAACATATAGAATAAGTAAGAGGTTTCCAAAATAGAATGAATAGGAAGTTTCTAGAGTTAAGTAGAATAATCAAGATTTTTCTAGAAATAAGTAGAATAATCTAGAAGTTTCTAGAATAAGAAGTTTCTAGAACAAGGTAGAATAATCAAGATTTTTCTAGAAATAATTTAGAAGTTTCTAGAATGATCAAGAATTTTCTAGAAAGACATAGAATAAACAACAAGTTTTTAAAATAATTTAGAAGTTTTACGTTGAATATCAAAACAACAAAGGTAAAGAAAAATTCTAATATTAGACACAAACAAAGGCAAGTGACCACAATTAAGAAATTAATCTAGCAAACACAACTAAATCACTTATGTCTTCTGTAAATTGTTCTACATATTTTCTCTATTCTTTGTCCTCTGTTATAAAAAATCTCTCTTAAACCATATTTAAATTTTTGGGATGTTACATTATCCCCGTTAGTTCAACAATATTGATATATAACACAGATATTTTTATACTGGTTCGTCTCTTCAAGACTACGTCCAGTTACTCAGAAACTACTGAGTTTTCACTACCAACCGTGAAAAGGTTACAAGTATTCTTTGCACCCAGCCACTTCTGACTATACACCGATATTCTTTGAACACAGCCTTCTCAGGCTAAATAGCAAAGGTATTCTTTGAACCCAGCCTCCACAGGCTAATACCACACAAGTGGATTTAAAAAGATATTTTAAAATAGAAGGATTCCTCTACGCAGAGAGGGTTTTACAATGAAGTATATTCAGAATTCTTGAGCAAAATCTCAGAAGATAGAATAAGAGAAGCGTTTTCGCCAACTGAAATCTGATGAAGTGAAGTCTTTATATAGGCATCCTCTTCAAATGACCGTTAGACTCATATGAATGCCGTTGGATAGTTTCTAGAGAGCTTTCCAAAAGTTGTCAGTTATACTTGATTGATTGATGTAGTACGCAGCAGATGCAGCGGACTTAGATTGCGTGCGCAGTACCTTTTCTGACTTGTACAAAGACTTTGACAAAAAAGGTGAAGACCTTTTTGACTTGCATGTGTAAGCGCGAATCTCTATACTGATCTTGGATGCTTCTAATGAGTACTTCCTTAGATTTGAAATCTTGGCACGAGTGACTCAACTTTGCTTCACTTTTGGACAGACGATATATGCCTTCAGTTTTTAAGATGTTTCGCCTTATCATATCGTCTGATGACTTCAACTTGAGACAGACGAATGACTTCCGTCTGAGGAGTCATCTTTCGTCTGTACTCGTTCCGTCTGACTTGCTTGCTGATCTTCCGTCTGAGAAAGTTCTGTCTGTGTCTTGTAAAAATCAAAACCTTTGATGAGTTAATCATCTAGATCTAACAACAACATTTCAAATTTCTAACCTTAGAACATTGCATTTTTATTTAAGTTGGTCAACTTTCTCATTGTATTCACTTTTGAGTCATTTATGAAATAATTTTTTTTCTAAGACTTGTGTCTTGAGAAAGGAGAGTGCTCTCCTAGGGTTTCTTCAAAGAACCTTGAATCTTATCTTGGTCCATGACTCAACTGACGATTCCTCTACATAGCTTATTGATTCATTGAATCATGGCGCTACCATCCTCTAGTTCTCCATCCATTTTTTTATTTCTTTTTCTTTGGTTCTAAACCGAAAACACTATCCTATAATATAGCCTATTCCGCAAGTTATCTCTTGATTTTTGAGTGATGATCACTTGGTGAATGAAGATTGGGAACACAAGGTGTTGAATCCGTGGAGATCATGTCATTGCCTTCATGGGTTTGCATCAAATTTGGTATCAATAGCTTGTTCTTCACCTAGTTGTTATTCACTTGTGGTATTGAGTCTAGCTCCTATCTTTTTGCTTTCAATTTTTGATTCAATGGATTTTTTGTTGAGTTGTTGTTGTGTGTTTTGGCTGTCCAATACATAGAAGAGATGTTCTGACACTCATGGTAGATCATACATGGCTTATTTTACATGCTAGACACATTCTAGTTAATAGCCCCCATGTGTTTGATGAATTTTCTCAATATGTATTTTGAGTCCCTTTGCTGGAATTTGAATTCCCTGCATTATATTTGGCTTAATTAGTGCTTATATGTTTGATTACTATGTGCATTGCTTATTATAAGTTTAAGTTACCACTACCATGCATTATCTTGCTTGTTAGCAAAGTTTGACTTGACTTGCTTGAGTATTTGAGCCTATACTTGGACTGTCAAGCAAAGAATAGCCAAAAGAAAATATAGAAAAACAGAATAAAAGAAAAGAGCAAGAGAAAATACTCAAAAGAAAGAGTCAAAGAAAAATTCAAGAAAAGAAAAATACAAGAAAAGAAGTTTGAAGAAAAATTGAGTGAAAAAGTAATAGCTCTTGTTTGTAGAAAAATTTTGGAAAAATTGAGTGCAGTAACTTGGTGAATTGGGTCATTAAACACCTAAAAGTTTAGTGTCCAAGCTCATTGTGGCATCATTACTCATTTGGCTCAAGCATCATATTACAAATTGGATCAAATTTGCTAATAGCATGATATTTGAACTTGTGATGTGCTTTGCATGTGCCTAGACATATTTGCCCTATTTTTGCCCTGTTTTTGGACCCTTATTTGTGGCTTCCCTGCACCTTAATTTGATCTTATTTTGTGCCTAAAGATCACCCAAACCAATCCCCAAAATTCTATGTCATATTGAGCCAATTTCAAGCCTTTAATTCCAGCTTAGTGACAGTTCTGCTAATTTTGTAACAGGTTCGGGTTTGTGGTTGGTTCATAGGGTTAAACGTTGTTTTATTGAATTCTGGGCACTTGGTCATTCAATTTATATGTATATAAGTTCAACTGCAAGGTTTCATAATTTTCCAAGCTCATTTGATATGCTTATAAATTTTCACAAGTTTAGGAAGTTTTGGTGACGGTTCTGTCAAATTTTTCCAGTAAATTACATTTGATTTCTTCCTTTCTTTGAGTTTTTGTTTCAAAGATTTTTGCAGTTTTAAATACTAGTTTTCCTTCATTATTAGTGCAGTAAATATACTAGCCATTGTCTTAATCATTAATTTCCATTTTGAGTAGCTAAATTGTTCATTGAGTCTTATTTTGTTGCTTGTCTTCTTGGCTTCCTAATAGTTTTGTCTTGAGTATTTGTCTCCTTTAAATTCCTTAAGCTTGTAGCTGAATTGTTCCTCTTTCACTTGTGTAAATTGGATATTGATAATTGATAGAGGTTTCTCAAGAAACTCTAAGTGAGAGTGAGAGGAAAGAGGCTAGAGAGTACATTCTAGAAAGAGCCTCTTTAGTGTGCAAACAAGAGTGTTGAGAAAAACACTTAGTGAGTGGAAAGGACTTTCAAATTCTTTTATATTATTTTTCTTCTAATATCTTTCTTGCAGCCATGGATAGCTCCCCAAGTGTTGGGAATGACTTGTCGCCTAGAACCCAAAAGGTAATGGATGCCATGATGGAAAAGTTTATTCACTTGCAACACAACCTCAAGAATGAGCTTAAAGAGAGTGTCAATGAGGTGAGGGAGGAGATTCATAGGAGAATGAGAGAGGAAGAGGATAGAAGGAGGAAATATGAAAGAACATTGAGAGAAGAGAATGAAAGAAGAGAAAGAGAGGCACATGAGAGAAGAAGTGGGAGAAGAGGAAGTAGTAGTAGGAGAGAGTATGTCTCACCTAGAGAGAGTGTGGAAGATAGAAACTTTGATGAAGACTATGTCTTCCACAAATATGAAGATGAAAGGAGAACTAGAGGAAGGAGAACACCCCTTAACCATGATCGTGGCTTTGGTGCATTTCCCTAAGGTGGAGGAGCAAGGCAAGGTGATTTGAACACCAAGATTAAGCTTCCACCATTCCTTGGAGAGGGAGGAGCCGAAACCTACTTTGATTGGGTGATGAAGGTGGATCACGTTTATTCATGCCACACACACTTGAGAGAAGAAGGGAAGTTGAATCTTGCCATCTTTCAATTTGAAGGTTATGCCTTGGTATGGTGGAACCAAGTGTTAGTGGATGCTTTTGCAAGAAGGAGGCCTTAAGTCACCTCATGGACTCAACTCAAAGATGTCATGAGGGAAAGGTTTGTTCCTCACTCTTACATTAGAGATTTACATGTTAAATTGCAAAGACTAACACAAGGGTCAAAGAGTGTTCAAGAATACTACAAGGACCTTGAATTGACTATGCTTAGGGCGGACTACCAAGAGGCAAGGGAGGCCACCATTGTTAGATTCATCCATGGTTTGAACCATGGCATTCAAGACATCCTAGAGTTCCAACACTATGTCACTCTTGGAGATGCTTTGCATAAGGCCATGAAGATTGAAGGTCAATTGAAAAGGAAAGCAACTTTGAAGAGGTCTTCCACACCATATAAATCATCTTGGAAGGACAAGGGAAAGAAGGAGTACACTTCTTCATCCAAGGGCAAGCATGACCGAGACACTTCAAATGGTAAGGAAGTAAAGAATTCTACTTCTAAACCAAGTTCAATTAAATGTTTTAAATGTTTGGGTCATGGTCATATTGCTTCTGAATGTCCTAACAAGAAAGCTATGATTGTGAGAGTTGATGGTGCAATTACTAGTAAGGATTCCCAATCTTCTTTAAGTGAAAGTGGAGCATCAAGGGAGAGTACTAGTGGAAATGATGAGCAACCCGAGGATGGAGATCTCCTCATTGTGAGGAAGATGCTTGAAAATGCTCTTAAAGAGTTGGATGATTCACAAAGGGAGAATATCTTTCACTCTAGTGTTTAGTAGAAGGCAAGGTATGCTCTCTTATAATAGATAGTGGTAGGTTTACTAATGTAGTTAGTACTAGGTTAGTAGATAAATTAGGTCTTAAATTGTCTTCACATCCTAAACCTTATAAGTTACAATGGTTGATTGATAAGGGTGAGTTGGTTGTGAATAAACAAGTTCTTATTAATTTCTCCATAGGAAGGAATAAAGATGATGTGTTGTGTGATGTAGTTCCTATGGAGGCTACTTATCTTTTGTTAGGTAGACCTTGGCAATTTGACAAGCATGCTATTCATGATGGTGTTTCTAACACTTATATTTTCTCCCATTTAGGCAAGAAGGTCACCTTGAAACCACTAACACCTAAGGAAGTTTGTGAGGACCAAATAAAGATGAAACTAAAGAGACAAAGTGAAAAAAAGCTTGAAAAGGGTGAGAGTTTGGGGTCTAAACATGGTGAGACCGAGAGCTCCACCAAGAAAAAGAAGAGAGAAACCTCCTTTAAGCATAGACAAACTGAGAGTTCATGTAAGGTAGATCCTAAGGAGAGTTTGCTTATTGGGAGAGGTGAGTTGTGGAGAGAATTCCTAGCTAGGAAAAACATATTTCTTTCTTTACCTAATCCTTTTATGTTGAGCACTAACATTGTAGGTAAGCAACAAGATTTGGATGCACTCATGGAAGAGTTCAAGGATGTGTTTACCACATCTATTGAAACACCAAAGGAGCCTTGTGTGATAACTAGAAGATTCACTCCCAAGAAATTTTGTGTTCTAGGCCCAAGTGAGAAGTTGTACATAGAGGAACCATGGAGTGACTAAGGTAGAGGAAAGGAAGTACTTGGGAATGGTGTACTATCAAAGAGGGAGACTTCTTTAACTCTTACTCATCATACCACTTCTCACTTGCAAAACACTTTGTCCAACAAAATAGAGCCTCAAGACATTAGGTTTTGGAAAATGTTTAAATATGTTAAGTTGAAATTCTTTCTTGATTCAACTAATGATTATCTCTTGGATGTTGAATACCCTTCTAGGTGGAAGATTGAGTTTAAGAAGGAGGGAACATCACTAACTTCCACACTTAAAAGATGTATCTTAAAGAGGAGTTTTAACCAAGTGGATTCACCATGGAATGAAGGATAAGTATCTACACATCTAAAGGAAGAATTAAAGACTCTTTGGAGTTTTAGTTTTATCATAGAGGATCACATGCATTCTTCCTTTACTTCTCTATATTGTGTTAATGATATTAGTACACAAAGCATCTTGTTATTAAATGTTAAACTTGATAGAGTTTGCTTGACCTTTGATCCGGGTGGAATTTGTTATGTAGGTAAGAAGTTAAGGTAACTTGAGGATAAGTTGGCCACAAGAAGGAGGGTTTGATGGAGGACCATCTCCAAAAGCTCAACAAACTCTTCAACTTTAATTTTTAATAAATTGAGCTTCTAATAAAATTCGCTATGTTTTTTACTATCTGACCAGGTTTAGTATTCGGAGGATAACTTGGGCTACACAACTCCAATTTAGCTTTTCTTGGTGTCTGTGTAAAGCTTACTTATAGGGCTACAAAAGCTATGAAGAAAAAAAAGCCCAGTTCTAGCTGCATCTAGGAGGAAATTAGGCTTGAAAGTAATGTTTGGATACTGTCAGGATGTTCCAGCGGGGTGCTGACCAGGTTTAGTATTTAGAGCATAATGTGGGCTACAAAACTCCAATTAATTTCGTCTTAGTGGCATTTGAAAGCTGACTTAAAGGCCTACAAAATCTATGAAGACACCAAAGCCCAGTTCGGACTAAATCTAGGAGGAAATGGAGCTTGAAGTTAACATTGGAATGCTACCAGGATTTTCCAGCGAGTTGTTTAATTGTTTAGGCCTATTAGTTTCTTTCAATTATGTATTTGTTTTAAGACTTGGATTTGGGCCTTGTAATTGTGAAGTGTGCTCAGCCTAGGGTGTCTCTCATCTCACCATTGATCACTCATTTCATCCTATGGTGGAGAACATTTTAAATTTCTATCCTTAGGCCCATTGCACTTTCATTTAAGTTGGTCAACATTTCTATTGTACTCACTTTGGTCAATATATGAAAAGAGAATTTCTAAGACTAAAGTCTTGAGAAAAGGAGAGAGTTCTCCTAGGTTTTCTTCCAAGAACCTTGAATCTTATCATGGATCCATGATCTATGTGGCGATTCTCCAACCAAGCTTATTGGGTGCTTCATCCATGGCGTTTTCCACACTTCTTCCTTCTTCCATTTTTGATTTCTTTCTTCCCCCTTTTGTGTTGACCATGAGCTATCATTGCTATATATTGAGTCATTCCGCTGTTTAAGAGTGATTAAACATTGGTGAATGAAGATTTGGGCACCCCTTTGCTTATTCATGAAGATCCCTTACAAGTTCCTCATGGGTTTGCATCAAATTTGGTATCAAGAGTTTGTTCTTCACATTCTTGTGCATCACTTGTGGTATTGAGTCTTGTTCCTATCTTTTCATTTCAATTTTTGATTCTATTGGAATTGTGTTTGAGTTTTCTTTGTTTGTCTTGGCTGTCCAATTCATTTGGAATATGTTACACATCATTTGGTAAATCATATATGGCTTATTTCACTTGTTAGAAATATTTTAGATCATACCCTCCATGTGTTTGATGTTTTAGCTCAATGTGTAACATGTGTTATATGGCTGGAAATTGAAACCCCTGCATATTAAGGGGCTGAATTTGTGCTTATATGTATCAATACTATATGCTTAGCTCATTAGAAGTTCAAATCATTATTATCATGCTTTATCTTGTTTGTTAGCAAAGATTGAACTTGAGTTGCTTGAGCTAGAAGCCTTGAATTCGAAATTTCGGCAAGATTATAGCCAAAATAAAATATAGAAAAGAAAAAGAAAAGAAAAGAGCAAGAGAAAATATTCAAAAGAGCATAGCAAAAGAAAATACAAGAAAAATGAGTTTGAAGAAAATAGAGTGCTAAAATTAGTAGTTCTTGTGAGTGAAAATTTGTGCAAAATTTTGAGTGCAGTACCTTGGTTGTTTGGGCTCTTAAAACACCCACAAAATTAGTGTTCAAGTTCAATTTGGCTTTTATTACCATTAGTCTCAATCATCATCATCATAAATTGGGTCAATTTTGCTAATAGTTTGATATTTGAACTTGTGGTGAGCTTTGTATGTGCCTATATATATAAGCCTTGTTTTGCCCTGTTTTTGGACCTCTATTTTGTGGCTGCCCTGCACCTATTTTGAGATTATTTTGTGCCTTAAATTCATCACGAACATCCCCCAAAATTTCGTGACAAGTTAGCCAAGTTATGAAGCAAAGTTCCTACCATTAGTGACAATTTTTCTGATTTTGTGACAGTTTTCGTTTTACTTCTTGTTCAACGTGTAAATCTGGGTTTTTGGTGGCTGTTGGGAATTTTTTTGATATTATATACATATATAAGATCAACTGGAAGGTTTCATAATTTTCCAACACCATTTCATATGCTTTTGAGTGCTCACAAGTTCAGAAATATTGTGATGGTTTCCTGAAATTTCCAGCAATTGGTACTTGTGTTTTGTGTCATATTTGAATCCTTTTGTCTTGAAATTTTTTCCAGTTTTCTAAATTGAGTTTTCCTTCATTTTAGTTACAGTAACTATAGTACCCTTTGTCTCATATTAAATCTCCTTTCGAGTAGCTAATTTTTCTTCATTGAGTGTCCTTTTATTGCTTGTCTTCTTTGGCTTCCTAATAGTTTTGTCTTGAGTATTTGTCTCCTTTGAATTTCCTTAAGCTTTTTGGCTAAATTATTCCTCTTTCACTTGGATAAAATTGGACTGGATAATTGATAAAGGTTTCTCAAGAAACTTTAAGTGAGAGTTTAGAGGAAAAAGGCTAGAGAGTACAATATAGAAAGAGCCTCTTAAGAGTGTGAACAAAAGTGTTGAGTTAAACACTTAGTGAGTGGAAAGGACCTTGTCTCTTATATTATTATTGCTTCTAACATCTTTCTTTGTAGCCATGGGAGAAAGTTCCCCAAATATTGAAGACCAAATACGTCCTAGTGATGTTAGATTTTTTAAATGCTTTATGGAGACAATGGACAAATATGAAGTAATTATAAAAAATGATTTGAATGAGTTGATAAGGGAAAATGTTAGGAGGTTGAGGGAAGAGGAGAGTAAGATGGAGGACCTTGAGAGGAGACTAAGGGAAGAGCATGAAAGAAGAAGAGGAGTGAATAGAGGAAGTGGAAGTGAAAGGGAAAGGCAAAAGGGAAACCATTATTCACTTTGGAAAAGTGGTGGGATAAGTAAATATGATGAAGAGTATGCCTTTGGAGCCTTTGATAAAGAGAGGACAGGAAAGGAAAGGCATGACCAAAACACATACCATAGTAGAAACCCACACACACCTAGAAGGGTATTTGGTGATGATGAACTAAGAGTTAGGTGTTGGTCCCTATGTATGAATCTAGAGGGGGGGTGAATAGATTCTTGTTAAACTTTAACCCAAATTTGCGTGTTTCTAATTCCTTTTGATTCAACAGAAAGCTAATCTTAATTACCTATCAATTACCTTTCAATTACAGATTCAAATACAAGTTCAATTACTGATCCTATTTCTAAACCAATTAATGAGTTGATTATCAATACAGTTTCCCAAAACAGAGCAGAATATAATCAATATCAATATAGTGAAAACTGTAAAGAGAGTAAGGAAGAGAATGAGTGCACAGCGATATATACTGGTTCGGCCAACTGCCTATGTCCAGTCCCAACCCAACAACTGTTGCGATTGGCTTTCCACTATTAAATGATTTCTTTTGTATCCTTTTACATTCACTCTGCAACAAGCAATACAAACAAATCAAAACACCCAAAAACGTTCTTGAACTGAAGAATAGAACTTCCAAGATCTTGGCACCTTCAAGACCAAACTTTGAGAATCACTTCTCAAATACAATGCTCTATCTAGAGAGACCTCTCTCCTAGAGCAACAACCCAAAATTGAAATACAAAAGATCAGTAAAGAATACACCTTAAGTGCGTAATCGATCACAAACAAGCTCTATGAAAATCACCCAACAAGGATATGGATCAAGTTTCCCCTTGTCTTTGAAAACCTTGATAATCTCTAAGTTTAGAGCATATGAAAGTGTAGGAATGGTTTCAAGAAGTTAGGTTTTCAGCAAATTCATATGCTTCATCAAGGATGTACTTATAGAACCAATTTGGAGGGAGAAAACGTGCAAATCTGAGCTATAACGGTCCATGTAATTGATCCCAAATGCATGTAATCGATTACACTAGCCGTTAGAACCCTCCAATTTGATTTTTCCAGGCATGTAATCGATTACCACGAGCATGTAATCGATTACATTGAAGAGGGAAACCCGAAAAGGTGAATTTCAAACCATGTAATCGATTACACCGGGATGTAATCGATTACACCAGAGAGCTCTCAGCATGTAATCGATTACATCACCCATGTAATCGATTACACCAGAGAGCATGATCAATGTAATCGATTACACCAGGGCTGTAATCGATTACATCAGTGAAAAATGAATTTCCAAGGTTTTTCAAACTGTTTTTCTCAAATGGAAATCAATCATTCTTCACATGATCAATCATACACAAGTTATGCACATCTCTGGGGTTTTAAACAAAGAATTCAACACACAATACATAGTTATATCCTAGTTACATTCATCTATGGAAAACCGAAAATACATTCATCAAAACCAAAACACATAAGAGAGACACAAACTGCATTCTTCAAGCTTCAAGTCCAACAATCTCCCCTTTTTGGTTTTGATGTACCAAATCACAAAAGAGGTTTTCCTAGAGTTTTTAGGATATGTGTTGTTCTTTGTTATACCTGCATATGTTAGAATTTCCAGAAAATACCATATGCATATGCACTACTATTTAACCATTCATTCAAGTATGTATGATATGATTCAAATACAAATATAGATCAAGACCAATGAATCATAAAACAAACCAAATTTTATTCAATATTCAAAAACAAGAACATAGTTCAATAAAACAAGAAAAAACATTAGAAACCTATCAAAGCTAATTTCAACTCTCAACTCCCCTATCTAGTTACTCTCCTATCTAGGATAACCTAAATATTCTCCCCCATTTGGTATATCAAACCAAAAAGAGAGATCACCGATCATCGCCATCGTCATCATCATCTTGGTTGGCGCTCCATGATAGTCTCCATCAAAGACCTCATGTCAAGGAAGTGCGGTTCTCGATTCCTTTCCAAGTCTTTGATTTGCTTTCCTAGATCCTCTTGTCGTTTATCCATCTCCTCTAGCCTATCTAGCACAATGGACTCAAAGCGAGACTTAGGGGTGTACTCCCGACCGGCCGAATCTCCATCATCATCGAAGGAGGATGTTGTGGTTGTTCTTCTTCGTTGTTGTTGTATTTCCTCTCTAGATACCCACCCTCGGATGTCTTAGTCAATCTCATCTTTTTCAAAGATCATATCACCAAGCACATGGATATCCCTTGCCAATTCTCTGTGCTCATTGGAGACATCCACTTGACATCTCTCAAGAACACGTGATATGAACAGGAGACCATAAGGGCACTTGAAGTCATGGAATTTCCTTACTTTGGTCATGTTGTCCATGATAACTTGACCCCAATCAACCTGAATTCCATTCTTCAGGGCAGACATCAAAAGCATATCTTCTTCCATGAGTTGAGCATGATTTGTACCTCTAGCAGCCAATACCCAGCAAATAGTATAATGAAGAAGACGGTCGTCAGTGTTGAGACCACCTATGCCAAAGGTCTTCCTCATACCTCTTTCCTTCCTTGCAGTCATATCAGCTTCCCAAGACTCAGGATTCCTCAACATGCTCATGTAAAAAGCATCCTTTTGAAGTTCAAAGCCTTCCTCAGCCAAATTTTCCAAAGTAGGGACTATCCCCTCATTCGTTATTCCACCCAGTTCGAAAAATAAATCGTGAGTCAGAACAATGCTCACTCCTTTAACTTCAGATAAAATCTTTCCAGGTTGATATTTCAGATTAGAATAAAATACCCTTACCAAATCAGGGTAAATGTGACCCCTTAGCCCAACGAATTTCTCCAAGTTCTGATCTCGGAGCATGGATTGAAAGGTAAATCCTTCATTGTCTAACCATCTGAAGTTGACAATCTTTGGGGCTACGAGTTCCCGGTTTGCAAAATCAGTGAAGAAACGGGTTTCTTGTTCCTTCGAGGTGAACCAAGGGTTGTGACGCACGGATTCTTCAGGAGCCTTCCTTTTGGAAGAGGTTTCCTGCCTCTTCTTGGTACGTCTTTCTTCTTGAATATCACGGTTAGCCCTAGCTTTCATTCTTTTGCTGCTTCCTTGTCCGTCCATGGTTTGAAGGTTGAAGATGAGTGTGGGATAGAGAGAATAGGGTTTGGAGGCCGTGAGAGATTAGGGTTTGGAGTAGAATGAGAATGTGAATGAAACCCTAACAAGCTCTAATAAAGATCACAAAGGGTTGGTTCAGAGAATGGGCTTCCAAAACACAGAACATAAAGCCCAGAAACGAAGAACAAAACTCTGAAAAACACTTCTAGAGCTCATGTAATCGATTACACCGTGATGTAATCAATTACATCAGAACCACAAAGCCATGTAATCGATTACATAGCTATTGTAATCGATTACATCCGAAACCCAATCTGTTGTAATCGATTACATTGGACCTGTAATCGATTACATCAGAGCCTAACATTCTTGTAATCGATTACATTCATGTTGTAATCGATTACATCCTATAGAAAACCACAAATCAAGTTGAAAATAGGCTATGTACTGCAATGTTCATGGATTTTACATATAGAATGATTGAAAAACATTTGATTCTTCATGTTAATGGTCAAGATCATGTAATGTAATGAATTCATACCAAATTTAAGCACAAATGAATGATTAAACTAACATACAATACTTATGTGAGATGTTCTTCACTTAGTATACCAAGATTGGTTCTAAGTTTGAAGAACCTCTCCTTGGGCAGAGGTTTGGTGAAGATATCCGCGAGTTGATTTTCTGTGTCAATGAATTCCACCTCAACATCTCCCTTCTCAACATGATCTCTAATGAAGTGATGACGCACCTCGATGTGCTTTGTCCTTGAGTGTAAAACTGGATTCTTCGTGATACTAATGGCACTTGTGTTGTCACACTTGATTGGAGTATGATCAAGCTTAAGTCCAAAATCCTCCAGTTGTTGCTTCAACCAAATGGTCTGAGCACAACACTACTGCAGACTATATACTCGCTTCTAGCTTGAAAGAGCTACACGCTTGTTTCTTGCTATACCATGAGACCAAGCTTCCTCCAAACAAATGACATACTCCACTAGTACTTTTCCTATCAGTTTTACATCCAGCAAAGTCAGCATCACTAAAACCAACCAATGTGGGATACGTACCTTTTGGATACCACAAACCACAGTTAGTAGTTCCTTTGAGATACTTCAATATTTTCTTCACAGCTGCCATGTGTGACTCCTTTGGTGCAGATTGGAATCTTGCACAAACACACACACTGAACATAATGTCCCTACTTCTTGTCTTTGTGAGGTACAAGAGTGATCCAATGATCCCTCTATATCTTGATTGGTCTACACTTTGTCCAGCTGCATCATTATCCAAGTAGAGATTAGTTGACATTGGAATGTTTGAGATCTTACAACTCTCCATGTCGAATTCTTCAGCAATTCCTTGGTGTACTTTGCTTGATGTATGAAGATTCCATCTTTCGGTTGTTTGACTTGCAGTCTAGGAAGAATTTGAGTTCCCCCATCATAGACATGTCAAACTCCCCCTGCATGCTATCCACAAACTCTTCACACAGAGATTTATTAGTTGATCCAAATATAATATCATCAACATAAACTTGAACCAACAAAATACAGTTTGACTTCCTCCTTATGAAAAGAGTTTTGTCAACATTACCTCTGCAGAACCCTTTTGACAGAAGAAATTTACTTAACCTTTCATACCATTGTCTAGGGGCTTGTTTAAGACCATATAGGGCCTTCTTGAGTTTGTACACATGTTCAGAAATCTGAAATCGGTGAATCCAGGAGGTTGTGAAACAAAAACTTCTTCATTGATATAGCCATTCAAGAAAGCACTTTTAACATCCATTTGAAACAACTTGAAATCATGTATGCAGGCAAAAACAAGTAAAACTCTAACAGCTTCTAGTCTAGCAACAGGGGCATAAGTTTCACCAAAATCTATTCCTTCTTGTTGATTATATCCCTTAGCTACTAGTCTAGCCTTATTTCTAACCATAACTCCATTCTCATCTAACTTATTCTTAAACACCCATTTTGTTCCAATTACATTCATATCTCTTTTAAAAGGTACTAACTCCCATACGTTATTCCTTTTAAACTGATTTAATTCTTCTTGCATAGCATTCATCCAATATTCATCATTTATAGCATCATCAACACAAGAAGGTTCAAATTGAGACACAAATGCATAATCATCACAAAACATGTTATGAGTAGATCTAGTAGATACTCCCTTATGGATGTCACCAATGATGTTATCAAGAGATAAATCTCTTGGTTTCCTCCATTCTTTTGGAAGCTCATGAGAAGTAGTTGGTGGTTCTTGTTCTTGTTCTTCTTTGCTTATGCTTTCTTCACCTACATGCTCATCATCATCAACAAATACACTTCCCTTTTGGGGATTGTTAGTTTCATCAAACTTAACATGCACAGATTCCTCAATGCACATTCTCCTTTTATTAAAGACTCTATATGCTTTACTTGATGATGAATACCCAATAAACACACCCTCATCAGCCTTGGCATCAAACTTACCAATAGGCTCTTTGCTATTATTCAAGACAAAACACTTACACCCAAATACCCGAAAATGAGATATATTGGGTTTCTTGCCTTTATAGAGTTCATAGGGGGTTTTCTTTAAAATAGGTCGAATCACAATTCTATTTAGAACATAGCATGCATGGAAACTGCATCACCCAAAATATTTAGGCAAATCACTTTCATTCAACATAGTTCTTGCTAGTTCTACTAAAGATCTGTTTTTCCTCTCAACAACCCCATTTTGTTGTGGAGTTCTTGGAGCGGAAAAGTTGTGATCGATTCCATATTTTTCACAAAACTTTTCAAAATGTTCATTTTCAAATTCCCCTCCATGATCACTTCTAATGGACTTAATTTTCAAATCTTTTTCGTTTTGAATCTTTTTAGCAAGTATTTTGAAGACTTTGAAAGTGGTGTCTTTACTTGGTATAAAAGTAACCCAAGCAAAATGAGAGTAGTCATCTACAACAACTAATCCATATAGATTTCCACCTAAACTAGCAGTTCTAGATGGACCAAAGAGATCCATGTGCAGCAAATCAAGCGGTCTAGAAGTTGAAACAACATTTTTAGATTTGAAAGAGTTTCTAGATTGCTTGCCTTTCTCGACATGCATCACATAGGCCTTCTCTTTTGAACTTTAATTCGGGTAGTCCTTCTACTAAGCTCTTAGATGACAGTTTATTAAGTTGATGAACATCAATATGTGCTATACGTCTATGCCAAAGCCAAGATAGATCATCATTAGACGTAAGACATGCATGATATGATGATGAATGATCAAGTTCAAGTGTATAGATGTTACCTCTTCTCTTACCTACCATCAATACCTCATTCGATTCGTTGTTATTGATCTTGCGGTAGTCTTTGTCGAATGAAACTTGATAGCCTTTGTCGCATAATTGGCTAATACTCGAGAAGATTAAACTTCAAACCTTCTACAAGCAAGTACATCTTCAATCACGGAGTTGGATTTGTCTCCAACATCACCAATACCCAGAATTTTGCCTTTGTTATTATCTCCATAAACTACTTGAACCGGATTCTTTGGATTTGAAGGAGATAAAATTACTCTTGTCACCCGTCATATGTCTTGAGCAGCCCACTATCCAAATACCATGTTGAGTGTTTGGCTCTCAAGCACACCTACACAAAGAAAGATATCATTTGGTTTTTGGTACCCAAATCTTGTTGGGTCCTTTCATGTTAGAACTGTGACTATCTTTCTTTATCCATTTAAACAATCCATTATCTAAGCCTTTCTTTCTAATCATGCAGTTATAATGATTATGTCCAGTTGCATACAATAACTACATGAGAAGTTTCTATACTTGCTGGTTTGTTTAAATGTATGGAACTTCTTTTTATTATTCTTTAAAGGGGCGAAAAAGATTTACACTTTGAACAGGGCAATTTCAATTTATCATTTTCATCTTTTAATTCTTGATTATTGGTTTTCAAAACAAATTTCTTTTTCTAAATCAAGAACTCTGTTTTTCAAAACCTTACTCGTTTTTCAAATTTTTTTGCTTCTTTAAATAACTCACAAAAAGCATATATAATTCATCATAATCATTATCATTTTTGGAGGAGTCGAATCACTTACCTCATCATCCGATTCTCGGTTTAGCCATAAGACATAAGTTGGCTTCCTCATTTTCGCTTTCACTAGATGATGAGCAGTCATTTTCTTCCCAAGCAATGTAGGCCTTTTTCTTCCGATATCGGTCCTTCTTGGTTTTTTCTTCTTGCTCCACTCTTCTAGGCTCACTTCTTCGCTTGATTTCTTCAAGTTTGGACACTCCGATCTATAGTGTCCAGCCTTGCCACATTCATAGCATGTGACCTTCGAAGATGATCCTTTTCTAGCATTGTTGAATCTCTTCTTGTTGTTGTTCTTCCTCATGAACCTTTTGAACTTTCGACCATGAGATTCATTTCTTGCTCAGATCGTTTTCACGACTTGATGATGCATCACTATCACTAGCTGTGTCCTCCATTTTAAGTGCTAAACTTTTAGCCTTCTTGTCTTTTTGCTCTTCATCGACCATACGTGACATATCCATCTCATATTCTCTCGCTTACCAAACAACTCATCACTTGTCATTAAGGCCAAGTTATTTGATTCTCAGTAATGGCTGGATCGTTGGTTGCCATTTTCTCGCTTAGAGACTTCAAGACCTTTATATTTACCTCTTCCTCAACAAAGACCTTACCGAGTCCTTTGAGGTGATTCACAATGTGTGTGAATCGTTTCGCATGTCCATGATAGACTCACCTTGTGCCATTCGAACATTTCATACTCTTGGATGAGTGTGTTCTTTCTAGCTCTTCTCACCTCGGGAGTACCTTCATGAGTCACCATGATGAGATCCCATGCTTCCTTTGTTTGTTGTACAAGCTGAAATTCTAAAGAATTCATCGAGTTTAATCTTGAATGTATAATATTTAAAGCTTTAGCATCATTTTCTCGCTCTCCTAATTTCTTCTGGTTCCCACTTATCAAAAGGTTTTTCTAATTCATTTCCATCAACTATATATGTGGGGATTTTAAAATCATTTACAACGACTTGCCAAATGTTTCTATTTATAGACTCCATAAAGATTTTCATTCTAACTTTCCAAAATGGATAGTTATCTCCACAAAACAGAGGAGGTCTATTAATAGAGGCACCTTCAAAGAAAAAAGGTAATTGATTACTTGCCATTATGGATCAAATTCTAGAGCAACTTACTAGAAGTAGCTCGATACCAATTGTTGGTCCCTATGTATGAATCTAGAGGGGGTGAATAGATTCTTGTTAAACTTTAACCCAAATTTGCGTGTTTCTAATTCCTTTTGATTCAACAAAGCTAATCTTAATTACCTATCAATTACCTTTCAATTACAGATTCAAATACAAGTTCAATTACTGATCCTATTTCTAAACCAATTAATGAGTTGATTATCAATACGGTTTCCCAAAACAGAGCGAGAATATAATCAATATCAATATAGTGAAAAATGTAAAGAGAGTAAGGAAGAGAATGAGTGCACGCAATGATATATCTTGGTTCGGCCAATCGCTACGTCCGTCCCAACCCAACAAGCTGTTGCGATTGGCTTTCCACTATTAAATGATTTCTTTTGTATCCTTTTACATTCACTCGCAACAAGCAATACAAACAAAATCAAAACACCCAAAAAACTGTTCTTCAACCTCAAGAACGAACTTCCAAGATCTTGGCACCTCCAAGACCAAACTTTGAGAATCACTTCTCAAATACAATGCTCTATCTAGAGACCTCTCTCCTAGAGCAACAACCCAAAATTGAAATACAAAAGATCAGTAAAGAATACACCTTAAGTGCGAGAATCGATCACAAACAAGCTCTATGAAAATCACCCAACAAGGATATGGATCAAGTTTCCCTTGTCTTTGAAAACCTTGATAATCTCTAAGTTTAGAGCATATGAAAGTGTAGGAATGGTTTCAAGAAGTTAGGTTTTCAGCCAAATTCATATGCTTCATCAAGGATGTACTTATAGAACCAATTTGGAGGGAGAAAACGTGTAAATCGAGCTATAACGGTCCATGTAATTGATCCCAAATGCATGTAATCGATTACACTAGCCGTTAGAACCCTCCAATTTGATTTTTCCAGGCATGTAATCGATTACCACGAGCATGTAATCGATTACATTGAAGAGGGAAACCCGAGAAAAGGTGAATTTCAAACCATGTAATCGATTACACTTTGGGATGTAATCGATTACACCCGAAAACTCTCGGATGTAATCGATTACATCACCCATGTAATCGATTACACCGAGAAAAGCATGATCAATGTAATCGATTACACCAGGGTCTGTCGATTACATCGATGAAAATGAATTTCCAAAGTTTTTCAAACTGTTTTTCTCAAATGGAAATCAATCATTCTTCACATGATCAATCATACACAAGTTATGCACATCTCTCGGGGTTTTAAACAAAGAATTCAACACACAATACATAGTTATATCCTAGTTACATTCATCTATGGAAAACCGAAAATACATTCATCAAAACCAAAACACATAAGAGAGACACAAACTGCATTCTTCAAGCTTCAAGTCCAACATTAGGAAGGAAAATAACATAAATTGAGTTTAAACCCCCCAAAAAACTAGAATGGATATAGAAAATCAAAGAGCTTACACTAATTTAGTAAAAATTGATCTTTAGAAAGAGAAGTTACCATGAAAGGAGAAAAAACATGAGAGAATTTTGAGAGAGAAAAAAGTTTAAGAAAAATTTGAGCTTGTATGAATGAGTTGAAAGAAAAGGAGTTGAATATTTTATTGGAATTACTTATTGTTGTGTAATAAAATGAAAATTGAGAATGAGCAAGAAAGGAATTGTATGATATTTTAAGTTGTTTGTTTAATCCTTGCTTTAAATTTTTATATGATTCTCAATTATTCATGATTATAAATGATTAAAGGAAGAAATAAACAATTAACTTTTGAGGATAAAAATTAACTCAAAATATGGTGAAGTTTTTTTTCTTGACATTCCTTAGCATATTCATTTATTATAAAATAATAACTTTATTCATTAGATGAATTGTCTACAAATTTCCTTGGAGCACAAATGCAAATCAGAGAATACAAGAATTGATACTTGGACACTTGGACCATTTTACATCTAAAATCTAAAAAAACGAGAATGGAACATTTACTAAAGTAATGAAGAAACAAACGGTTTAGAAGAGGAATGGAAGCGCCATGGCAAGTGCCAATAAGCTCAAAGTGGAATCAAAATTACAATGGATCAAGAAGCCATTGATATTAATCAAAGAGATTTCTTAATGTTTTCAGGAAACTAAGATGAATAGTGAAATTGTAGGGTTTCACCGCATTCTTATAAGAGAAAAAAGCCCAAGAAATTAGTCCAAAACTTTCTAATAGATTATCAAATGATGGAAATCAATTATCTGGTGATCCTTATATAGAGAGAAGAAGAAAATCAAGAAAAACAATCGTGAGTAAAATCGATTAACCTATTCGAAGATTTCGGGCTCTAGAAAATTTTCAAAAACTTTAAAACCTGGTTTTGTAACGGTAATCGAAAATCGGATCGTGGTAATTGAAAACTACGAGTAACAAATCCTTCTAAGAATGAAATTGATTCGAAGTAACGATTACATTTCTGCAAAAAAAGAAAAAAAAAGTGAAGTAAGAAAGAAATCGATTATTTCTATCGAGAAAAGATTTTCTTTGAATAATTTTCACAAAAACAGGGTTTATGGATAAGTATAATCAAGTAGAAGGGTTTAGTTTAGATGTTCCTCACTCAAAATGCAAGAGGTTTGCTCTAAGTTTGTAAAACCTTTCTTTTGGTAATGCTTTGGTAAAAATTCAAATTCAAAAACATTTTCTTCGTAACTATGAATTCACTAAGATTATCAAATCTCCTTTTCTAAACAGGTCTGCGGGTAGATGAAATGATTCCACTTCAATGTGTTTTGTTCTTGAGTGTGGTCGAGGATTTCTTGTGATATTATACTCGCTTGTGGTTGTCACATTTCAACACGGCTCGTGATCTATCTTTAACCCTCTTCTAGTTGATGCTTCAACCATATTGCTTGCACAAAAGCTTGATACTACATATTCAGCCTACTTAGATTGGGTGATGAAGGTAGACAAGTTTCTTGCTTTGCCAAGATATCAAACAATCTCCAAAAAGTGACATGTGTCAACATGGCTCTTTCTAGAGTTTTTGCTACCTACAAATTGGTTTGATGGAGGACCATCCTTGATGCCGAAGAGTTACAAGAGCCATGCATAAAATCTTGGACCCATTCAAGAATGAAATGAAGGGAAGGTTTGTCAAAGTTCAAGATTCTCAAGATCTCATTTACTTTGACTCTTAATAGGACTTGTAACCTTCTAGAAAGATTGTAAAGTTATAATTAGATTAGGAACATTTAATTGGGGCCTTGCTTGGGACAAAGAGGCCACCATAGTTTGTAATTGAACCAAAGTTAAATAGGGTTTTTCAAGATGTTGGAGCTCCAAAACTATAGGACCTTGGAGGATGATCTTCATAAGGCCGAGAGAATTGAAGACGATACTCAAGAGAAAATCACACTTCAAGAAGCCTTACACATATGGTTCTTCAAGTTGGAAGGACAAGCAAAAGAAGGAGGGAACCTCCAAGCCTTTTTACAAGTCCAACCGAGATGAGTCTAAGGGTAAGGAAGTTTGTTAAACCTATCTCTTCCGTCTTCTAACATTAAGTGTTTCAAGTGTTTAACTCTTGGGCACATAGCTCCCAATGTCCCAACAAGAAGGCCATGATAATGAGATTGGATGGAGAAGTAACAAGTGAGGAGTCCATTGTTCAACTCTTCTAGTGAAGAAGAGGTAGCTAGTGCTAGTGAACATCAAGCATGGAGCTCTTCCGATGGAGATCTATTGATGGTTGGAAGGATGCTAGGAAGTGCTTGTGTGGACCTTGATGACTCCCGCTAGTATAAATACATAACACTTTGAATCCAAAGCACCTTTGATTAAATTTTGAATGAATTGAATTTAGCAAAGCTAATTGTTTGAGACTAATTTGTCTCTAAGGTTTCTTCGAGAACCTTGAATCTTATCATGGAAACTCTTCCTAAATTGCAATTCTCCCTGAAAAGGTTTAATTAGCATGGCGCCATCATCTTCTAAATCTACTTTTCATTCTTTCTTCTAAGTCCTGATGAGTCTTATGTCATATAGTAGCTTCCGCATCTAACGCTTGTTAGGAAGGAGATTTCAATTGAAGATAAGCATGTTATACATTTTGAGCTTCGTCTCCAACAACTTATGTATTTTCAAGGTGGTAGGAAAATTGTTCTCTTGATTATCATATCAAGTGATAATCGTAGCTTGTTTTGATTCTCTTCAAGATTGGATCTCTACTCCACAAGTCTAGTAAGTTCTTGGTCATTTTGAATTTTCTCCCAAAACTTCAAGAATTTGAATTCTTTTAGTGTCTTCAGGATTCATCTTTAGGTTTCCTTAACTATCTAGTAGTTTTGTCAATTTTTTTGTTTAAGTCTTTTTGTTCGTGAAAATCATGCAAATCATATTGTTCATGACTTGATCAAATCGTTATCTAGATTCGGGTTGATATTTGGTCGAAATCCGATCCGGGAAAATCATCATATGTTTCTTCCATTTGTTATGGTCAAATCTGTGTTAATTCTAAAATTTTCAATTCCTTGAATTACTTGTCAAGTAAGCATAGATTTTTCCATTGTTAATTTATCAATTTTGTTTCTAATTTTGGTGAAATTCGGTACCTCCTTTGGAGTTATAGAGCACCAAATTGATTTGATGCCCTGTTTCCTCTGTTTTGATAGCCAACTTATGGAGCCTATAATTCTGGACATTCAAGTTCATACATGCAAAAATTGAGAAATCAACATCATTACATGCTAGTAGAGTGCTTACTATAGATCTAAATCCCTATTACACCTTGTAGTAGCATTAGCACTAGTAACCATTGAGCTTGGAGTGCTTGTTTTAGATTGATATATCTCATCCAACTTCATGGCTTAAACAAAAGTGATAGAAAAGAAGTCAAGTGAAAAGAAATTGAAACAAGAAGAAAACAAGTGAAAAAATTCAAATGAGTAGAAAACCGCATTTAAAAGTACTAGAAGTTTGAGTACTTGAAGTAAATTTAGTGGACTTGTAAATTTTATTGGAATTATCAAAGTGTTAAAAAAGTGTTAAGAAATTTGAGCAAAAAAATTACTTAGAGCTAAGACATAGCATATCATTCACCTAGTAAAATTACTTAGCTTGGAAATTATTCAATTATAAATGATTATCTATGATAAACTTATTTTTTGATAATAATTATCTCTATAATGAAACTAGGTTTCTTTGATACTTGTCCAACCATTTTATTCATTCATTTAAAATAATTACTTGATTCATAAGTTACTTGAAAATTTACCTACAAAAGAGGTCTTAAAAAATGATTACTAGGCTACATTGAGTTTGGATGCCTTGTTCAATTTGTTTGGCTTAGTCTAAAACCAAAACTTGATTCATTTACTAAAGTTTTGTGATTAACTGTCATATCACATCCATCCCTTGATTTGAGTAGCCTGTTATTTCAATAGTGCCTTTTATTGCTTGTCATTTAATTGAAATCCTTGGTTTAATTAAGAAGTTTTGTTCCTTGGAATTCAATAACTTACATATACAAAATTGAAACCTCTTTCACATCGGAAATTTCTATATAATTGATTAGAAACTTCGTTTAATTAGAAAATTTGATAGGGAATTGAGGAAAAAAAAGGCAAGAGTGATACATCATATAAAGAGCCTTCTAAAGAGATACAGAGTGCTACTAAAGAGACACACTTAGTGAGTGGCAAGGATCTTCTATATACTTGTAATTGTTATCTAACCTTTCTTGTGCAGCCATGGACACCTCTCCTAGTGTGGGAAATGAATTATCACCAAGGTCAAAGAGAATGGTGGACTTAATGAAATCCATGCTAAATACTAGCTTGGAAGAGAGGTTTGATCAAAGAAAGTGGTTGAAGGAGGAAAGGAAGATAAGGAAGGAGTTAGAAAGGAAAATCCTTGGAGAAACTAGTTAGGCAATCGTAGGGATCACCATAGTAGAGGTTTCTGGACATATCAAGTGGAAACCGAGGGAAAGATAGCGATGAGGAATACATGCTAGGAGGAATAATCAAAAAAAGTGGAAACTGAGAAAACGGACACCCTAAGAGTTATACAGAGAGTGATTGGGGAAGTAACTATGAGGAGGATGAAGCCTTTAGAGCCTTTGAGAATGAAAGGAGATTTACGGAGAACCCCTCACCATAGGAGACAACCTCACACACCTACGATCCTTTGGAGAGGATGAACCAAGAACATGGGAGTCTTGCAACACCAAAATAACCTTACCTAATTCCTTGTCCTCATGGAGATGCCGAAACCTACTTAGATTGGGTAATGAAGGTAGACCAAGTCTACTCTTGTTATCCTAGCTTGAGTGAGGAGAAAAGGCTTAACATGGCCATTCTAGAGTTTGAAGGCTATGCATTGGTTTGGTGGAACCAAGTGCTAGTGGATGCCGAGAAGAGGAGGAGGCCACATATAACATCTTGGACCCAACTCAAGGATGCAATGAAAGGAAGGTTTGTGCCTAGTTCCTACACAAGAGATCTACATGTGAGACTTCAAAGACTAACTCAAGGAGGGAGGAGTGTACAATAATACTACAAGGACTTGGAGCTCACACTCTTGAGGGCGGATTACCAAGAGGACAAAGAGGCCACCATAGCTAGGTTCACCAATGGGTTAAATAGGGAGATCCAAGATGTCTTGAGCTCCAAAACTATAGGACCTTGGAGGATGCCATACATAAGGCCGAGAGAATTGAAGGCCAACTCAAGAGAAAAGGCACCTTCAAGAAGCCTTACACATATGGTTCTTTAAGTTGGAAGGACAAGCAAAAGAAGGAGGGAACCTCCAAGCCTTTTTACAAGTCCAACCGAGATGAGTCTAAGGGTAAGGAAGTTGCTAAATCTATCTCTAAACCTTCTAACATTAAGTGTTTTAAGTGTTTAGGTCATGGGCACATAGCCTCCCAATGTCCCAACAAGAAGGCCATGATAATGAGAGTGGATGGAGAAGTAACAAGTGAGGAGTCCACTCACTCTTCTAGTGAGGAAGAGGTAGCTAGTGCTAGTGAACATTCAAGCATGGAGCAACCGAAAGATGGAGATCTATTGATGGTTAGAAGGATGCTAGGGAGTGCTTGTGTGGACCTTGATGACACCCAAAGAGAAAACATATTCCACACAAGGTGCACCGTCCAAAGCAAGGTATGTTCCCTAATCATTGATAGTGGTAGTTGCACCAATGTTGTTAGCACTAGGCTTGTTGATAAGCTTGGTCTCAAGACCACTCCACACACTAAACCTTATAAATTGCAATGGCTAAGTGAAAAAGGAGAATTATTGGTTAATAAACAAGTTTTGATTGCTTTCACAATAGGCCGATATAATGATGAAGTCTTATGTGATATAGTACCTATGGAAGCATCTCATATCTTGTTAGGAAGGCCATGGCAATTTGACAAACATGCTATACATGATGGAGTGTCTAACACTTATCTATTTTCTCATGGTGGTAGGAAAATTACTCTTAAGCCTTTGACACCTAGAGAAGTATGTGAGGACCAAATTAGGATGAAGGTCAAAAGAGAGGGTGAAAGGAAGGTCATGGAGGGCCAAAATCTGAAAAAAATGACCCAAAACCAAGAATTTGAGTGCTCTGGCCGAGACTTCAAAGATATTTACCAAAGCTGCCACTGCACAAAAACAAGTGAAACTTAGGCTAGACAAGTCCGATTTGAGTGATCTCAAAGGGGTGGGAGAGCTAAGACAAAGGGCTGCCAAGTCTAAGGAAGGGTTGCTTGTGAGTAGGAGTGAAATTAAGAGGGAGTTCTTAGCTAGGAAATCCATGTTCTTATGCATACCATCTCCTTGTTTTCTAAATTCAAATTTTGTGGGAGATCAAGTGAGCATAGATCTTTTATTGGATGAGTTTAAGGATGTGTTTCCTAGTGAGATACCCCACGGCTTACCTCCTTTAAGATGCATTGAGCACCAAATTGATTTGATACCCGGTGCTCCTCTACCTAATAGGCCAACTTATAGGACTACTCCACAAGAGACTCATGAGATTGAGAGGCAAGTCCAAGAGTTAGTGAGCAAAGGGTGGGTGAAAGAGAGTCTATCACCATGTGAATCACCGATTATCTTAGTCCCTAAGAAGGAGGGCACATGGAGGATGTGCACCGATTGTAGGGCTATCAATAACATAACCATTAGATATAGACACCCCATTCCTTGATTGGATGACTTGCTTGATGAACTTCATGGCTCAACCATATTTACTAAAATTGATCTTAAAAGTGGTTACCACCAAATAAGAATGAAACATGGAGATGAGTGGAAAACCGCATTTAAGACCAAATTTGGTTTGTATGAATGGTTAGTCATGCCCTTTGGGCTATCAAATGCCCCAAGTACTTTCATGAGACTTATGAATCATGTGCTTAGGGAATTCTTAGGAAAATTTGTTGTAATGTACTTTGATGATATTCTTATCTATAGCACTTCTTTCCTTGACCACTTAACACATTTGAGATTTGTTTTGGAAGTACTTAGAAAGGAGAAGCTCTATGCTAACAAGGAGAAATGCACATTTGCCATGGACAAAGTGGTGTTCCTCGGTTTTGTGGTAAGTTCCAAGGGTGTGCAAGTTGATGAGAGCAAGGTGAGGGCAATCCTTGAGTGGCCGAGACCTACCAATGTGAAAGAAGTAAGGAGCTTCCATGGACTAGCAAGCTTCTATAGGAGATTTGTGAAGGACTTTAGCATCATTGCATCTCCTTTCAATGAGCTTGTGAAGAAGGAAGTACCCTTTACATGGGGGCCAAAACAAGAGGAGGCTTTTACTCTTTTGAAAGAAAAACTTACCAATGCTCCTATTTTATCTATGCCTAATTTTGAATTATCTTTTGAGCTTGAATGTGATGCTTCTAACCTTGGTGTAGGTGCTGTTTTGAAACAAGAGAATCATCCCATAGCCTACTTAGTGAGAAGCTAAAAGGAGCACAACTCAATTATTCCACATATGATAAAGAGCTATATGCTTTGGTGAGGGCTTTACAAACATAGCAACATTATCTCCTTCCTAAGGAGTTCATAGTCCACACCGATCATGAAGCCTTGAAGCATTTGAGGTCTCAAGGCAAGCTCAACAAAAGACATGCAAGGTGGATGGAGTTTGTGGAGACATTTCCCTACATCATTAAACATAAGAAAGGAGTGACTAACATAGTGGCGGATGCCCTTAGTAGGAGGTATACACTTCTTTCTCTTCTTGAATCTAAATTGTTAGGATTTGAACACATAAAGACCTTGTACAATGATGATGATGACTTTAGCCGTGAGTTCTTAGCATGTGACAAGGGTTCTCACAATGATTTCTATAGGCACAATGGTTACCTTTTTAAAGGAAAATGTTTGTGTGTGCCTAAGACATCATTGAGAGATCTTCTAGTATGTGAAGCTCATGAAGGAGGCATCATGGGTCATTTTGGTATTGAGAAGACCTTAGCCATATTACATGAACACTTCTTTTGGCCAAAAATGAAAGCTCAAGTAGCTAAATTTATAAGCAAATGTCTCACATGTCATAAGGCTAAGTCTAAGCTCTCTAACCATGGCCTTTATTTGCCTTTACCTCCACCTACCTCTCCTTGGTTGGATATATCCATGGACTTTGTTCTCGGATTACCCAAGACAAAGAGAGGTATGGACTCTATTTTTGTGGTGGTGTGTAGGTTCTCCAAGATGGCACACTTCATTCCATGTCACAAAAGTGATGATGCTTCAAATGTTGCCAACTTGTTCTTCAAAGAAGTAGTGCGTCTACATGGTATTCCCCAAAGCATAGTGAGTGATAGGGACTCTAAGTTCCTTAGCCACTTTTGGAGATCCCTATAGGGAAGGCTTGACACCAAGCTCCTATTTTCTACTACTTGCCACCCTCAAACCGATGGCCAAACCGAGGTGGTGAATAGGACTCTTGGTCAATTGCTTAGAAGCTTTGTAAAGAGCAACTTGAGAAGTTGGGAAGATTGTTTACCACATGTTGAATTTGCCTACAATAGAGTGATGAATTCTACTACTCTTCTTTCTCCTTTCCAAGTTGTCTATGGCTTTAATCCCTTAACCCCCCTTGATTTATGTGCTTTGCCTTTTAATGAACTTGCTAATCACGGTGGAATTGATAGGGCCGAGAGAGTCAAATCCATGCATGCCAAGATAAGGGAGCGAATTGAACAAAGAAATGAACAAGTGGCTCGACATGCCAACAAGCACCGCAAGCATTTGGAATTGAAAGTGGGGGATAAAGTTTGGATACACCTTAGAAAGGAGAGGTTCCCTAATTTGAGAAGCTCCAAATTGCTTCCCAAAGGAGATGGACCTTTCACTATTATAGAAAAATTTGGTCCCAATGCTTTTAAGTTAGATCTTCCTAATGATTATGGTGGTAGCAACTCTTTTAATGTTTGTGATCTTACTTTGTGTGTAGGTGATAAAGATGATGATCACATCAACTTGAGGACAAGTTGCCATCAAGAAGGAGGGTTTGATGGAGGACCATCCTTGACAAGAAGAGTTACAAGAGCCATGCACAAAAGAATTCAAGAAGAAATTGAGAGTCAGCTCAAAAGTCAAAGCCAAGATTCTCAAGACTTCTCTTTACTTTGTAATAGGACTTGTAACCTTCTAGAAAGATTGTAAAGTTATAATTAGATTAGGAACATTTAATTGGGGCCTTGCTTGGTGAATAAGTGCACGGCCTTATGTTTGTAATTGAACCAAAGTTGAGGGTGCTTTTGTGAGAAAGTTGGAGACAGACGATGTCACAGACGATATCACAGACGAATGATCTCCGTCTGTAGACACGATAGACGATACCACACAGACAGACGATACCACACCGACCAAGAGGCGATATCACGCAGGCGATGATACCGCGCTGAGTCTTGATCGATGCTTCCGTCTGTAGACACGACAGACAATTGCCGCAGACGCTCTTTCGTCTGATGCTTCATGCTGAACTCTTCCGTCTGAAGCTTGTTCCGTCTGGGCCCTCACATGTTGAACTCTTCCGTCTGAAGCTTGTTCCGTCTGGGCCTTCACATGCTGAGCTCTTCCGTCTGAAGCTGGTTCTGTCTGGGCCATCACAAGCTATCCCAACTCCCGCTAGTATAAATACGTAACACTTTGAATTGTAAAGGACCTTTGATTAAATTTTGAATGAATTGAATTTAGCAAGAGCTAATTCTTTGAGAGTGGATTTCTCTCTAAGGTTTCTTCGAGAACCTTGAATCTTATCATGGAAACTCTTCCTTGTGGCGATTCTCCCTTAGGCTTATTGCTTCTGCATGGCGCCATCATCTTCTAAATCTACTCCTCTTTCATTCTTTCTTCTAAGTCCTTGAGTCTTGAGTCAATTGTGAGCTTCCGCCATTAACGCATTCGTGGAGATTTCAATTGAAGACGACGATCGGTCCAATTTTGAGCTTCGTCTCCAGCGAACTCGTATCATAGAGTCACTGAAACCAACAAGTAATGGTGAGGTTCCTTTTAGATACCACAAACCACAATTTATAGTTCCTTTTAGGTATTTAAGAATCTTCTTTATTGTTAGCCAATGAGATTGCTTAGGTGTAGATTGAAATCTAACACATAAACATGCAGCATACATAATATCAGGTCTACTGGCTGTAAGATATAGTACAGATCCTATAACACCTCTGTACAAGGTAGTATCAACTTCATGACCTGCTTCACCAATCTCAAGATAAGTGTTAGTAGAAATAGGTATATTTGACACTTTACAGTTTATCATATCATATTTCCTAAGTAATTCTTTAGTGTACTTAGCCTGGTGAATAAAAGTGCCACCATCCATTTGTTTGATTTGGAGTCCTAGAAAGAAGCTTAGTTCTCCTATCATGGACATGTCAAATTCTTCCTGCATATTGCTCACAAACTCTTCACAAAGTTATTGGTTAGATGATCCAAAGATAATGTCATCAATATAAACTTGAACCAATAGAATGTAGTTAGATTTGTCCTTAATAAACAAAGCCTTGTCTACTTTACCTATGTGGAATCCTTTTGATATGAGAAATTTACTTAATCTATCATACCATTGCCTGAGGGCTTGCTTCAACCCATATAAGGCTTTATGAAGTTTGTAAACATGTGTAGGCCAAGTAGCGTCTGTGAAACCTGGTGGTTGTGCTACATAGACTTCTTCATTTATGTATCCATTTAGGAATGCACTCTTTACATCCATTTGCAATAACTTGAAGTTGTTGATACATGCATAAGCTAGGAGTAGTTTTACTACTTCAAGTCTTGCAACAGGGGCAAAGGTTTCCTCAAAGTCAATTCCTTCCTGTTGATTGTAGCCTTTTGCCACAAGTCTTGCTTTGTTTCTTACCACAACTCCATCTTCACTCAGTTTATTTTTGAATACCCATTTTGTGCCAATTATATTCATGTTGCCTTTGTTTGGAACAAGTTCCCATACTTCATTTCTTCTGAACTGGTTAAGTTCTTCTTGCATAGCCATGATCCAAAATTCATTGCTCAAAGCTTCTTCTATGCTGGAGGGTTCAACCTGTGATACAAAAGTAGTATTATAGCAAAATAGATTATGTGAGGATCTGGTAGTTACCCCCTTGTGAATATCACCAATGACATTGTCAAGTGATAGGTTCCTAGGTGTCCTCCATTCTTTTGCTTGATCAGACACTGGGGTTGTTTGATTTTGCTGATGCATATGATCAACTTCTATGCCTTCTTTACCTGTTTCATCATCATTACGTAGCAAGCTCTTCTTTTGGAAAGTGTTAGTTTCATCAAATCTAATATGGACAGATTCTTCAATGCACATTGTTCTTTTGTTAAAGATCCTATATGCTTTACTTGTATTTGAATAACCAATGAAAATGGCTTCATCAACCTTTGTATCAAATTTTCCAATAGGGTCCTTGCTATTGTTTAAAACATAGCATTTGCATCCAAAAACTTTAAAGTAAGAAATATTTGGTTTTCTATCATAGAAAAGCTCATAAGGGGTTTTCAACAAAATGGGTCTTATAGAGACTCTATTGAGAACATAACATGAAGTGTTCACAGCATCAGCCCAAAAATGTTTAGGCTTCTTGTGCTCATTCAGCATAGTTCTCCCTAGTTCTATAAGTGACCTGTTTTTCCTCTCCACTACTCCATTTTGCTGAGGAGTTCTAGGAGCTGAAAAGCAGTGTGATATCCCATGTTTTTCACAAAAGCTTTCAAAATAACTATTTTTAAATTCAGTACCATTGTCACTTCTTAAAGCTTTGATTTTCAAATCCTTTTTGTTTTGAATTTTCTTGGCAAGTACCTTAAAAACTCCAAAGGCTTGATCCTTTTTCTTGATAAACAAAACCCAAGTAAATCTTGAGTAGTCATCTACAATGACTAGCCCATACAGATTTCCACTGAAACTAGCTATCCTAGATGGACCAAATAAGTCTAAATGCAAGAGTTCAAGCGGCTGAGTTGTAGAAACATGTTTAATATTTTTGAAAGATGTTTTTGCCTGCTTGGACTTTTGACAAGCCTCACAAAGTCCTTCTTTGGAAAACTTCAGTTTAGGTACACCAAAAACTAGCTCTTTAGATACAAGTTTATTTAAATGCAATATGTCAATATGTGTTATTCTCCTATGCCATAGCCAAGACATATTATCATTAGAAGTTAAGCATGTAGAGTAAGGAGATGAGTGATCTACTTCCAATATGTAGATGTTGTTTGACCTTTTGCCAACCATGAGAAGTTCATCTGAGTCTTTGTTGCTGATAAGACAATGTTCATCGTCAAATGCAATTTTGTAGTTCTTGTCACACAGTTGACTAATACTCAGCAAGTTGAACTTCAATCCATCAACTAGCAATACATCTTCTATCACTGTATTAGCTTTGTATCCAACTGTACCGTAGCCTAGTATTTTTCCTTTATTGTTGTCTCCATATACAACTGATCCAGTTTCTCTTGGTGTGAAGGTGCTAAGATTCCTTCTATCACCTGTCATATGCCTTGAACAACCACTGTCTAAGTACCATATTGAGTTTCTGCTGATTAGGCTTTCCTGCAAGAGAAAAAAAACTTATTTTGCGATTGGTACCCAGCTTCTCTTGGGTCCATGCAAGTTAGTGCTACAGTTTTCGTTCTTAACCCATCTATACTTACCACTGGAAATTCCTTTCTTTCTAATCATGCAATTAAAAGATTTATGTCCTGTTTTCATGCAGTAGGTACAAGTGAGATTAGCATGCTTAGAGTTTCTAGATTTCATGTTATCATGCCCTCTTATATGAACACAGTTTATAGGGGTATTGAGTTCTTTTTTTAGTTTTGAAATATCATTTTCTAAATCACATACTTTCTGTTTTAACAAGAATATTTGCTTTTTCAAAACTATGTTTTCTTTTTCAAATGTTTCAGCTTGATTGTAAAGCTCACAAAAAGCAGAATGTAGTTCATCATATTCATCCATGGTAGAGTTCGTATCACTTACCTCACTGGATGATTTGACCATCAAGCACAAGTTTGCTTCCTCATTTTCACTTTCAGATGTTGAGGAGGTGTAGCCTTCATCCCAAGCTATGTAGGCTTTCTTTTTCTTCTTTTCTTTTCTGAAATTTCTTTCACTTTCAGACTTTCTTGCTTCAGTGTTGTTACTTCTTTTCAGACTTGGACAATCTGATCTATAGTGTCCAATCTTCCCACATTCATAGCATGTTACTTTGACCGAAGTGTTGTCTTACTTTTTGACTCCTTTTCTTGGTTGACCAAATTTCTTTTTAGAACTGTTCTTCATGAATTTTCTGAACTTCTTCACCATCAAATTCACTTGATCTTCCTGTGAGTCATTTCCGTCTTCAGAGGATTCAGATTCTGTTTCAGTATGCTCCATCTTGAGAGCAATTCCTTTGGCTCTTTTGTCCTTCTGTTCCTCATCTGCCATGCGAGTCATATCCATCTCATACTCTCTAAGTTTGTCAAACAGTTTGGCACGTAATAAGACAAGGTTCTTTGATTCGATTATGGGCATCCACATGAGGTTGCCACTTTCTATTCAGAGATTTCAGAATCTTGACATTCACTTCTTCTTCAATAAAGTTTTTGCCAAGTCCTTTGAGATGGTTGATGATGTGTGTGAATCTCTTCTGCATTTCCATTATTGATTCTCCTTGGGACATTCTGAATGTTTCATATTCTTGAATGAGTGTATTCTTTCTTGCTCTTCTGACTTCGGCAGTACCTTCATGTGTTACCATGATGAGCTCCCATGCCTCTTTTGCTGTAGTACAGGCAGAAATTCTAAAAAACTCATCAGAATTCAGGGCAGAGTGTATAATGTTCAAAGCTTTAGCATCGTTTTCAGCCCTCTTAATCTCATCTATATCCCAATCCTCAAATGGTTTTTCTATTTCATTTCCATTTTCTATTTTCATTGGAACTCTGTACTCATTTACCACAGCCTGCCAGATGCTTCTGTGAATAGATTCCATAAAGATTTTCATGCAAACTTTCCATAATGGATAGTTATCACCGCAGAACAATGGAGGTCTATTTATAGAAGCTCCTTCAGTGAAGGGTAAAAGATTACAAGCCATTACAGGGAACTATGTAGGATTACTAGATTGATTTACTAGTTAAAGCTCTTGATACTAATTGTTGGTCCCTATGTTGAATCTAGAGGGGGGGTGAATAGATTCAAGTTCCCTATGTTCAATTTTAACCTTTATCAAATTCTTTCCCGATTCAATTTTATCTATGTTAAGAATAACAGTTCAGAGAGATAGTAGCGGACATAGAAACAAATTGATACGCCTTTACAAAACTCCTTAAGAATGAATCAGTAAAAGCAATTGTAAAGCGATAGATTCAGATAAAGAAAAGAGATAAGGTAGAGAGAAAGTTTGGACAAAGATTTATCCTGTTTCGGCGTTTGGCCTACGTCCAGTCCCAACCCAACAACTATTGCGATCGGTTTCCACTATAATGATTTCTTGTGTCTAATACAAACACACTGCACAAACACAAACAAAATCAAAATAACCAAAACACATGTTCTTCTCCTAAGAACATATCTCTCTAATTCTTGAATCCTTCAAGAATCACCTTTGAGAGCACCTCTCTCAAATTCCTTAACTCTTCTTCTAGAGAACAACTTTCTCTTAAGAGTTTTGAACAAAAACAAATACAAAACAAAATAATGATCAGTAAAGATTACACCTGATGTGTATGATCTGATCAAGATTATAACCAAGTATTCAATCCTTCACACACTCTTCATCTCTTGAGAAAATCTTTTGAAATCTTGAAGAGAACTCTTAGAACTTGTGTTCTTTGTAAACTCAGTTTTTCGCTCTTCCTTTCTTTTTGAAAATACTCAAAGATTTCTCTTGTTTAAAATCAATTCTAAGAGGTTTCAATTTAAAGCAGTTTAAAAACTTCTTGAGATGAATTCTGGTGTGGGTAATCGATTACTAGAATGTGGTAATCGATTACTCCAAAGAGTTTTAGGCTCCTCTGTTATCTCAAGCACGAGGTAATCGATTACTAGGATGTGGTAATCGATTACTCTAGAGAGTTTTAGGCTTCCCTGATTTCTCAAACTGTTGGTAGTCGATTACTGATATATGGTATTCGATTACTTCAGCTTAAAATCATTTAGAAAACAGTTTTCAACTTGTCAAATCAAAATAGGGTTTCCCAAACTTGCTCTAGCTTGATTCTCAGAGTAGATTTAACTTCTCTGTGAAGTGAAATTAAATAAAAACCACACTCAAAGCCTATTCCATAACAATCAATACAATTAAGCTCCTATTTACAATCTATCATTAAATTCAAGAGTACAAGTAAATCAAAACTAAAAACAAGAGACGACTTCTTCAACTTCAAGTCCAACACTCTTGATCAAGATCTCATCAAAGGGTTAATATTCAAACTTGAGTCACAAGTCTCATGCCACTCAAGAGTGAATTTCAACCCTATGATCTAGATCTCATCAAGAGGTGGAGATTCAAACTTGAGTCACAAGTTTCCCAGCAACTCAAGAGTGAATTTTAGCCTCATGATTAAGATCTAATCAAGTGGTTATAATTCAAACTTGAGTCACAAGTTTCCCACCCAAAGCTAGCTTAACCGTGACCCTTAGATAGGATTTTAATCCGAGGGTTAAGATTAGAAGCTTGGAGTGCAAGCTTGGCTCCATTTTCTTTGGTATAAGTAGGTAATTTTCTGAATTGTAAATACTTTTGATGAATTTTAGAAAGAAGCACATTTCTTTGAGAGAGAAAGTTCTCTTCTAGGTTTCTTGAGTAAACCTCTTTTGAGTCTTATTATGATGCATTCTCCATGTGTCGATTCTACCTAGAAATTATTGTTTAGGCATGGCGCTCCTCATCTTCTTACCTTCCCCATTTTATATATTTCTTCTTCTTGGAGTATGTGATTTCAAATCTTCTTTCATTACACCATGAGGTTCATGCTTCTTGAAGTGAAGATTGGGCAAAGCAAGTGAGACTTCCATGGAAGCCTTACATCAAGTGGTATCAAGAGCTTGTTCCTTCTTCAATTGGAGCTTCATATCCGTGAGTTTACTTGTTTAGATCTAGAGTTTCCTTTTGAATTTTCATATTCTTTGATTCATGTTCTTGTTCATCTTTGAGTTTTCTTGAAGTTTTGTTAAGAAAATCTATCAAATATATGTTCAATTAGCTGTAGCATTGTTTCGAATTTTGTCTTCAATTTTTGTTTGGTGAATTGTAGATCTGTGTTGTCTTGTGTTTTGATTTGAAATCTGGAAAATATGTCATGTGTTCATGTTTTTGTTTGGTCAAATTGAGTCTAATTAGTAGTAATTACTAATTCCATGAGTTCAACATCAATTAGTGATGGTCCTTACGGGTGAATCTAGAGGGGGTGTGAATAGATTCTAGTTCCACTATAGCCCAATTTCGCGAGTTTCTAATTCCTTTTAATTCAAACAAAACTATTCTTGATTACCTATCAATAGATGAGACAGATAAACAGGAAATATCAAAGATACACAGCGGAAATACCAAAATGAATAATCAGAAACACGTTAATATATAGCGTAATCAATGTCAGTATCTAACTGTTCCAGTTTTAGTTGATTACCGAGTCAATTACCGAGTTAATTACCGAACAAATTGCAGAAATTAAACAGTGATAACAGCAATGTAAGGTAAACGGTAAAGAGTATAAGGAAGAAGAAGAGTGCACAGTGATTTATACTGGTTCGGCCCACTGCCTACATCCAGTCCCAACCCAACAACTGTTGCGATCGGTCTTTCACTATCAAATGATCCCTTTTATGTTCTTTTACATTCACTCTGCAACAAGCAACACAAAAACGAAATCAAAACACCCAAAAACCTGTCCTTTGACCCAAGGAACAATTCTTCCCTGACCTTGGCACACCCAAGATCAAACCTTTGAGAAAACACTTCTCAAAAATCCATACTGTTGGACTTGAAGCTTGAAGAATGCAGTTTGTGTCTCTCTTATGTGTTTTGGTTTTGATGAATGTATTTTCAGTTTTCCATAGATGAATGTAACTAGGATATATCTTTGTATTGTGTATTGAATTCTTTGTTTAAGACCCCAGAGATGTGCATAACTTGTATATGATTGATCATGTGAAGAATGTTTGATTTCCATTTGAGAAAAACAGTTTGAAAAACCTTGGAAATCCATTTTTCACTGATGTAATCGATTACAGCCTTGGTGTAATCGATTACATTGATCATGCTCTCTGGTGTAATCGATTACATGGCTGATGTAATCGATTACATGCTAAGAGATCTCTGGTGTAATCGATTACATCCCCTATGTAATCGATTACATGGTTTAAAAATCACCTATTTTGGGTTTCCCTCTTCAATGTAATCGATTACATGCTCGTGGTAATCGATTACATGCCTGGAAAAATCAAATTGGAGGGTTCTAAACGCTGCTAGAGTAATCGATTACATGCATTTGGAATCAATTACATGGACCGTTATAGCTCAGATTTGCACGTTTTCTCCCTCCAAATTGATTCTATAAGTACATCCTTGATGAAGCATATGAAATGGCTAAAAAACCAAACTATTTGCAACTGCTCCTACACTTTCATATGCTCTAAACTTAGAGTTCATCAAAGTTTTCAAAGACAAGGGGAAACTTGATCCATATCCTTGTTGGGTGAATTTCATAAAGCTTGTTTGTGATCAGATTCTGCACTTAAGGTGTATTCTTTACTGATCTTTTGTATTTCCAATTTTGGGTTGTTGCTCTAGGAGAGAGGTCTCTCTAGATAGAGCATTGTATTTGAGAAGTGATTCTCAAAGTTTGATCTTGGAGGTGCCAAGGTCTTGGAAGTTCTGTTCTTCAGGTTGAAGAACAGTTTTGGGTGTTTTGATTTCTGTTTGTATTGCTTGTTGCAGAGTGAATGTAAAAGGATACGAAAGAAATCATTTGATAGTGGAAAGCCAATTGCAACAGTTGTTGGGTTGGGACTGGACGTAGGCAGTTGGCCGAACCAGTATATATCGCTGTGCACTCATCTTCTTCCTTACTCTCTTTACAGTTTTCACTATATTGATATCGATTATATTCTGCTCTGTTTTGGAAAACTGTATTGATAATCAACTCATTAATTGGTTTAGAAATAGAATCAGTAATTGAACTTGTATTTGAATCTGTAATTGAAAGGTAATTGATAGGTAATTAAGATTAGCATTCTGTTGAATTAAAAAGGAATTAGAAACACGCAAATTTGGGGTAAAGTTTAACAAGAATCTATTCACCCCCCCTCTAGATTCATACGTAGGGACCAACACATACTCTATCCAGAGAGACCTCTCTCCTAGAGTAATAAACCAGAAATCAAAAAAGGTAAACAAAAGATCAGTTTAGAGAACACCTGGAGTGTAGATCTGATCACAAATAACAACTCTATGAATGTCACCCAGTCAGAAATAAGAATCAAGTTTGCCTTTTTATGAAAACTTGTTGATGAACTCTTGAAGTTCTTTATGGGTTTCTTGGAGAAGATGATGAACTCAGTTTAGAGAGAATATGAAAGTGTATGAACTTTTCTAAAACTTGTATTCCAATAAGTGTTATTGATTTTCGAAATAAGAGTATTTATAGGTTCAATTAAAAACTCAATTTAGGCAACTTAATGACTTTCTGATAGAGGTAATCGATCACGCGGGTTCGGTAATCGATTAAACCAGTGAGCAAAGATTTCCTAGGTGAATTTGGCCCATGGTAATCGATTAACCCGGGGTAATCGATTACTCCAAAGGGCAAATGCATTCCCACACTCTGTTACCTACTGTTGGTAGTTGATTACCTACTGTTGGTAGTTAACTACCTTCTGTTGGTAATCTATTACCTCAGTTGGTTACCAAAGACATTTTCAAAATATTTTAGAGTGGGAAATCAAGCATTTGACACATGAGAAATCACACAAGATTGCCAAGCTCTCCAGGGCATTCAAACAAAGAACAACCACATACATGCCTAAACTAAACAATCAATACATAGGAAACTCCTAATTACATTTCATCTAAGAAAACCAAAATTACATAGCATCAAAAGCAAAACACCAAGAGAGACACCAAAGCACCTTCAAGCTTTAAGTCCAACAATCTCCCCCTTTTTGGTTTTGATGTACCAAATCTCAACCAAGGTTTTCCTAGAAGTTTAGGATGTGTGTTGATCTTCTAAGAATCCTGCAATTGTTAGAGATTTCCAAATACGCAGTATATGCATTGCAGATTCATTGTACAATCTATTTTAATCAGAGCATTATACTATCAATCAACAAATAGAGTCATCCATATAGAAATGTAAGACATGATTCAATTCACAATCATATACCAAGACCAGAAAAAATTTTAAAAAATAACAGAATCGGAATATAAAACATAACGCGATTAACAAAACAAAATATTACAACAAAATCGAATTGTTCAAATCCAAATATCCAAATTGTTCAGAACAAATGTTGCATAGAGATTAAAAGTTCAAACAGAGCAGAGCCTAACACAATTCTACCCAACAGCGCCAGAAATATGATCAATTAAGCACAAATCAAATGCTACTCAATACTCCCCCTATCTAGGATAACCTATAGAAATTCTCCCCCTATTTGGTATATCAATAAGCAAAAGAGAGAAGTGATAGGAAGGGAATACTAGAGAGTATCAAGGCGAGTATGAAGGGACTCCAGCAGCTCCTTGAGATCCAAGAAGCGGGCATTGTTTGTAGCCTCCATCTCGTCCAATCTTTTGGCGGTGGTAGCTTCCAGCTCATCCATCCGATCAATGACAATTGATTCAAAACAGGATTTAGGGATGTACTCCCCAGCCGCCGAATCATCATCATCAGAAGGTGGATTGGTTGCAGCTTCTGTTTGTTGTTGTTGTGGTGCTTCTTCCCTTGCACCCATCCAAGATCGCTTTGTCAAACGCATCATTTTCAACGCTTTGTCTCCAATGATGTGAATGTCCTTCACCAAATCTCTGTTCTCATTTGTGGTATCAACCTGAAAATGCTCAAGCAAACGTGAAATAAACAGAGAATAGGGGCATTTGTTATCAAATAGCCTTCTCGTCTTGAGCATGTTGTCCATCACAACATGTGCCCAATCTACTTGAATGTCATTTTTCAACGCTGCCATCATTACCATATCCTCCTCATTCATCTCGAGCATGATTGGCTATAGAAATTGGCTTGATGAAGCGAGGAGGAATGTAAACATGAGCGAAGTGAAGAAGAGAAATTGATCTGAGAGAAATTAAAATTAGAAAGAACAGCGGAATGTAAAATTAAATGCAATGAATTAAAAAAGAAGAAAATGAAAGCATAAGCGAATAACAATTGCAATATCATGCAATGCGAAGAAGAACAACAATAGGCGTAAATTGAACCCGTGATTGAAGATTAAGCGGGAATCAAAATGAAGAAGCAATTCACTTATTGCAGTTCCAATATTATGAAGGAGATTAAGCACATAAGAGTGAAACCTGGAAGAAGAAAACTGAGAGAGGAAAATCGGCACTTAATCAGCGAGAAAGAAAAATGTGAAAAAAAATGGCGAATTATGAAAAATGGAAGTTATGAATGTTAGCCAAATTATATCGTGAAGAATGTACTCCACCTAAGTTGATTTAGCCACGAAAGCGATCAGTGAAAATGGTACAACGCGCCCACCCATTTAATACTAATGTGCGTTGTGCCTCTTGCTTCATAGTTAGCGCTTTAGTAGCGTTTAAACCGAAAGATGAGCTCAGTGCCACCACATGCAGCCTTGTATGTGATTTTCGCGCTATAGATTGGCGCCTTAGCGTTTGCGAAGGAGAAGGTCAATTACTTTCATCTTTGGCATAAATGCAAGTATTTTCATGACTTGGGCTTCATCTTACCTGCTTTTCTGTGATGGCTTGCACTCCGGAAGTTTCATCTCGGGTCTTGGATCTTTCATCCAGAAGCTTCCCATTTTTGTCTTGATCCATTCCTTGCTCTGTAAATATGCTTTGCTCTATTCTCAGGAAACTCTAAATTGCAACCTACACAAGAATCAACATAGAGAAACATAAAAACTTGTGGAAGTGTATATGTAATGACTGGCACGAATGTAAAATATACCACCAGCTTACAAATCTATGATAAAGCTACCAAAATATGGCCACTATAAAGAAAACTAAATGATCCAAGAACA
>JALJEV010001335.1:0-10452 GCA_026586105.1 Hylodesmum podocarpum | reverse complement strand
AAGCTTATTGAACTCCATGTTCATGGCGCTTTCCATCTCCTAAACTCCATTCCATTTTGATTTCTTTCTTTCCCCTTTTGTGTTGACCATGAGCTATCATTGCTATATATTGAGTTATTCCACTGTTTAAGAGTGATTGAACATTGGTGAATGAAGATTGGGGCACCTCTTGCTTATTCATGAAGATCCCTTACAAGTTTCTCATGGGTTTGCATCAAAGAGCCATCAATGGTGCAATGAGAGTCACTTCTTACTCTTGTTCATCGACCATAGCGGAAACTTTCCCTACCAAGTGACAACCTTCTAGTCTTAGGGTTCACATAGAACACCAACTAGAGACTTACTCTCTTGGTTCCAATCATCTCCTTGTTTTGAAAACAATTTTAACATATGAAATAATTATGATAATTTACACCACCATTTTTCTCAATAAACTTGTCCCTCAAATATTTCTAATTTAGGCAAGTTGACCACTTCCTTATGGTGAGCATGCACCCCACAATTCACAAATCAATTCGATTATCATAATCCTTTTAGGTAATATCCATATGTTTGCACAACACAATTCACACATGTACTCTTCCATCTACTTCCAACAACAGACCAAGCTCAATTCATGCTCACATAGAAGAAATGAAAGGTTTAAAATAGAAAAGAAAGCAACAATACACTTAAAATAATCAAGAAAAACACATATACGAAGGTTAGGAAACAAGTGGACTCGTGTTGAGCGCATCCACCATCCACGTTAAACGTGGAGCTCTGCAGAGACTCAACCTTAGTTTCTCGTGGCTTCATGCTTAGTGTCACCTAGGGTGACAGTGCGGCATGCTACTTCAAAGGCCACCTTGCGTCTTTGAACTCTCACGTTGAGTGTAGCTCTAGATTGTCATGCTTGACGTGACACTACATAAACCTTTTCCTAGTCTTTGAATTTTCACACCGAGTGTAACCTATATGGATCTGTTCGATGCGAGGTTACAAGGACCATTCCCTTGCTCTTTTAACCCTTACATTCCACACTTGGCATGGACTTTCAAAGACTCACATCCCCTCTTGTTTACAAGACACTTACGCTCAACATGAAATGACATAAAAACTTATTAAGAGTTTTTTTACATTCTGAGTTTGGAATTCTTTTCCAAACCTTCCAACTGATCCTCGGACCAATCTCAACATCCTCACAAGTCTATTTACGTATTTTAAAGTTGCTTCAAGGTCTCACAAGTATCCCAATTCTATACAATAAATTTGACTCTCTAAACTTCAATTGACCAAAACAACATGCTTTTTAGTATTCTAAAGACTCAAAAATCATTGTAAGTCATTTGGAAGTTTGCTAGAGGCTCTGTTAGGCCTAAAATACTCCAACTTAGTTGTCTACATGTGTCTTAGGTCCTACTTCTTACTAAGTCAAAATTCAACTCTCAACATGATGTAGGAACATTTAGGACAAGAAGGATTACTAGAAGCAGAGAAGGAAGCTTGAAGAGGAAGTGGAAAAGCTCCAAGTTTTGTATCCTAGTATAGGACTCAAACTTGTAATATCTTGTAAACTTGTATAGACAAGATTAGGTCCTATTGTAATAGCCTAGGGTATGACAATAGGGTCCAAAGCCCACGGGTTTCATAAAGCCTAAGCATGCCATGCATTCCTAAGCCAAGGTCACACAAGTTTTCAAAATCGACTAAAAATATTTTCGGTTACAAAAATTGTGTGAACCTTGAAACACTTGCTAATTAGGAAGGAAACCTTGATTAAGTATTGGATCCATGCCAACACTTAATCAAGGATCTCAACCCTTGATTAGAAGTATTTAGGATTGATGACATGGCTAATCACATGGGTACCAGGGAGACAAACCCATGTGCACCCATGTGAAGGCCATGTGAAACCCATGTGCAAGCTAACTACCAACTAACTAGCCTAGTTACTTGGGGTCAAGGTGGGATTTCGGATTGGCTATGATCTTAACTAGGATTAGGCTAGTCTAATCATGGTTTAGGTGACTTGGAGGCCAAGGAAGCATAGCCTATAAGTACCTTGGCCAAAACTCATGTAAGGATCTTTTGGACAAATTTTGAATGAATGAGCTTTAAGCTTTTTGAGAGAGAGTTCTCTTGTTCCCTTAGGGAAAAATCCTTGAATCTTATCAATGACATCTTGCTTCCATTGTGGCGGTTCCTCCTAGGCTTATTGGAGTTTCTCCATGGCGCCATCCTTCCATCTCTTACCTATTCCGCTTTGCTTTGATTTCTTAAACACTAAACCCCTAAAAAGCTTCATGACCGAGTCACTTGTCTTGGTTCTTCTTGATGAGCACGGTTTGAAGACTAGATTTGGGCAACATTGAAGCTTCTTTGGATCACCCCCAAGGAGGCCTACATCAAGTGGTATCAGAGCATAGTTGTCTTCACCATTGGTTCATCTTCACGGTTAGTTTAAGTCTTTTATGAGTCTTGTTTTCTTCTTTGAGTCTTCTTCCATCTCTGAGAGTCTTTCTTTTATTGAGTTGCTAGTTTTGATTCCTTTGAGTTGTCTTGTTCCTAGTTTTGAGTAGGAGCATGCTCTTTCTTTTGGTTATAGCTCTTAGGCACATGACTCACCTTGGCATGTTTCTTCCTTTGATTCTTGAATGCATGATTTACTAGATTGCAATTTTGATTCCATGATTTTCTAGTTTCTCTTCTTTGCAAGTTATGATTCATGTATGCCATTAGGATTTTTGTTTATGTTGGACTTAAAGCTTGAAGATGCTTTGGTGTCTCTCTGTTGTTTTGCTTTTGATGATTATGTAATTTTGGTTTTCTTAGATGAAATGTAATTAGGAGTTTCCTATGTATTGATTGTTTAGTTTAGGCATGTATGTGGTTGTTCTTTGTTTGAATGCGCTGGAGAGCTTGGCAATCTAGTGTGATTTCTCATGTGTCAAATGTTTGATTTCCCTCTCTAAATTGCTTTGAAAATGTCTTTGGTAACCAACTGAAGTAATAGATTACCAACAAAAGTAGGTAGTTAACTACCAACAACAGGTAATCAACTACCAACAAGAGGTAACAACAGAGTGTGGGAACTCATTTGTCACATTGGAGTAATCGATTACCCCCTGAGTTAATCGATTACCATGGGCCAAAATCACCCTGAAACCTCAAGCTCACCGGTTTAATGACAATTACATTCCGCAGTTGATTACCCTATCAGAAAATCATTAAGTCGCCCAAATTGAGTTTTTAATTAAACATATAAATTCTCTTTTCTCAAAAATTAACATAAGATCTTGGAACATAAGTTTTAGAAAAGTTCATACACTTTCAAATTCTCTCTAAACTCGAGTTCATCATCTTTTCCAAGAAACCCATAAAGAACTTCAGAGTTTATCAAGTTTTTCATAAAGAAAGTGGCAAAACTTGATCTTTTCTCTCGACTGGGTGGTATTCATAGTGTTATCTTTCAGGATCGGATCTACACTCCAGTGTGTTTTCTAAACTGATCTTGTTTACCTTTTGATTTCGTAGGGTTACTCTAGGAGAGGTCTCTCTCGATAGAGTAAAGGTCTTGGAAGTGTTCTAAAGGTTTGACCCCTGGAACAAGGTCAGAAGAACTGACTTTTCGCTGTTAATTGCGTTTGCTTTGATTTCGCTTTTGTGCGTTGTTTTGTTGCAGTGAATGTAAAAGAACACAAAGGGATCATTTGACAAGAAAACCGATCGCAACGCTTGTCGGTCGAATCGGATGGGCAAAGTGGGGTCGTCCAACATATAAAATCATCACAAGACTCTTCTTCTTCCTTCTTCTCTTTACCGCCATTTACCATTAATTGTTGTTATTATAACTCACACTTCAGAATTAACTTAGGTAATTGACTCGTAATTGACTCTAAAACTAAAACTGAACGCTTAGATAGATTTAATTACGTGCATATTGATTACTAACGTAGCCATATTCCTTTTGGTATTTTCAGCTAGTGTATTCTTGATATTTCTCGCTATCATCCCGCCTCAAATTATTGATGTGTGTAATCAAGAATAGTTTTGTTTGGAATTAAAAAGGAAATAGAAACTTAAGCAAAAAATTGGGCTATAGGGAACTAGAATCTATTCACCCCCTCTAGATTCACACATAGGGACCAACAATTGGTACCGTGAGCTTTATCTAGTAGGTTGCTCTAGATTTTGATCCATAGTTCCTTAGAATGGCTCGATAATCAATTACCATTCGCTCGGGGTGGCTCTATTAACAAACCTCCTCTCGTTTTGTGGTGATAACTATCCTTTTTGGAAAGTGAGAGGATGAAAATCTTTATGGAGTCCGTACATAGAAGCATTTGGCAAGCTGCCAGATCAATTTCAAGGTCCCCACATACATAGAAAATGGAAATGAGATTGAAAACCATTTGAGAGATGGGAACAAGAATGAAACCCAGAGCTCGAAAATGATGCAAAAAGCTTTTTAAATATACATTCTCGCTTGAATTCGATGAATTTCTAACTTCTACTTGCAACACGCTCTAAATAAGCTTCGGATCTAATAAGGGTCACAATACCTAAGGAACCGGGCACGAAGGGCAAGAAGAATACCTTGATCCAAGAATACTGAAACCTTGTAATGGCACAAGGCGAGTCCGTGATGGATAATGTAAACGCTTTCACACACATCAGAATCATCTCAAAGACTTGGTAAAGCATCTCACAGGAAGAAGTCAATGTGAAAGTGCCAAATCATTGAGCGCAAATGCTGAATCCAAACCTCGCAATCAATCAATCAAAGAACTTAGCCTCGATGACAAGTCAGTTATTTGGTAAGTTGGGAATATGAAATGGATATGTCCTGATTATTAGGATAGAAGAACAAAAAAAGATAAGAAAGCCAAAGGTCTAGCACTCAAGATGGAAGACACGCAGTGAGAGCGATGCATCAAGTCAGTGGTAGTGAATCCTAACAGAAAATATGAATCTCATGGTAAGGAAATTCAAAAAGTTCAAAGTCTTTACGGAACAATGATAAAAGGAGATTCAACAATTCCAAAAAAGGCTTCAAGAGGAATGAGAGTTCATCTTCAAAGGTCACTTGTTATGAGTGTGGAAAATGGGTCACTAAACCCAGTGCCCCAACATGAAGAAAAGTAAATGTATAGAGCCTAGAAGAGTAAAGACAACAAGAAAGACCAGAAAGATGGATTTTGAAGAAAAAGGTATACATAGCTCAAAGAATGATTCTCAACCTCTAGTGGAAGTGGATAATGAAGAAGCAAATTTGTCCATGGCTAATCCAACATCCGAGGGATGATGAGGTAAGTTGATTCCATTCATCTACTTTCGACCATGATGACGCAAACCGCTTTTTGTGAACTTTTACAAGGAAGCTTAAAAAACTAGTAAAGTTGAAGCCAATGTTTTGAAAACAAAAATTACTAATTTGGAAAATGATATTTCCGCTTTTGAAAACCGATGTTCAAAGTTTGAAAAAGGAAAATGATATCTTTGAAAAGAGAGAAGGCACATGTGATCATTACTGAGAAGAGTCATGACTCTAGAAGCTCCTTTAAAACCCAAAATTTTGTTTCAACTTACGAACCACTGAGCTACATCACATGGATCTATTTGAGTCCATCTAGAACTACTAGTTTGGGTGGAAACCTATATGGACTGGTTTTAGTAGATGATTACTCTGCTTTTGCTTGGGTTGCATTTATACCAAATAAAGACAAGACCTTCAAAGTTTTTAAAATTCTTGCCAAAAGGATACAAAATCTAAAAGATTTGAAAATCAAGTCTCTTAGGAGTGATCATGGAGGTGAATTTGAAAATGAACCTTTTGAAAATATTTTGTGAAAAATATGGAATCGATCACAACTTTTCCCGCTTCAAGAACTCCGCAACAAAACAGGGCTGTTGAGAGGAAAAACAGATCTTTAATAGAACTAGCTAGAGCTATGTTAAGTGAGAGTGCACTCAGCCTAAACACTTTTGGGTGATCTGAGTTTCGATTAACATACATGTTCAAGCGAGGTATGATTAAGTCACTTTTTAAAAAATGATCATGAGAAATGTTCCACCAACCATTTCATGATCTACCTAGAACTGGAGAAACGAGAGACTTATCTCTTGACAACATCATTGACATCCGTAATGGAGTATCCACTAGATCCTCCCATAATATGTTCTGCAGGATGATTATGCGTTTGTATCACAATTTGAACCCTCTTTGTTGATGATGCTATAAATGATGAATTTTGGATGAATCTTATGCATGAGGAGTTAAATCAATTTAAAAGGAATGACGTTTGGGAACTAGTACCTTAATAGATATGAATCTAATTGGAACAAAATGGGTGTTTAAGAATAAGCTAGATGAAAATGGAATTGTAGGTTAGGAATAAGCAAGCGAAGACTAAAAGAGCTAAGGGTTATAATCACAAGAAGAATAGACTTTGATGAAACATATATCGATTCTTTAGATTGAGAAAATTTGTAAGAGTATTACTTGCTTTTACTGCATTCATGATTTTAAGCTATTTTAGATGGATGTTAAAAGTGTGTTCTTAAATGGCTACATCAACGAGGAAGTCTTTGTTTCACAACCTCCTGGTTTCACCGACTTCAGCTTACCCCGAGCATGTGTACAAGCTAAAGAAGGTTCCTCTATGGTCCGAAGCAAGCCTCTGACAATGGTATGAAAGGTTAAGTAAATTTCTTTTGTCAAAAGGGTTCAACAGAGAGTAATGTTGACAAAACTCTTTTCATTAGAGGAAGTCTAACATAGTATTTTATTGGTCCAAGTGTATGTTGATGATATCATTTTTGGATCAACTAATCAATCTCGTGTGAAGAATTTGTGGCTAGCATGCAGTGAGAGTTTGACATGTCTATGATGGGAGAACTCAAATTCTTCCTAGACTGCAAGTCAAGTAACCGAAAGAAGGAACCTTTATACATCAAGCAAAGTACACTAAAGAATTGTTGAAGAAATTCGACATGGAGAGTTGTAAGATCTCTAATATCACATGTCAAACTAATCTCTTTTTAGATAATGATGCTACGAGGGACTAGGAGTGAACCAACAAAGTATAGAGGATCAGTCACTCTTTGTATCTGTAACAAGCGAGCCGGATATAATGTTAGCGTTGTATTTAATACGCGATTTCAATACGCACCAAAACAATCACACGTGACTGTGAAAATTACGAAGTACCTCGAAGGAACAACGAACCGTGGTTTGGGTATCCCAGCGTACGTCCTACTCTAGTCGGTTTTTAGCGACTCAATTTTATAAAGATGCAAAACAGATTAGAAAGAGCACGAGTGGTGTTTGTCACTTGTTCGAGAAAGCTTAGTCTCATGGTACAATAAGAAACAAGCATGTGTTGCTCTATCAACAAGCAGGCAGAGTATTGTATGTCATGGGTAGCTTGTCATGCTCAAACTATTTGGTCGAAGCAACAACTTAAGGATTTTGGACTAAAGCCTTGATCACATACCTATCAAGTGTGACAATACAAGTGCAATCGAGATCATCGAAGAACCCGGTTTTGCACTCAAGAACAAAGCATATTGAGGTGCGCCATCATTTCATAAGGGATCATGTTGAGAAAGGTGACTGTGAAGTGGAGTTCATTGAAACGGAGAACCAACTCGCGGATATCTTCACAAAGCCCCTACCTAAGGAGAGATTCTTCAAACTTAGAACCAATCTTGGTATACTAAGTGAGGAACATCTCTCATGAATTCTCTAAGTATGGTAAGTTGGATCATTCATGGTGCTCAAACAAGGTATGAGTTCATTACATTGCATAGTCATGATCAATTCTCTTTCAAAACATGTGAAATCAAGTGTTTTCAATCTTTCTGATATAGATAATCGATTACCATTTCGTTTCAATCGATTACCTAGCCTCGATTTCAAAGTTTTTGGTGAATTACTCTCCGAGTAATCGATCACTCCACTTGGTAATCGATTACCACGATTTCAAAAATTGCTTTCTACATGGGATATCGAGTAATCGACACCATGCTTGGTTAATCGACACCTAACCCCAAGTTTTCTAAAGCTTTTGGTTACTCATCGAGTAATCGACACACGTATGGGTAATCGACATCAAGTGTCGGAAAGGGTTTTTCAAGTGTTTTTCATGGATTTTGGCTTAATCGACACAATTTCTTGTAGGTCCAATACTTTGTTCATTGAATCTAACCAATTGTGGAGTTTTATAAGTGATTTTCAGGTTTTGAGTTTCATCTACACATCTCACAAACCCTAAAAATCTCTTTCTCTCTCTAACCCTAAACCCCCTTTTCATCTTCTTCTATCTTCTCCACCACCACCATCAATGGAAGAGCAAGGACGAGGCAAGCGGATCAAGCACGTGGGTCACAAACCTAAGCCAAGAGTTTCGCCCCGATCAAAGAAGGGTGAATCCTCCTCCAAGAGGAAGGAACCCACATCTCCGGGAGAGGCCGTGGCACGCACAATCAATAAGTGGATTACCTGCGCACCGAATCACGTTCTATGGAGGATTTCGCAAACGAACTTCGTTCGAATTACGGAACTCGCGATGTTTTGGAATGCCTGGTATACAATTTCACTCTTTTTGCTCGAGATCGGAACCTTGAAGTTACGATTTGGTCACAAAGGGTCACGTATACCTAGATCTAGTGAGAGTTTTCTAATCGACCTCTCGGAAACCACACCAAGCCAGGAATGGTAATCTCGAGGTAAGTCTGAAACTATGATTTTGACTCGTAGCGTATTTTTCGTTTCTTCGGATTTAAGAATGAAGGTATAAGTCTGATTGAGCACTTGCGCTGGGAATCGGCTTCTGAGATTCTTTCTTCCACTGAGCCTGCTCAAAATCTGCAGAGGCATGGGAAGCGGAAGAAATTTCTTAGAAAGGAAACGTGGGAAAGAAGATAACCTACAACACTGCATGGCCGAACGCCGACGACGTTCTTCTCCACTACACAATCTGGATCCCTAGGCGCAACAGAGCAATCACGCTCAGTCCGATGAGGAGGATGGTGATAATGGAAGCATTGAAAAATGGCATTCAAATCATTAGGCATGTTGTGATGAATGACATGCTCGAAAATTGAAAATTTATTTGATAACAAATGCCACATTCTCTGTTTATTTCCGTTTGCTTGAGCATTTTTGGAGTAGATACCTCGAATGAAAGCGAGAGACCTGGTGAAGGACATTACGCATCATTGGAGACAGGCGTTGAAAATGATCACGATTAATAGCCCACGATCTTCCGGATGGGTGCGAGGAAGAAGCACCGCAAGCCAAAACAAACGAAGAGCTGTAGATCCACCGATGATGATGATTAATCAGTGAGGTATCTAAATCTGTTTTGAATCAATTGTCATTGATCGGATGGATAGTTTGGAAGCGCTGTGCCAAGGTCGTGGATGACATGGAAATTTCGCGAAACAATGCTCGCTTCTTGGATCTGCTGAGTCACGAGTCCCTTTATACTTGATGCACTCTACAGTATTCTTATAACTTCTCTCTCTCTTTTTGCTTCTTGATATACCAAATAGGGGAGAATGAATGAATGTATAGGTTATCACAGATAAGGGGAGTAGAAGTAGAGTAGCTAATATTGAGTAACTTTTGGTAGCATTGGGTTTTCATGTTTTATGGTTGAGTATTATTTCTGTTATTTTAGTTTAACTCTGAACGATTTACACTTTTGGATATTTGAACTTGAACAATTCGATATGGTTGTAATATTTCTTTTCACGTTATGGTTTATATTCCGATTCTCGTTATCTTTTTTTTTTGATCTATGATCGTGGATTGAATCATGTCTTATATTTCTCGAATGGATGATTTTAACTTGATGTATTGATAAGATAATGCTCGTTTAAGATAGATTGTACATGTTGAATCTGCAATGCATATACTCGCGCATTTGGATATCTCAAAAAATTGCAGATTCTTAGAAGATCAACACACATCCTAAACCTCTAGAAAACCTTGTTCAGATTGGTACATCAAAACCAAAAATGGGGAGATTGTTGACTTAAAGCTTAAAGATGCTTTGGTGTCTCTCTTGGTGTTTTGCTTTTGATGATTATGTAATTTTGGTTTTCTTAGATGAAATGTAATTAGGAGTTTCCTATGTATTGATTGTTTAGTTTAGTGCATGTACGTGGTTGTTCTTTGTTTGAATGCTACTGAGAGCTTCGCAATCTAGTGTGATTTCTTATGTGTCAAATGTTTGATTTCCTCTCTAAATTGCTTTGAAAATGTCTTTGGTAACCAACCGAGGTAATAGATTACCAATAGTAGGTAGTTAACTACCAACAAACGGTAATCAACTACCAACGATAGGTAAGCAGTAGTGTGGGAACTCATTTGTCACTAGAGTAATCGATTACCCTCGCGTTAATCGAGTTACACAGCCAAAATACCTGAAACCATTGGCGGTCACACGGATTTATCACTCG
>JALJEV010001325.1:0-27919 GCA_026586105.1 Hylodesmum podocarpum | reverse complement strand
CTTGTGATTTGAGCTTTAGAGCTTTTGGAACCCCATTTTGGTTGAAAGGAATCAAAACTTTAGTTTTAAAAGGTTTTTAAAGTTTAAATAATCGATTACCAAGAGCTGTAATCGATTACCAACGATTCGAAAAATAGGGAATCTAAATTGCTCTGAGTAATCGATTACCACTCCATAGTAATCGATTACTTAGGTGCTTGAAGGAACAAGGAAGGCAAATTTCTTTCTGAGTAATCGATTACCACTATCCAGTAATCGACATTACACCTGAATTCATCTCAAAAGTTTTTGAAACTGCTTTAAATTGAAACCTCTTTGAATTATTTCAGAGAGAGAGATCTTTTTGAGTTTTCAAAGAAGAAAGGAAGAGAAAAACACTAGTTTCTACAAGAAATCTCTTCAAAGGTTCAAAGATTTCTCTTGAGATGAAAGCTGTGTGAAAAGATTGAATTGTGTGGATGATTTTGTTGATCAGTGCTTACACACCAGGTGTAATTCTATCTGATCTTTATCTTTTGTAATCTTTTTGGTTTTAACTCTAAAGAGAAAGGTATTCCCTGGAAAGAGTTGATGAGTTTTTGAGAGAGGTACTCAAAGTTGATTCTTGAAGGGATCAAGGATCAAGATATGTTCTTAGGTGAAGAACATATAGTTTTGAGTATTTGATTTGTTTTTGTGTTTGTGGCAGATTGTGATTGTATTGAACACGAAATCATTATAGTGGAAAACCGATCGCAACAGATTGTTGGAGTTAGGTTGGATGTAGCGAAAGCCAACGAAGATAAATCTCTGTCTAAACTCTTTCTCTATCTTATCTCTTTTAATTCTTTGTTTTCTTGCTTTACATTTTTCTTTATTTTTCCGTTGTTTATATCTCTGCACGCGTTTGTAATTCAAGATAAAATTGAATCGGAAAAAGTGAGAAAAGTTAAGTTGTGAAGGGAACATGAATCTATTCACCCCCTCGATTCATATAGGGACCAACAATTGGTATCAAGAGCTTTAACTAGTAAATCAATCTAGTAATCCCGCTTAGTTCCACTGTAATAGCTAGTAATCTTTTTACCTTATTGAAGGAGCTTGATAAATAGACCTCCATTGTTCTCATGATAACTATCCATTCGGAAAGTTCGCATGAAGATCTTTATGGAATCTATTCACGGGCGTATCTGGCAGGTGTGGTAAATGACTACAAAGTTCCAATGAAAATAGAAAATGGAAAAGAGATAGAGAAACCTTTTGAGGATTGGGACATAGATGAGATTAGGAGGGCTGAAAATAATACTAAGGCCATGAATATCATACACTCGCCTTGAATTCTCGATGAGTTTTTAGGATATCACGTGCACACACAGCTAAAGAAGCATGGGAGCTTATCATGGTAACCCATGAAGGTGCTCATTGAGGTGAGGAGAGCTAGGAAGAACACAATCATTCAAGAGTATGAGACATTCAATGTTCCAAGGAGAATCTATAATGGAAATGCAAAGAGATTCACACACATCATCAACCATCTCAAAGGACTTGGCAAAGACTTCATTGAAGAAGAAGTGAATGTGAAGATTCTGAAATCGGCTGAATAGAAAGTGGCAACCTACAAGATAGCCATAATCGAATCCAAGAACCTTGCTCGCTATGACAAGTGCTTGAACTGTTTGAAAACTTAGAGAATATGAAATGGATATGACTCGAATGGCAGATGAGGAGCAGAAAGACAAAAGAGCCAAATGAATTGCTTTCAAAGTAGACCAACGAAACAGATCGAATCCTCTCAAGACGGAAATGATTCACAAGAAGACCAAGTGAACTTGATGGTAAAGAAGTTCAGAAAGTTCATGAAGAACAACACTAAAAAAGAAATTTGGTCAACCAAGAAAAGGAGTCAAGAAGCAAGATAATACTTGATTAAAGTGACATGCTATGAATGTGGGAAGATTGGGCACACCACAGATCAGATTGTCCAACCTTGAAAAGAAGCAACAACACTGAAGTGAGAAAATCTGAGAATGACAGAAATATCAGAAAAGAAAAGAAGAAAATGAAAGCATACATAGCTTGGGATGAAGGCTACACATCCTCAACATCTTAAAGTGAAGATGAGGAGGCAAATCTATGCTTAATGGCAAAAACATCCAGTGAGGTAAGTGATACAAACTCAATTATGGATGAATATGATAAATTGCATTCTACCTTTTGTGAGCTTTATAATCAAGCTGAAGCTTTTGAAAAAGAAAACAATATTGAAAAAGGAAGTATCCATGTTGAAACAGAAAATATGTGAGTTAGAAACTAATATTTCCAAGTTAAAGGAACACAACATTTCTGTAAACCATGTTCACATGAAATCTGGAAACACTAAACATGCTAAATTCACTTGTACTTATTGCATGAAACCTGGACATAAATCATACAACTGCATGATTAGAAAGAAAGGGATTTCCAGTGGCAAATACAAATGGATTATGAAAGAAACCTCAGCACTAACATGCATGGACCCAAGAGGTAGTGGTACCAACCTAAAAAATAAGTTCTTTTTTTCTCTTTACAGAAAGCCTCAAACAAGAGAAGCTCAATTTAGTACTTAGACAGTGGCTGCTCAAGGCATATGACAGATGATAGAAGGAACCAGAGCACCTTCACACCAAGAGAAACTGGATCTGTTGTTTACGGAGACAACAACAAAGGGAAAATATTAGGCTACGGTACTGTTGGATATAAGGCAAACACAGTTATAGAAGATGTATTGCTAGTCGATGGATTAAGGTTCAATCTACTGAGCATCAGTCAACTATGTGACAAAAACTACAGAATTGCTTTTGATGAAGAACATTGTCTCATCAGCAACAAAGACTCAGATGAACTTCTCATAATTGGCAAGAGATCTAACAACATTTACATATTGGAAGTAGATCATTCTTCTACTTACTCTACATGTTTAACTTCTAATGATGATCTGTCTTGGCTATGGCATAGGAGAATAGCACATATTGACATATTGCATTTGAATAAGCTTGTTTCTAAAGAGTTAGTTTTTGGTCTCCCCAAACTAAGATTTTCCAAAGAAGGACTATGTGAGGCTTGTCAAAAGTCCAAGTGCAAAACATCTTTCAAAAATATTAAACATGTTTCTACAACTCAGCCGCTTGAACTCTTGCATTTAGACTTATTTGGTCCATCTAGGATAGCTAGTATTGGCGGAAATCTGTATGGACTAGTCATAGTAGATGACTATTCAAGATTTACTTGGGTTTTGTTTATCAAGAAAAAGGATCAAGCCTTTGAAGTTTTCAAGGTACTTGCCAAAAGAATTCAAAACAAAAAGGATTTGAAAATTAAAGCTTTAAGAAGTGATAATGGTACTGAATTTAAGAATAGGTTTTGTGAAAAACATGGGATATCACACTGCTTTTCAGCTCCTAGAACTCCTCAGCAAAATGGAGTGGTGGAGAGGAAAAACAGGTCCCTTATAGAACTTGGAAGAACCATGCTGAATGAGCATATGATGCCTAAACACTTTTGGGCAGATGCTGTGAACACTGCATGCTATGTTCTCGATAGAGTTTCTATAAGACCCATTTTAAAGAAAACCCCTTATGAGCTTTTCTATGGAAGAAAACCAAACATTTCTTATTTTAAAGTTTTCGGATGCAAATGCTTTGTTTTAAACAATGGCAAGGACCCTATTGGAAAGTTTGATGCAAAGGATAATGAAGCCATTTTCCTTGGTTATTCAAATACCAGTAAAGCATATAGGATCTTTAATAAAAGAACAATGTGCATTGAAGAATCTGTCCATATTAGATTTGATGAAACTAACACTTTCCAAAAGGAAAGATTGCTGTGTAATGATGATGAAACAGGTGAAGGAAACATAGACATTGATCACGAGCATCAGCAAACTCAACCAAACCCAGTACCAGAATAAGCAAAAGAGTGGAGGACACCTAGGAACCTATCTCTTGACAATGTCATTGGTGACATTCACAAGGGGGTAATCACTAGATCCTCACAGAATTTGTTTTGCTATAATACTGCTTTTGTATCACAGGTAGAACCATCCAATATAGAAGAAGCCTTGAATAATGAATTTTGGATCATGGCTATGCAAGAAGAACTCAACCAGTTCAAAAGGAATGGAGTTTGGGAACTTGTTCCAAACAATGGCAACATGAACATTATTGGTACAAAGTGGGTATTCAAGAACAAACTGAGTGAAGAAGGAGTTGTGGTTAGAAACAAAGCAAGACTTGTGACAAAAGGCTACAATCAACAAGAAGGGATTGACTTTGAAGAAACCTTTGCCCCTGTTGCAAGACTTGAAGCTGTTAGACTACTCCTGACTTATGCTTGCATCAAAAATTTCAAATTATACCAAATGGATGTAAAGAGTGCATTCTTGAATGGTTATATCAATGAAGAAGTCTATGTAGAGCAACCACCCGGTTTCACAGATACTACTTGGCCTACACATGTCTACAAACTTCATAAAGCCTTGTATGGGTTGAAGCAAGCCCCTAGGCAATGGTATGATAGACTGAGTAAGTTTCTCATATCAAAAGGATTACACAGAGGTAAAGTGGATAAGACTTTGTTTATTAAGAACAAATCTGACTACATTTTATTGGTTCAAATTTATGTTGATGACATTATCTTTGGATCATCTAACCAACAACTTTGTGAAGAGTTTGTGAAAGATATGCAGGAAGAATTTGACATGTCCATGATTGGAGAACTGAGTTTCTTTTTAGGACTCCAAATCAAACAAATGGAAGGTGGCACATTCATACATCAGGCTAAGTACACTAAAGAACTGCTTAAGAAATATGAGATGACTAATTGCAAAGTGTCAAATACACCTATTTCTACTAACACTTATATTAAGATTGATGAAGCAGGTGATGAAGTTGATACTACTTTATATAGAGGTGTTATAGGATCTTTACTTTATCTTACAGCCAGTAGACCTGATATCATGTTTTCTGTATGTTTATGTGCTAGATTTCAATCTGCACCTAAGCAATCTCTTTGGCTAACAGTGAAGAAAATTCTTAAATACCTATAAGGAACAATAAGTTGTGGACTATGGTATCCAAAAGGAACCTCACCATTACTTGTTAGTTTCAGTGACTCTGATTTTGCAGGTAGCAAAACGGATAGGAAAAGCACTAGTGGAACATGTTACATCTTCAGAGAATGTTTGATATCGTGGAATAGCAGAAAGCAAGCTTGCAAGTAGCACACTATCAATCATGGCGAAGCTGAATATGTAGTCATGGAAGTTGCTGTGCTCAAGCAATTTGGTTAAAGCACTAACTTGAAGACTTTGGGCTAAAGATAGATCACATTCCCTTGAAATGCGACAACACAAGCGCTATAAGTATCACAAGAAACCCCATGACGCACTCAAGAACAAAACACATCGAAGTCAGACACCACTTTATTAGAGATCACATTGAAAAAGGAGACTATGACATCGAATTCATAGACACGGAAAATCAATTGGCGGATATATTTACAAAGGCATTACCAAAAGAAAGATTTTACAAACTTAGATCAAACCTTGGTATTTTGAGTGAGGAACATCTAAACTAAACCTCTTTACTTGATTACACTTATCCATAACTCTGTTTTTGTGAAAATTTTTCAAGAAAAACCTCCTTCTGATAGAAATAATCGATTGCCAAGGGAAGATAATCGATTACTTCGAGTAAAATTCACTCTGGGAAGGATTTTTGTACTGGAGTAATCGATTACCACAAGCTGTAATCGATTACCACAGAACATGTTTTCAAAATTTTTGGAAAAATCCTTCTGAGTAATCGATTACGCTTCATCAGTAATCGATTACCACGACTGTTTTCCTTGCTTTTCTTCTTCCCTCTATATAAGAAATTGAGATAATCGATTACCAACTACTAGTAATCAATTACCTCGTTCTTGGGCTAATCTTTTGGGCTTTGTTCTCTCTTATAAGAAGTGCAGGTGCAACTCTTCAACTCACCATTCACTCTCTTACTCAAAAAGAACCCTTAACCTTCTTCCTCCAAACCCTAGAGTTTCAATTTCTTTCAACAATGGAAGAACAAGGTAAAGGCAAAAGAATCAAGATGAGGGCAAACCGATACAGCCAAGAAGAGGTTAAGGGAAAGAAAAAGGTGGGAGAATCTTCCAAGAGGATGAAACCAACATCGTCAGAGCAACCAGAAATTCCTCCTCCTCCTCAACCACAAGAATCAGGGGTCAATCGGTGGTTCACCTCTAAAGGACAAGAAACTAGGTTCAACCTCGACTTTGCTAACAAGGGTCTTGTTCCACCCAAGATTCTTGACCTACAATGGCTGGATAATCAGAGTTTCACGTTCCAGACCTTCTTGAGACAACAACACCTGGAAAGGTTCATAGGGATGAAAGGGTTCATCTATCCAGACTTGGTTCGGGTGTTCTACTCAAACCTCAAACCAAATATGGAGAGGATGACAGTGAGTTCAGAGATAAAAGGTATCAAAATGACTCTAACCCCTACTCACTTTTTGCAAATTGCTGGCATAAGGAAGGAAGGGATTATCGGACATGTAGACAAACTCAGAGAGAAAGGGTTTGATTTACAAAAGGACTCTTTTTACATGAGCCTTCTGAGGAATCCCCAACACTGGGAAGAGGAAAGGAATTCCAGAAGAGCACAGGGCAAGAAAGTTACCTACAACATTGGTGGCCTGACAGCGGATGATAGGCTACTACACTACACTATTTGCTGGATCTTGGCTGCAAGGGGAGCAAACCATGCCCAACGAGTGAGGATGACATGACTCTCATTGCTGCTCTAAAGAATGGGATTCAAGTGGACTGGACGCACATCATAATGGACAACATGCTGAAAACTAGAATACTTCTAGACAATAAGTGTCTTTACTCTCTTTTTATCTCTAGACTAATTGAAATTTTTCAGATTGACACCACTGAAGAAGCTAGAGAACTAGTCAAGGATGTTCATGTCATCGGAGATAGAGCATTGAAGATGATGAGACTCATCAAGACCGATGCGGGATGGATCACAAGAGAGGAACAACAGGCCATTCCACAACTTGAGCAAAAAGAAGCACAATCTGAGCATGAAGATGAGGAGGAAGACAACTCTGGAGAGTACATTCCACAATCGCGCTTCGAATCCATTGAGATTGATAGAATGGATGAACTAGAAGCAACCGTCAACAAGAGACTTGATGATCTGGGAAAGAGACAAGATCTGCATTTCCTGGAAATGAAGGACTTGATGGAGACGATCATGGAAAGATTCAATCAGGATGACAACTCAGATTATTAACTTCATCTCTATATCTCACCTTCTGATTTGATATACCAAATAGGGGGAGTAGTAGTAGTGTAGTTATTAATTGTCTTTAATTGTCTTGTCTTTAGTCTTAATATTTGGATTGCTTTATTGCTTTACTCTGTAATTGCTTTGAACATTTGTTAGTTTGTGAATCTGTTTTTACTTAAGTATTCTACTTAGGGGGAGCAGATTAAAACAATTGAACATTTTATTGGATGACTGTAATAGTTAGATTTAATTTGCTTTGCAAAATAATTGTCTTTATATGTCTGTGATTAAATATAGTGATATGTTTTGGATAATTCATAAACCTGTATGTAAAATGTTGTATGAAATTGATGAAAATTGAAAGAATAGAAAAAGAAAAACACTAACAGTGCAGGACACATCAAAGCCATCATCTACATTGAAGATCAACTACACAACATTTGGTACATCAAAACCAAAAAGGGGGACATTGTTGGACTTGAAGCTGAAGAAGCCATTCCTAGTTTTAGTTTTGATATACTTGTACTTTTGATCTTTATGATAGATTGTATATAGGAGTTTTAAATGTATTGATTGTTTTAGCTTAGGCTTTGAGTGTGGTTTTTATTCAATCGTTCCATAGAAACTTTGTTTTATACTTGTGATTTGAGCTAGAGAAGCTTTGGAACCCCATTTTGGTTGAAAGGAATCAAAAACTTTAGTTTTAAAAGGTTTTTAAGTCAAGTAATCGATTACAAGAGTCAGAATCGATTACCAACAGTTTGGAAAAACAGGAATCCAAATCGCTTAGAGTAATCGATTACCACTCCATAGTAATCGATTACTTCGTGCTTGAAGGAACAAGGAAGGCAAATTTTCGAGTAATCGATTACCACTATCCAAGAATCGATTACTACACCTGAATTCATCTCAAAAGTTTTTGAAACTGCTTTAAATTGAAACCTCTTTGAATTATTTCAGAGAGAGAGATCTTTTTGAGTTTTCAAAGAAGAAAGGAAGAGAAAAACACTAGTTTCTACAAGAAATCTCTTCAAAGGTTCAAAGATTTCTCTTAAGATGAAAGCTGTGTGAAAAGATTGAATTGTGTGGATAATTTTGTTGATCAGTGCTTACATACCAGGTGTAATTCTATCTGATCTTTATCTTTTGTAATCTTTTTGGTTTTAACTCTAAAGAGAAAGGTATTCTCTGGAAAGAGTTGATGAGTTTTTGAGAGAGGTACTTTCAAAGGTTGATTCTTGAAGGGATCAAAGATCAAGATATGTTCTTAGGTGAAGAACATATAGTTTTGAGTATTTGATTTGTTTTTGTGTTTGTGCAGTGTGATTGTATTGAACACAGAATCATTATAGTGGAAAACCGATTGCAACAGATTGTTGGGTTGGGACTGGATGTAGGCCGAAAGCCGAACCAGTATAAATCTCTGTCTAAACTCTCTTCTCTATCTTATCTCTTTTAATTCTTTGTTTTCTTGCTTTACAAATTTTCCCTTGTTTTTCCGCTGTTTATATCTCTGGTACGTTTTGTAATTCAAGATAAAATTGAATCGGAAAAAAGTGAGAAAAAGTTAAGTTGTGAAGGGAACATGAATCTATTCACACCCCCCATCTAGATTCATATAGGGACCAACAAAGAGAAGAGGCTTAACTTAGCCATCTTGGAGTTTGAGGGTTATGCATTGGTTTGGTGGAACCAAGTCCTTGTAGATGCCGAAAAGAGGGAAGGCCACACATCACTTCTTGGACCCAATTGAAGGATGCCATGAAGGGGAGATTTGTGCCTAAATCTTATACAAGGGACCTCCATGTGAAGCTCCAAAGATTAACTCAAGGTGGAAGGAGTGTGTAAGAGGACTACAAGGATGTAGAATTGACCTTGATGAGGGCCGGCTATGAAGAGGAGAAGGAAGCTACAATTGCTAGGTTCACTAATGGTTTGAATAGGGAGATCCAAGATGTCTTGGAGCTCCAACATTATAGAACTTTGGAAGATGCCATCCACAAGGCCGAGAGGAATGAGGGCCAACTAAAGAGGAAAAGCTCCTTTAAGAAGTCTTTCACACATGGATCTTCAAGTTGGAAGGACAAGCAAAAGAAAGAGGGATCATCCAAGACTTTCTACAAGTCTAGCCGAGATGACCCTAAAGGTAAGGAAGTTTCTAAACCCATTTCTAAGCCTTCTAACATTAAGTGTTTCAAGTTTTTAGGACATGGTCATATAGTGATAAGTGCCAAATTATACATGTTTTCCTAGGTGTTTTCAGTCCATTTCCATCCATTTTCACTAGGTTTAGTCGTAGTTTAAACAAGAAAACATTGAAAATACCATATTTGTTTAGTGTTAGTCTTTGATTTAGTGTTTTGTTAGTTTTATAGGTATTTCTTGTGTTTTCAAGTCATTTTATCCTCTTTTCTATTAATTGTAGGTTGATTGAAGAAGAGATAGAAGCTTGGAAGGAAAGCCCATGAACTTAAGATGAAGACTTGGAGTGCAAGCCATCAAGAAGAAGAGAAATGGAAGCTCAAGTCAAGCCATCAAGACCAGAAAACGCGCCCAGGCGCAACACAGGGCAACACAAGGCGCAAATCCATCGTCCCTTGCTGTTGAAACGCGCCTACGCGCCTAGGCGCATGCTGAGGCACAAATGAAGATCCTTCTCTGTTGAAACGCGCCTAGGCGCAATTGAGGAGCAACCAGAGGCGCAAAGACGCGCCTAGGCGCGCACTGAGGCACAATTGAACCCCTTTCTCTGGACAAACGCGCCAAGGCGTAAATGGGTTAAGTGGAGGGCGCATTTCTTCACCTATATAAGGGCTTTTGGGCGCGAAATCACATATACAATTCATAATTCAGTTTTGTTAGTTCCTTCCTCTGCACGCTTCTTGCAATTTCTCTCTTCTCCACTTTCGTTCTCCATCTTCCTCCATCAAACCTAGAGATTTCTGAGCTTGTGAGCTTGTGGAAGCAAGAATCAAGCAATTATGGAGCTTCTCTTGTGTTTGATTTCTTTTTCTCTTCTTTCTTTTCTTATTTCCATGCTAGGCTAGATTTCTAGGTTAGGAATGGGGATTTTGATTCCAGAATTCTTGTAACAAATTTCTATGTTAATTCAAGTGTAATTTCATTTAATTGATTGATCTCTTCCTACTTATTGCTAATTCTTGAGGTTTAATTCATGAAGTTCAAATAGAGATAGGGATATTAATGTTTGGACTGGATTGAACTGTTCCTTAAGTGTTTGTATCTCATTTCAATTATGCAATTGGAAGATTGATAGTTGAATTAGGAGAGGAAGTGTATCACTATAGCTATGCATGAGTCAAGGGATAGAACTTGTATGCTATGAGATGTTAGGAATTCATCTGTTTCGCTTCTTGAATGCACTTATGTTCTCACCTAAGGGATTAGGGATTATATTAGTCATTCAAAGGGACTAAAGACCTAGGAATAGGATTAGTCTACGGTATCACGAATTCTATCTCCAATTGAATGATTTCTGTTGAATTGACATAGGAAATAGTTACTTGAGGGAAGGAATTGAATGAACCTATTCCCTAACCTTCTTTGTTGTTCTGTTTAGAAACTTAAACATTTACTTGCTTTCTTTATATATTTTACAGTGTACTGCTTACTTTTACGTAGTTGCTTAGTTTTACACAAATGATTCATTCATCGGTTTGTCCTAATAGCAAAGCATGTTAAGCATTCGGTAATTCATCAATCAGTCTCTGTGGTTCGACAACCCTTTCTCATCTTTTCTAAACTTGTAAACGACCGGTACACTTGCCGAAGTGTGACTTGAATTAAATAAGTCAACAAGTTTATGGCACCGTTGCCGGGGACTATTGATTGAATATCGATAGTCTTGACGTGCTTGCTACTTAGGACACAATTTTTTTTCTGTAATTGTTTGTTAATACTCATACTGTTTTGTTTTGTTTTCCATTGTTTATTCTTATAAAATTCATTATGTTCTCAGTATCCACTGTTTATCTTTGATTTGTGGTTTATGCGAAAAGCTAAGGAAACTAATCTTTTGTTTGAACCAGAAATTGAAAGATTTTACAGGAGGAACCTGAAAGCAAATAAAGAAAATAAAGAGGCTACAATAGAAAATTTAGAAGAAAATATGGATAACACAAGGCGCATGACACTTGAGGAGTTGTACACTCCTAATGCTATGGGCTGTGGATCCAGTATAGCACCACCTACTGTTGCAGCCAATAATTTTGAGATTAAACCTGCTCTCACTCAGCTGGTAAGGTAAGAGCAGTTTGGAGGTTTGGAAGAGGAAGATCCAAATCAGCACATACATAACTTCCTACAGATTTGTGGTAAAATTAAAATGAATGGAGTTCCGGATGATGCTATTCGGCTGAGGTTGTTTGAATTCTCACTTAAAGGAGAAGCTAAGATGTGGCTACAAAGTTTTCCTCATGGTTATTTCACTACATGGGAGGACTTAGTGAACACATTTTCTGGCTCAATACTTTCCACCAGAAAAATACAACTACTTCAGAGCAGAGATTTCTTGCTTCAAACAAAAAAATGGAGAGTCCATCAGTGAGGCATGGAGGAGATTCAAGTCCTTGTTGAGAAGGTGCCCTCACCATGGATTTTTCTCGATCTGCGCAAAAAGTCCATATCTTCTATAATGGACTGCGGTCGCATACAAGATTGCTAGTGGATGCCTCTGCTGGAGGCTCATTAAGAAAGAAAGATGCACATGAAGCAAGAGCGATCATTGAAACGATGGCTTCAAATCGTTATGATGCTCCTAGTGATTTCTATGGTGAAAGAATAGGAGTGATTGAGCTTGGAGCTAATGATGCTTTGTTGGCTCAAAACAAGCTGATGACTCAAAAGATGGATCAAATAATGAAGCAACTTCAAGTGGTCCAGCTGAATGCTATTCAAGCACCTCCAGTCAGCTGTGAATATTGTGGGGGAGGACATCAAATAGAGTTTTGTGAAAGCTTAGGAGCTAATGTTGAGGAGCAAGCTCAAGTGAACTACATGGGAAATCCTCAAGGAAACACCTATGCCAACACAAACAACTATAATCCTCACCAAAGAAACCATCCAAATCTGTCATATAGGAACAATAATTATCTGCAACCCAACTCTTCCTCTTATGACCAGAATTTCAAACAAACCTTCAATCCTAGACCACCTTTCAATCCAAACATGCCATACAACCAGAACTTCAACCAGCATCAAAACCAAACATCTTCATCTAACCAACATTATAACCAAAACCAACCACAAAATCTACCTTTCAACCCAAACCATTCTAAATTCCCAACCAACCAACCTAGAAATGCTCCAAAGAAGCTCTAACATGAATCCACCCTTTTAGAGAAGGATCTTCAACTTTAAAAACATGTTCATGTCCTTTATGCAAAGGACTGAATCTATGTTCACAAATCAAGAAGCTTCTATTAGGAATCTGAATCCGATTAACCAAAACTTTCCAAACAACTCTCTGAAAGAAATCAAGGAAGTCTGCCAAGTGATACTATTGTGAATCCAAAGGAGCAGTGCAAAGCTGTTACCACAAGGAGTGGTAAGGTGTTGGGAAAGGAAACTGTGGAAATGAAAGGAGATACAGTGGAGGAAGAAGAAAATACTGCAAAGAATGAAAGGCAACCACCTGTACCTATAAGTCTTACTGAAAAAAGAGAGTCACCTAGAAAAACAAAGAAGCAGATCTTAGAAGAGGCTGGCCAGCATGAACATATTTCACCTTACTGCAAGCTTCCCTATTCGCAAAGGGTGAAGAAGGCCAATGATGACAAGCAGTTTGCCAAATTCTTTGACATATTGAAGAGTTTGAGAATCAATATTCCATTAACTGAAGCACTGCAAAAGATGCCATCATATGCCAAATTCATGAAGGAAATCCTATCCAACAAGAGGATGCTGCTGGATGATGAAACAATAGCAATGACAGAGGAATGTAGTGTCATCATTCAGAGAAAGCTACCTAAGAAACTGAGGGATAGAGGACCCTTCACTATTCCTTGTTCAATAGGCGAAGTGCCAATAGGTAAGGCTTTGATTGATTTGGGAGCTAGCATAAATTTAATGCCTCTTTCTGTGCTACAGAAACTGAACATACATGATATGGACATCCAACCTACGATGATGACGCTGCAACTAGTAGATCGCTCCACCAAACGTTCGTACGGAGTAATGGAGGACCTCTTAGTGAAGGTGGACAAATTCGTATTTCCTGCGGACTTTGTTGTGCTGGAAATGGAAGCTGATGAAGAAGTTCCAATCATTTTAGGGAGACCATTCCTAGCCACAGGCAGAGTCCTAATTGATGTGGCACAAGGTGAACTCATTTTGAGAGTTGATGAAGAAAAGGTATCTTTTAACATATTTGATGCAATGAAATTCCCTGCAGAAAATTCACAATGCATGATGGTGGATGTGTTAGAACCTATAGTGGAAAATGTTTATGAAAATGAGATTCTTAACTTCATAACAGAGGAGGAAAATTTTGACACTCTTAGTTTTGAAAATGAAAAACAAGAAGTTGAGAATTTCATAGCTGCAGTAGAGACCAACACTTCACTACCATCAAGTATTGAACCATTAGAGGAAACATCTAAAAAGGCTGAGAAAACAGAAACTGAACCTAAGAGTGAACTTAAGCAACTTCCCTCTCATCTTAGATATGCTTTTCTTGGAAAAAATGACACCTTCCCGGTGATCATAAGAAATTCTTTGGATAAAAGGGAAGAGGACAAGTTGCTTAAGATCCTTAAGGAGCATAAATCTGTAATTGGGTGGCAGATTTCTGATTTGAAAGGTATAAGTCCCTCATTTTGCATGCACAAAATCTTGCTTGAGGACAATTTTAAACCTGTGATACAACCTCAAAGGCGCTTAAATCCTACTATGAAGGAGGTTGTACACAAGGAAGTCCTCAAACTACTTGATGCTGGCATTATTTATCCCATTTCGGATAGTTCCTAGGTAAGTCCAGTACAAGTAGTTCCCAAGAAGGGGGGCATGACTGTAATTGCAAATGAGAAGAATGAATTAATTCCCACCAGACTGATCGGGTGGAGAATGTGCATAGGACATGAAAGGTTGAATGAATCCACAAGAAAAGATCACTTCCCTTTACCTTTTATGGATCAAATGCTTGAAAGGTTAGCTGGTCATGCTTATTATTGTTTTCTGGATGGATACTCTGGTTATAACCAAATTGTGGTAGATCCTAAGGATCAAGAGAAAACTGCTTTCACTTGTCCTTATGGGATTTTCGCATATCGGAGAATGCCATTTGGATTATGTAATGCACCAGCAACTTTTCAAAGATGCATGATGACCATTTTTGGCGACATGGTTGAGAAATTCATTGAAATTTTCATGGATGATTTTTCAGTATTTGGTTCCACTTTTGAAAACTGTTTAGAAAATTTGGCTTGTGTACTAAAACGATGCCAGGAAACTAATCTTGTCTTAAACTGGGAAAAATGCCATTTTATGGTTAAAGAAGGCATAGTTTTAAGGCACAAAATTTCTGTTAATGGTATAGAAGTGGACAAAGCAAAAATCGAAGTGATAGAGAAACCGCTCCACCAAAGGAATGTGAAAGGAGTGCGTAGTTTCCTAGGTCATGCTGGTTTTTATAGAAGATTCATTCAGGATTTTTCAAAAATTTCTAAACCATTGTGTGACTTGTTGGTGAAGGAAGTGACCTTCAATTTTGATGAAACCTGTTTAAAAGCCTTTGAGACTTTAAAAGAGAAGTTAACAACAGCTCCTATCATAACTGCTCCAGATTGGAGTTTACCTTTTGAAATTATGTGTGATGCAAGTGATTATGCAATAGGAGCTGTACTAGGACAAAGAAAGGAAAAACTTGTAAGAGTTATATATTATGCTAGCAGAGTGCTTGATAGTGCTCAAATCAATTACTCAACTACAGAAAAAGAGTTGCTAGCCATAGTATTTGCTCTTAACAAGTTTCGTCCATATCTCATTGGCTCAAAGATTATAGTGTATACTACCATCTTTGCCTTGAAATACCTTCTAATGAAGCATGAGAGTAAACCAAGGTTGATTCGCTGGGTTCTCCTTTTACAAGAATTTGACATTGAAATTAGAGATAAAAAAGGAAGAGAGAACCTGGTTGCAGATCACCTCTCAAGGTTACCTCATGATGAAATAGAAGGTAGTGATATCCCTATTTCTGAAACCTTCCCAGATGAGACACTCTTTAGTATTTCTGATGCTCCTTGGTTCAGTGATATCGCGAACTTTAAGGTATCCAACTATATTCCCCCTGGCTTATCTCATCAACAAAGAAAAAAATTGTTTTCTGATGCAAAATACTATGTTTGGGATGAGCCATTTCTGTTTAAGTGGGGTATAGATGGACTCCTTAGGAGATGTATCCCTGAGGAAGAGGTCAGTTCTGTGCTTTGGCACTATCATAATTCCCCTAGTGGAGGTCATTTTAATGGGGAAAGGACAGCTAAAAAGGTTTTGCAAAGTGGTTTATACTGGCCATCTATTTTTAAAGATGCAAAAGCTTTTGCGCATATCTGTGACAGATGCCAAAGAAGTGGAAACATTTCTAGGAAAGATGAGGGACCCTTAAACAATATTTTAGAGATAGAGGTCTTTGATGTGTGGGGGATGGATTTTATGGGACCATTTCCTCCGTCATTCTCACACACATACATCCTAGTAGCTGTAGATTATGTGTCCAAGTGGGTGGAAGCCATTTCTGCCCCAACTAATGACTCTAGGATTGTAGATGCCTTTATTCATAGGAATATCTTTGCTAGATTTGGGGTTCCTAGAGCTTTCATCACTGATGGTGGGAGCCATTTCTGTAATAAGCATCTAGACAGAGTTCTCAAAAGGTTGGGGGTGAAGCACAAAATTTCAACACTATATAACCCTCAAACCAGTGGGCAGGCAGAGTTAGTCAATAGGGAGATCAAGAAGATATTAGAACGAAATCAGAAATCGTCTCAAAAGACTGGTCAAAAAGACTAAATGATGCTCTCTGGGCATATAGGACAGCATATAAGACTCCCATTGGCATGACACCATTCCAGATGGTCTATGGGGACAGCATATAAGACTCCCATTGGCATGACACCATTCCAGATGGTCTATGGAAAGGCATGCCACTTGCCTGTTGAACAAGAACATAAGGCATACTGGACCTTAAAGTACCTCAATTCTGACTCTCACTCAGGCAGTGAGAGGAGACTGTACCAAATCCATGAGTTGGATGAATTGAGACTTCAAGCATACGAGAATGCCAAGATATACAAAGAAAGAACAGAGTTATGGCATGATCGTAAGATTAGAAGAAGAGAGTTTTACCCTGGACAATTGGTTTTACTTTATAACTCTAGGCTAAGGTTGTTTCCAGGAAAACTCAAGTCTAGATGGTCTGGCCCCTTTACTGTAAAAGAAATATTTCCACATGGTGCAATTACCTTAGAAGACCCTGATAAGTCTAGAGAATTCAAAGTGAACTGCCAAAGAGTCAAACCTTATTTGGGAGATAAGTTTGAAAAGGAGAAGGTCTCTGTTGAGCTTCAAGACCCTCCGTGATAGGGTCAAGTCACATGTCAAGCTAATGACATTAAAGAAGCGCTTGGTGGGAGGCAACCCATTCAATTAAGAGAAGTCTATGTAACTTCTTGTTGTGATATAGTTGTTAATATTTTAACAGTTGAAAAAGCAAAAATAAAATAGAATTTGAAGTTAGATAGAAATGTAAATACATGATACTATATAGTCATTTTGATTCTTGTGTTGTTGATAAACAATAGATATAGGAATAAATAGTTGAAATTACAGTGTTCTTGAGTTGATAGGAAATAAGAGAAGGTGTGAGGTGTAATAACAATATGGTTCACTCTAGGTGTGACCCTTGTGCATAGGATAGATCATCTAAACACAAAATGACTTAGAGTGTGTGCACAAGTGATAGCAAATTGCATAGGAAGAGGCAAACTAACCTCTTGGTACATCAATTCACGCCAAGGCATCAAAAGGGGGCGCAAATCCCCCTTGCTCTCTGTCAAGATGCGCCTTAGTGCAAGTGAGATATGTGTGGGGCGCAATTTTTGCGCCCAAGCGCAAGTAGGTGGCGCAAACCACCTTTGGCCTCTGACCAAACGCGCCGCGGCGTGATTCAAGCAAGGGGGTGGCGCATTGCAACCCCTGCTCTCGGACAAGACGTGCCTAGGTGCGTTTCCCTTAAATGAGAGGCGCAATTTGCTGCGCCTAGGCATAAAACATGGGCACAAGCTTGCGCCAAGGCACACAAGGGGGCGCATTTGCTTCTTCTCCTACACTCACTTCACTTAGGCTTGAAAAATCTCAAGAGAACAATCCCAATCTTCATCAATTTTCACCTCCACCATCTCAATTTACAAGTGCATTTGAATTAATCTCTCCATCTCCATCATTCTAGTTTTTCATTTCGTGCAAGAATTCTCATTTTGTGCATTCACATCTTCGGCTCAAACAAGGTATGCTTATCTAATCCATCTATCATTACTTGTTTTCTTCATTCTCTAATCTCTAACTTCATGATTCATATGATTAATTGGAATGGGGGTTCAAAAATGTGATTCGAACCCTAATACCCCTCGTTTGTGCGAATTCAATTTCTTCACCTTGATGATGTTGCATGTTCTCGTTTTGATGATTGATTGGTAAATGCCATTGATTGATTGTAAATGAATGTTGAATATTGTCTTGGGAGTGCATTGTATAAAGCAATTAGGAAGAATTACTCCATGCTCATTCATACTCACATGGTGTTTGTTAAAATGCTTCAATGAGTTTTGAGTGTGTTTTATGTGCATAATTCTAGTGAGCATGACCATATCATAGTTGCTTATGTATCTCCTTTGGCAATTTCAATTTGATTCTCTTTGAACCTAACTCTTTCTTGATGACAATGCATGTCTTTATGGTGATGATTGTTAGCTAGAAGCATGCATATTTTTCTCATCCACACTTTGGTTATGTAGGTTCAATTTTAAAGAGAAAATCATGGCATCAAGTAAGCAACCAACTGGATCATCTTCAAGGGAACCAAGGACTAAACATAGAGCTTCCAAGGGACAATGCCAAGAGCAAACAAGGACTACAAAGAAAGCAAAGGGAAAGGCTACTCGTGAACCAGAAATTCCAGATTTTGATACTCACAGATTTCGGTCCATGGAGTATGCGGAAGCCTTTGCATCTCGATTTACAGTACGCACAGTGCTAGTAGAGCGGAAATTCAACATAAGTCCAAGCCAATTCATCAACGAAGGAAATGGTGAGTTGTCCCAGCGATCCATCCATAGAGAAGTATGCAAGGAGATCACGGGAAGAAAATGGAATAAATTGGCCAATATAACATTCCCGGCATATCAGGAGTTAGTTCTAGAGTTCTATGCAAATCTGACAAGTGGAGATAAAGAAGAACTCTATGCTTCTTACGTCCGGGGAAAGCAAATCTCATTTTCACCTCAGGCCATAAACAGATTGCTCTTAATCCCTTTTTCTGATGCAAGGGATTGTGCCTTTCAGTATAGAGCATCATGCAAAGCTGATCCAAGCAAGGTGGATGAATTGTTATGTGAAGGAAAAGGAGCGTGGAAGGACAGCGAATGGCGCAACAATGGGGTTAGGCATGTGAAGTCTTCATCACTATGTCTTAAAGCAAAAATCTGGTGGGCTTTCATTTCTGGAATCCTATTGCCAATCCAGCACAAGTCTTCTATCAAAAGAAGAGGGTTTGGTGCTTGTACACTATAATGAATGGTGAGTATCTTAATGTTGGCCTAACTATAGCTAATGAGATTCATGCACTGCACTTGCAAAAACAGGGGTCTCTGTCTTATGCAAGCATCATTACACAGTTGTGTATTGATGCTGGAGTATCATGTGAGGATTTAATCCCTATGAGGCCAGGGGCAACTTTGGATGTGAAATTCACCAAAGGAGAAACTAGTACACGAGCCACACCAGAAGCACCTTCCACCTCTAAAGCCAAAGCCACAGCAAGTTCAAAAGGAAAAGCTCCTATGGCAGCAACTTCATCTAGTGCTGCAGATTCAAAGCAAGATAAGATATTGAGGCATTTGAGGGTAGTTCAAGGAAACATTCGTAGGGTTCATGAATCTACAAGGGCTTGCATTGCACTTGAACCCCTTCTGAGAACCGTGGCAGCTCAAATGAATCTGCATGTGGAGAAGTTGGTGCCACTTGAAGCATTCAATAGTGAGATGATTGAGGACTTGATGAGGTTTGAAGAATTCTCTGAGGATTGTGAAGGACAAGCACCTAATGAGGGACAAGATGAAGATGATGAAGAAGTTGATGGTGGCCAGAATGAAGAAGGAGAAAGTGATGAGGAAGAAGATGAGGGTACACAGGATGAGGATTAGTGTTAACTAGTAATTTTGTTTAGTAATTTTGTTTAGTAATACACTTTCGGTTAATATAGTATAACTAGACTAATTGACTGTTATTGTAGTTCCTTTGACTGTTATTTTACTGTTAATTGACTTTCATTTTAGTTCATTTTGACCATTGTGAATTTTTAGCTGCTGAACACTGTTGGAAAAACATGGAAATTGGCACTTGGTGCAGACCCTCTAAATATCATGGCTAGTCTTCAACAGGGAGTGTTCTTATACTCTTTTGTTTTAATTGTTGATTGATGATTGTTTAGAGTACACCCTCCTATTTTGTTGCACCATATTATGAAGGTTGATTTCATTGATATAACATTGTCTCTGTAATTCAGTAAAATAAATTATGCACATTTTGGCACTTAGGTTCAGCTCAAGGTTCTATGACAAAGTTGCATGTTTCTCAAATGTTTGAAGAGATGTTGTATGAGAATTCTAGCATGACAACTTTCTAGGTTGTGACATGATTAATGAATTTAGCAATGTTATGCAATGATTAATCCTGGATAGTCAATTGGGCCTCCAACATAATTCAGTTTTTGAGTGTTTTACCATCTGAAGTGTTGTTCTAGAACTTGCTTTAGCTCTTGATCAAAATTGCATACATTTAGATTTGGACACAAATGATAAAGGCAATTTTCTTTCTTGTAGCCTTGAGCCAAATAGGCCTGAACCTTTAAATTTTCCATTGCTAGCCCCTTTGAGCCTGAATCAACCCTTTCTTTCTTGGATACTTAAGCTCATTACAAGCCTAAATAAGTGAAAAACCAATTGTCCTGTCATTGGAACTTTAAGAGTATTGGTTTCTTTACTTAGAGGATAAGTTCAAGATTAAGTTTGGGGTTGAAATTTTGGGGTGCATGTGTAGCTGTTGACTTGAGGACAAGTCAAAATTTCAAGTTTAGGGTTGTTGTTATGTGGTTCACCTAATACAGGGTGGGTATTGGTGTAATGTTGTGAATAATATATAGTGTAGTATAGTTGCATTTTCTCTCTTTTTCATGCATACCATGCAAAATTTTTATTTTTCTTCATGTGTTGGCAATTAGTGAGACCACTTAAGAAAAGCAAAGTGCAAAAATAAAGAGAAAAACAAGAAATTGAAAAGAAAGAAAAAGGAAGAAGAAAAGAACAAGATGACAAAAGTTACAAGAAATGATGTGTAAAAAAGAAAAAGAAAGCAAAAATCAGAAGGAAAGAAAATAGCAAAAGTTATAAGAAAGCAAAAAGAAAGAAAAAGAAGCAGAAGAAAATGCAGTTTAAGAATAAAAGAAATAAAGGAAGAAAAGAAAATAAATTTGGTCTCATTACTTGTTTGTTTTTACTTATTGTTAATCTTTGTTCTTTTTTTTTTTATTTTTCATTTGTTCACCATTAGTCCATGCATATCATATAGGTTGTATCCCTTACTCTTTAAGTTCTTATGGATATTTAGCCAATTACCTTTTCTTTTAATCCACCTTTACCTAAGCCCCATTACAACCCTGAAAAGACCTTTTGAGTGTCCAATTTCTACTTGAAGGCAGTGGAGATTTTTAGAGTCATTGCAAGCTTATGGTAACATACCTTCTTATGAGTAACATTGAGAGAAACACAAGCCTAAACACTTGAGAGATTGAGTGTAAACACTTAACTGGAGAGGACTGTTTGATGTTGCTAAAGTGCATTTTTCTTCATGCCAATCTAGAGTTGATTGCTTATACTTGATGAATTGTGCAATTCTTGAGAACGTTTTGAGCTCATGTTCAACTTTCATAGATAAATTGAGTTGGCTTAAGGAGTTAAGAATTGCATAATGCATTTTCAGTGGCTGTTGAGCTAAATGATTATATCATGCTTATTAACCTTTGTAATGATGGAATTTATGTTTGCTTGAGGACAAGCAAAGCTTTAAGTTTGAGGTTGTGATAAGTGCCAAATTATACATGTTTTCCTAGGTGTTTTCAGTCCATTTCCATCCATTTTCACTAGGTTTAGTCGTAGTTTAAACAAGAAAACATTGAAAATACCATATTTGTTTAGTGTTAGTCTTTGATTTAGTGTTTTGTTAGTTTTATAGGTATTTCTTGTGTTTTCAAGTCATTTTATCCTCTTTTCTATTAATTGTACGTTGATTGAAGAAGAGATAGAAGCTTGGAAGGAAAGCCCATGAACTTAAGATGAAGACTTGGAGTGCAAGCCATCAAGAAGAAGAGAAATGGAAGCTCAAGTAAAGCCATCAAGACCAGAAAACGCGCCCAGGCGCAACACAGGGCAACACAAGGCGCAAATCCATCATCCCTTGCTGTTGAAACGCGCCTAGACGCAAATGAGGACCAAGTAGAGGCGCAAAAACGCGCCTAGGCGCATGCTGAGGCACAAATGAAGATCCTTCTCTGTTGAAACGTGCCTAAGCGCAATTGAGGAGCAACCAGAGGCGCAAAGACGCGCCTAGGCGCGCACTGAGGCGCAATTGAACCCCTTTCTCTGGACAAACGCGCCAAGGCGCAAATGGGTTAAGTGGAGGGCGCATTTCTTCACCTATATAAGGGCTTTTGGGCGCGAAATCACATATACAATTCATAATTAAGTTTTGTTAGTTCCTTCCTCTGCACGCTTCTTGCAATTTCTCTCTTCTCCACCTTCGTTCTCCATCTTCCTCCATCAAACCTAGAGATTTCTGAGCTTGTGAGCTTGTGGAAGCAAGAATCAAGCAATTATGGAGCTTCTCTTGTGTTTGATTTCTTTTTCTCTTCTTTCTTTTCTTATTTCCATGCTAGGCTAGATTTCTAGGTTAGGAATGGGGATTTTGATTCCAGAACTCTTGTAACGAATTTCTATGTTAATTCAAGTGTAATTTCAATTAATTGATTGATCTCTTCCTACTTATTGCTAATTCTTGAGGTTTAATTCATGAAGTTCAAATAGAGATAGGGATATTAATGTTTGGACTGGATTGAACTGTTCCTTGAGTGTTTGTATCTCATTTTAATTATGCAATTGGAAGATTGATAGTTGAATTAGGAGAGGAAGTGTATCACTATAACTATGCATGAGTCTAGGGATAGAACTTGTATGCTATGAGATGTTAGGAATTCATCTTTTTCGCTTCTTGAATGCACTTATGTTCTCACCTAAGGGATTAGGGATTATATTAGTCATTCAAAGGGACTAAAGACCTAGGAATAGGATTAGTCTACGGTATCACGAATTCTATCTCCAATTGAATGATTTCTGTTGAATTGACATAGGAAATAGTTACTTGAGGGAAGGAATTGGGTGAACCTATTCCCTAACCTTCTTTGTTGTTCTGTTTAGAAACTTAAACATTTACTTGCTTTCTTTATATGTTTTACAGTGTACTGCTTACTTTTACGTAGTTGCTTAGTTTTACACAAATGATTCATTCATCGGTTTGTCCTAAGAGCAAATCATGTTAAGCATTCGGTAATTCACAATCAGTCTTTGTGGTTCGACAACCCTTTCTCATCTTTTCTAAACTTGTAAACGACCGGTACACTTGCCGAAGTGTGACTTGAATTAAATAAGTCAACATATAGCTTCCCAATGTCCCAACAAGAAGGCCATGATCATGATAGTGGATGGAAGGATCACTAGTGAAGAGTCCACTCACTCTTCTAGTGAAGAAGAGGAAGCTAGTGCTAGTGAGCACTCAAGCATGGAGCAACCAGAAGATGGAGACCTCCTCATGGTGAAGAAGATGCTTGGAAGTGCCCTCAAGGAGTTGGATGACTCACAAAGGGAAAATATCTTCCATTCTAGATGCCTAGTGGAAGGGAAGGTATGTTCTCTTATCATAGATAGTGGTAGTTGTACAAATGTTGTTAGTACTAGGTTAGTGATAAGTGCCAAATTATACATGTTTTCCTAGGTGTTTTCAGTCCATTTCCATCCATTTTCACCAGGTTTAGTTGTAGTTTAAACAAGAAAACACTGAAAATACCATATTTGTTTAGTGTTAGTCTTTGATTTGGTGTTTTGTTAGTTTGATAAGGTTTTCTTGTGTTTTTAAGTCATTTTATCTTTTTTTTTGTTAATTGTAGGTTGATTGAAGAGAAGATAAAAGCTTGGAAGGAAAGCCCTTGAACTTAAGATGAAGACTTGAAGTGCAAGCCATCAAGAACAAGTTATAGAAGTTCAAGCCAAGCACATAAGAGCAGTAAATCGCGCCAAGGCGCAAAAGGAGGCATAAAATCATTCTCTTCTTGCTGTTCAAACGCGTCAAGGCGCACCTGAGGAACACGCTGGGCGCAAGGGTGCGCCAGGGCGCGAGCTAGGGCGCAAATCAACACCTCCTCTCTGTCCAAACGCGCCTAGGCGCATTTGAGGAGCATCCAAGGGCGCAAGGGCGCGCCTAGGCGCAAATGGAGGCGCGCTGCAACCCATTTCTCTGGACAAACGCGCCTAGGCGCGATTCTCTTAAGTGGGGGCGCGTTTCTCTGCTATAAAAGGAATCTTTGGGCGCGAAATCAAAGGGGAGAAGTTCATAATTCAGTTTTCTGTTTTCTTCCTCTGTACGCTTCGTGTATTTTCTCTCTTCTCCACCTTCGTTCTCCATCCTCCTCCATCAAACCTTGAAGATTCTGAGCTTGGGAGCTTGTGGAAGCAAGATCCAAGCATTCATGAAGTCAATCTTGTGTTTGAATTCTTTTTCTCGTTCTTCTTTTCTCATTTCCATGCTAGGCTAGATCTTTAGGTTAGGATTGGGGATTTTGATTTCAGACTTCTTGTAATGACTTTCTCATGTTAATTCAATTGTAATTTCTTTTAATTGATTGATCTCTTCCTACTTATTGCTAATTCTTGAGGTTAATTCATGAAGTTCAAATAGAGATAGGGATATTAATGTTTGGACTGGATTGAACTGTTCCTCGAGTGTTTGTATCTCGTTTCAATTATGCAATTGGAAGATTGATAGTTGAATTAGGAGAGGAAGTGTATCATTATAGCTATGCATGAGTCTAGGGATAGAACTTGTATGCTATGAGATGTTAGGAATTTATCTGTTTCGCTTCTTGAATGCACTTATGTTTTCACTTAAGGGATTAGGGATTATATTAGTCATTTAAAAGGACTAAAGACCTAGGAATATGATTAGTCTACGGTATCACAAATTCTATCTCCAATTGAATGATTTCTGTTGAATTAACATAGGAAATAGTTACTTGAAGGAAGGAATTGAATGAACCTATTCCCTAACCTTCTTCATTATTCTGTTTAGAAACTTAAACACTTACTTGCTGTCTTTATATGTTTTACAGTTTACTGCTTACTCTTACATAGTTACTTAGTTTTACACAAATGATTCATTCATCGGTTCGTCCTAATAGCAAAGCATGTTAAGCATTCGATAATTCATCATTCAGTCTCTGTGGTTCGACAACCCTTTCTCATCTTTCTAAACTTGTAAACGACTGGTACACTTGCCGAAGTGTGAACAAAATAATAGTTCAACAGTTAGTAAATAAATTAGAACTTAGGACATCCCCACACCCTAAACCTTACAAACTACAATGGTTGAGTGATAAGGAAGAGATGGTAGTTAGTAAGCAGGTCCTTATTAACTTCTCCATAGGAAAGTATAGATATGATGGGTTGTGTTATGTAGTGCCTATGGAAGCCACTCACCTTTTACTAGGGAGACCTTGGCAATATGACAAGCATGCCATTCATGATGGTGTTTCCAACACCTATGTCTTCTCTTATATGAGCAAGAAGGTCACCCTTAAGCCTTTGTCACCTTAGGAAGTGTGTGAGGATAAAATAAAAATGAAATTAAAGAGGGAAAGTGAGAAGAAAAGTGAGGGTTCAAGTGCCAAACCTTGTGTGGCCGAGAGCTCCTCCAAGAAAAGCCAAAAAGAAACCAAACATCCTAGGAAGCTAGCCTTGGCCGAGAGTTGCAAGAAAATTACCAAACATGCCACTAGTGATTCTAGGATGAAAGGAAAGTGTGTAGCCACCCATGATGATATGCAAACCGAGACTATAGATAAGGGAAAACTTAGTGAGAGTTTGCTTATGGAAAGAGGTGAGCTAATAAGAGAATATCTAGCTAGGAAGAGTATGTTTCTATGTTTTCCTACACCATTAGTTTTGAGCACTAACTTGGTAGGCAAGCAAGAGGACCTTGAGTCATTGTTAATGGAGTTTGATGATGTCTTCCCTAAGGAGATTCCCCAAGGCCTTCCCCACTTAGAGGGGATTGAGCATCAAATAGATCTAGTACCTCGTGCACCCTTACCCAACCGGCCCACATATAGGAGTTCTCCTTAAGAGACTCATGAAATGCAAAGGCAAGTTGAGCAGTTGATGAGTAAGGGATGGGTCAAGGAGAGCTTATCTCCTTGTGCTTCACCGATTATTTTAGTGCCTAAGACGGACGGGACATGGAGGATGTGTACCGATTGTAGGGCCATTAACAATATAACTATAAGGTATAGACATCCAATCTGATGTAGGAACATCTAGAAGAGTTACTAGAAGCATGCAAAGGAGGCTAGAAGAGGAGGTGGGAAGACTCCAAGACCATGAAGCTAGTATAGGTGATGGAGGACCATCTCCAAAAATGAGGATAACAAGGGCTATGCAAAGAAGACTAGAAGCTCAAGTTGAGGAAGAGTTGACCAAGTCAAAGTCAACAAGTCATGGACAAAGTCAAAGTCAATGGTCAACTCCTCCAAGTCAACAATTTGGGCAAAAGAAGCCTTGTAATCTTCTTATTAGTTTGTAATTAGTTTAGGCTTAATTTTGTGTAAGCTTGGACCTACATTTGAATTGTGATTTTCGGCCAAGCATTGCTAATTGCATTTGGACATGTTGACTTTTGGTTAATTGGTCAAAGCCTCTTAGAATTGGGCTCAAAAGTCTTATGACCACTAAGCAAGTGTAATATGTAACGCCCCGTTATTTTTCATTGCTGAAATATTTTCCTTTTTATCCATTTATTATTATTATTTGAAAATGTTTCCCTTCATTTAGATTTCTTTAAATAAAATTTTAAAATAATTTCCCTTGCTAACAAAAATGTCACCAAAATAAAACACATCACATAGATCACATCGTAATCATACATCAATAGTTATTTATAAAATGTCACATAGTACGTAATATTATGATAATTATAATATACACATTATTCACAAAATAATTTAGAAACTTCCCTCACCTTGATTTCTTTTGGCAACTCTTTTGGAAGACTTTGAGAAAGCTTTTGAAGGTTGAAAGAAGGTTGATTCTACTCTCAAAGTTAAATGAAATAGATTTTTGGTGAATTTAGAAAAATTTGGAATTTTAGCAAAATAAGCTTATGGTTTTGTGAAAATTGGAAAAACTAAGATTTTGGTGTTTTGGTGCAAATGAATTCATGGCTGAAGTGTTCTCAAATAGTTTCTATTTATAGATGAAATAAAATTTAAAATATTATTAGTGGTAAAATTTAATATACTTAGTGGTTTTACCATAAAAATTTAATTAGAATTCTTTTTCTTTTTAGTGCACCACTAATCAGATTGGTGCTAATACCACTAATTTAGTGCATCATTCCATCACTCCTTACATATTGCACTTGTCATAATTTTCACAATTTTTCTGGTTCACATTTTCTCTCGTACTCATTATATACATTATATTTTTATAAAAGTATCAGATAGGTCTATTAGCTTAGTTGGTTAAAGCATTTTGCTACTAACCTGAAAGTTGTAGGTTCGAGTCTTGCATGTGACATTTTAATTTTAAAATTTTTTAAACAATAAACTAGTACTTAATATAGGTATCAAACAAATGTAGTAGCTTAGTTGGTTGAAGTGGTACCTAATGACATAAAGGTTGCAAGTTTGAGTCTTGCATAGGTTATTCTAAATTTATTTATTTATTTTTTATTTTTTTTATATTAATACTTAAAATATTTCTCAAATCAAATATAAAATAAAATTTCTTAATAATAATATAATTAAAACAATAAATTTTCAGTAATTCGAAATATAAAATAATATTTGAAACATCAAATATTAATAAAAATGTCAAACAACAAATTTATTTTTCTATTACATTTTTATTTAGAAATGTAATCATAATTTTTTTTTCAAATTACGTAATAATATTGCTACCCAATGATAAATTATTTTTGAATTACGTTTTA
>JALJEV010001318.1:0-136326 GCA_026586105.1 Hylodesmum podocarpum | reverse complement strand
TTTCATTACATAAGATTTAAAGTTCATTACAAATAGATTTCATAACTTTGTCCTTTTATTATTTTACATAACTACCTTTCTACTACCTTAGAACATCTACCCAACACTTCTACACGAAAACATAGCAAGCACCTTCACACAAGATAGTAGCAACAACCAGGTGACAACTTCTTAACCACCTGCAATCTGCTCCCGAACGTTGTTCGAGATCATCATAGGTGTTAAAAACACAAAGTGCAAGGTGAGCTTTCTTAACCATAATTATAAAAAAATTGATTGTAGTTCAAGGAAAACCTTTTCTTTTATAAATTTAGAAATTTCATCGATAATATCATTTTTAGAATAATACTTCCATACATATCCATGATCATCAAAATATCAATCACTTAGTAAGGCAATCAACAACCAAATCAAACAAACCATCAATCACAACCAATGATTCAGGCATGAATTTCATTTAACCAAACACACCATCACTAATGTATGCTCCTAAGCCTACATGATGCATGCACCTTCACCATGCATTTTCACTCTTCACTCGAAATGCAATGTGGCGCCTCTCCACGAAAATAGCCTGGGGCATCGGATTCTCACACTCAATCGGACCCACTGTAGGTAGACACTCCGTAATTTGTCGAGTTCCCTCGGTGTCCGGGACCTCCCCGCAACATGTCATCATCATGAGCAAGGCAATTTCCCCACCAAGAGAACCCCCGGACACGGCATTCCACTCACTCGGACGAATCCGTGACTTACTTGACTTGGTCTACTACTATCCAGTCATCAATGCAACATGTTCTAGGACCTTGAATTGTATAATGACCTTCATTATATTTCAGATATTGACCTTTCCACCAGGTCATCTTTATCTCACCTCATTCTAAGCATTGCCCATTCACCAAGCAATCTTAGAATGTTGCCTCTCCTCTAGGCATTTTCAATCGGTCATTAAACAATTCAAGTCCATACTCATTTCAATGCAATCATGCATATCACCACTTATTCACATCCAATTCACCAAGTAATTGTATATCAAGCACAAAAACAGTCATCAAACAACCATAGTACTATCATCAATATATATTTATGACATATACTTTTTAGTATGTTAGTATTTAAAGAAGTTTGATCAAAGAAGGAAAACAACTTTAAATTAATTATTCAAAGGATAAAGAAAATACCAACTTAAAGAATTAAAAGGAGTGTAAGAAAGATGAAGAAAAGAAACATCAAGGATTCCAAGAAAGATAATGGAACAACCAAAGAAAGAGAGTGAAAGTAGTAAGAGAATCAAAGAATAGAAAAAAGGATAAGGAAAGATTCCCTTACTCTAAGAAAAACTAAAGAAAGAAAATGAAAGTACCAACAAAACAAAAGATAGAAAAGAAGGATAAGGAAAGGTCCCCTTACTGCAAGAAACTAAAGAAAGATAATGAAAGTACCAACAAAACAAAGGATAGAAAAGAAGGATAAGGAAAGATCCCCTTACTGGTTTCTCCTAGCTTCCTATATTCTTCCTCTACTTACTGGCTCCTACTTTGGTTGGAGAGATTTCTTCCTAAGGTGGAGAAAGTATAGAAAGGTTTTTTGTAGTGAAAATAGTTTGAGAGAATGTAGGAGTATTCTTTGGGTTATGTCTTCATTTGGAACCCCTAAGCCCTATTTATAGACTTCCCAAGATATTTCTAGAGAATTGGAGATTGATTCTAAAGAAAAAATCTTAGTTTCTATGAAAATATTTTAGATTCCATTAAAATATCTTAAAAGGTAAGAAAATATCTTAGTTTCCAAGAAAATATCTTAGTTTCCATCAAAATATCTTAAAAGGTAAGAAAATATCTTAGTTTCCAAGAAAATATCTTAAAAGGTAAGAAAATATCTTAAAGAGAATTCTAGAATGGTTGTAAAGTCATTACTTTAATCACTTTCGGTAAAATAGGCATAACTTCTTCCACAAATATCGTTTCGGGCTCAGGTTTCTTGCAAATGAAAGAGGATTGACAGAGCTACAAATGTCATGAAGGCTCAAAGAGTCAATTCGGACTGCATCTAGTGTGAAATTAGCCTTGAAAGTGGGCCATGAAACAGTGACGTGAATTTACTATACATTTGACCACTCTCGGTAAAATAGGCATAACTCCCTCCACAGACCTCCAATTGAGCTCCGGTTTGTTTCTAATTAAAGAAGATTGAAAGATCTAGAAATGTCATGAAGACATCAAGAGCCAGTTTGGACCGTTTCTATATGTAGAGTAGACTAGAAGTTTGTAGAAAAATTAGAATAATAAGGAATTTCTAAAATCAACAAGAATTTTCTAGAACATGTAGAATAAGTAAGAGGTTTCCAAAATAGAATGAATAAGAAGCTTCTAGAGTTAAGTAGAATAATCAAGATTTTTCTAGAAATTAGTAGAATGATCTAGAAGTTTCTAGAATAAGAAGTTTCTAGGATAAGGTAGAATATTCAAGATTTTTCTAGAAATAAGTAGAATAATCTAGAAGTTTCTAGAATGATCAAGAATTTTCTAGAAAGACATAGAATAAACAACAAGTTTTTAATTTAGAAGTTTTACGTTGAATATCAAAACAACAAAGGTAAAGAAAAATTCTAATATTAGACACAAAGGCAAGTGACCACAATTAAGAAATTAATCTAGCAAACACAACTAAATCACTTATGTCTTCCGTAAATTATTCTACATATTTTCTCTATTCTTTGCCCTCTGTTATAAAAAATCTCTCTTAAACCATATTTAAATTTTTGGGATGTTACAAGACTCACTTTTGAATATTGAATGAAATAGAATTCTAAGACTTGTGTCTTTAGAAGGGAGTGCTCTCCTAGGGTTTCTCAAGAAAACCTTGAATCTTATCTTGATCCATGACTCAAGTGGCGATTCATCACTTAGCTTATTGATTCCTTTGTATCACGACGCTATCATGCTTCTAATCTCATTCCATTTTTGATTTCTTCTTCCTTTGGTCACCTACCGAAACTATCCTACATACTTAGCCTATTCCGCAAGCTTATCTTAATTTGTGAGTGAGGATCACTTGGTGAATTGAAGATGGGGCATTCAAGGTGTTAAACCGTGGAGTCATCATCATAGCTTCATGAGTTTGCATCAGCACCTGAATTCACCTAATGATGGAGACCTTATTAAGCTCAAGAACTTCATCCATTTGTGTTGTCCAACATGAACCAGAGCTCTGTCCAACTTAGGGACTTTAAAGCAAAGTACTAATCGGGAGACAACTTGAAATTTCTAACTTTTCTTTTTTGATTTTTTCCTTTTCTTTTATTTTCATTTTTCTTTGTTCTTATGCAACTAACTGAATCTTTAGTGTCTCTAGAAGAGTCATTGCACACATGCATTGATCAATGAAGGAGCAATCATAAGACACACATCATAAAATATCAAGTTTTTCTAAGTTAGACACGCACGAAGAGTAACTCGCGCGAAATACTTTGCTAACTTGCGCGAGTTAACGTAAAACTTTTCAAAAATTGCTCTCTGCCAAGTCAAGTCACGCGAGTTCCCAATTAACTCGCACGAGTTTGTTGGACTTGAAGCATGAAGAAGTCGGACCCTTTTGATTTTGTTTTTGATATACTTGTAATCTTGAAAGTTAAATAGCTTGCAAATTGGATCTCAAATATATTGATTGTTTAGAATAGGCTTTGAGTGTGTGCTTTATTTTGTTATGCTTCATAGAGAGTTTAAATCTGCTTTGGGATTCAAGCTAAGAGATTTTGGGAACCAACATTTTGTTTTGGAAAAGTGAAAAACCAAGCTTAAGTGGTAAAACACATAGTTTGATAGTTTTTAAATTGTTTTAACTGAAGTAATCGATTACCATTTTAAAATAATCGACTACCAACAGTGATTGAAAATTAGGAAACCAAAATCTCTCTGGAGTAATCGATTACCCCATATCAGTAATCGATTACTTCGTGCTTGAGAAACAGAGGAAACTTAAAACTCTCTAGAGTAATCGATTACCTCTCCATAGTAATCGATTACCCACACCAGAATTCATCTCAAATGCTTTTTCAAAATGTTTTATATAAACATCTTCTTGGAACCTTTTCAAGAGAGAGTAATCTTTGATTTTACAAGAAAGAAAAGGAGAGCGAAAAACAAGTTTTAGAGGAACATTGTGTTCTTAACTTTCTTCTCCAAGAATTCAAAAGATTTCTTCTCAAGAGATGAATTGTGTGTGAAGGCATGAAGGATTGGACTTCAAGTTGATCAGTTCTTGTACAACAGGTGTACTCATTTCTGATCTTTAATTTTTTTTTTGAATTGGAATTGTTCAAACTCTTAGAGAAAGGTATTCTATGGAAAAAGAGTTTTAGGAACTTAAGAAAGGATTCTCAAGGCTGATTCTTGAAGGTCTCAAGAATTAGGGAGAAAGGTTCTTGGGTAAAGAACAATTTGTATTAGTTGATTTTGATTTCGTTTTGTGTTTGTGCAGTGTGATTGTAATTGACACAAGGGATTAAAATTGTTGATAGTGGAATACCAATCACATCAGTTGATGTATTGGGACTGGATGTAGGCCGAATGCCGAATCGGTATAACTCTCTGTGCAAATCTCTCTTCACCTTGAACTCTTTTATTTTGATGAATCATATTTTTAATACAATTCTTGTTTGTGCTGATTCAAAAGAGTTTGAAAAAGAAAAGTTCATTTACTTCCTATATCACCCGCTGTTATTACTCTGAATTAATATTGATCGTTAAAGTTGTAAAATCGACAATCTTAGGATCGATAGTTAATAGGAAGGGAAGTGAATTAGACGATAAATCCATATAAGGGAACCGGAATCCATTCACCCCCCCCTCTTGATTTTGCATAGGGACCAACAATTGGCATCTAGAGCTAGGACTAGTAAGTTAATCTAGTAATCCTACATAGTTTCCTGTAATGGCGTGTAATCTGTTACCCTTTGCTGAAGGAGCATCTATAAATAAACCTCCATTGTTCTGCGGTGATAACTATCCATTTTGGAAAGTTCGCATGAAAATCTTTATGGAATCTATTCACAGAAGCATCTAGCAAGTTGTGGTGACTGAATACAAAGTCCCAACTAAAATTGTAAATGGGAATGAGATAGAAAAACCGTTTGAGGATTGGGATATGGATGAGATTAAGAGGGCTGAAAACGACGCTAAAGCTTTAAACATTATACATTCTGCCCTGAATTCTGATAAGCTTTTTTAGAATTTCTACATGTTCTACAGCGAAAGAAGCATGGGAACTTATCATGGTAACCCATGAAGGAACAGCTGAAGTTAGAAGAGCTAGAAAAGACACACTCATTCAGGAATACGAAACGTTCAGGATGTCCTAAGGTGGATCCATAATGGATATGCAAAAAAGGTTCACACATATCATCAACCATCTCAAAGGACTCGACAAGAACTTCATAGAAGAAGAAGTGAATGTCAAGATTCTGAAATCTCTGAATAGAAAGTGGCAACGTACCGTGATAGCCATAACAGAATCAAAGAACCTAGCTGCAATGTCTAGTGCAGAACTGTTTGGCAAATTGAGAGAATATGAGATGGATATGTCTCGCATGGCAGATGAGGAACAGAAGGACAAAAGGGCAAAAAGACTTGCTCTCAAAATGGAAAATACTGAAACTGAATCTGAATCCTCTGAAGAAGAGAATGACTCACAAGAAGACCAGGTGAATCTGATGGTCAAAAAATTCAAGAAGTTTATGAGAAAGAACTCTAAGAAGAAGTTTGGCCAACCAAGAAAAGGAGTCAAAAGACAAGACAACACTTCAGTCAAAGTCACATGTTATGAATGCGAAAAGATTGGACACTGTAAGTCAGATTGTCCTAACCTAAAGAGAAGTAACATTACTAAAGTAAGAAAATCTGAGAATGAAAGAAATGTCAGAAAGGAAAAGAAGAAAAAGAAAGCCTACATAGCTTGGGATGAAGACTACACCTCCTCAACATTCGAAAGTGAAACGGAGGAAGCAAATCTGTGCTTAATGGTCAAGTCAATTAGTGAGGTAAGTGACTCAAACACTATTATGGATGATTATGATGAATTGCACACAGCCTTTTGTGAGCTTTATAAAGAAGCTGAAACACTTGAAAAAGAAAACAGAGTTTTGAAAAAGGAAATCTCTTTGTTAAATCAAAAAGTTCATGATTTAGAAAATGATCTTTCAAAACTAAGAAAAGAACACAACATAAGACAACAAACTAAGAACTGCTCTTGGAATTGTGTTCATGTGAAAAAGAATAATAACCTGAAAGCTGGAAACTCTAAGTATGCTAACTTGGCATGTACTTACTGCATGAAATATGGTCATAATGCTTTTAGTTGCATGATTAGAAAGAAAGGTATTTCCAGTGGTATGTACAAATGAATTAGAAAAGAAAACTATTGCACTAACATGTATGGACCCAAGAAATGTTGGGTACCAACTGCAAAATAAACCCTTCTCTCTTGCAGGAAAGCCTGAGCAGCAAAAACTCAATCTAGTATTTGGATAGCGACTGTTCAAGGCATATGACTGGTGATAAAAGGATCCTTAGCACCTTTACACCAAGAGAGACAGGATCAGTTGTGTATGGAGACAACAATAAAGGAAAAATCCTCGGCTACGGCACAGTTGGATATAAAGCAAACACAGTTATAGAGGACGTACTTCTTGTTGATGGATTGAAGTTCAATCTGCTAAGTATCAGTCAACTATGCGACAAGAACTACAAAATAGCATTCGATAATGAGCACTGCCTTATCAGTAGCAAAGACTCAGATGAGCAACTCATGGTCGGCAAATGGTTTAACAATATCTATATACTAGAAGTAGATCACTCATCCTCTTACTCTGCATGTATAACATCAAATGATAATCTGTGTTGGTTATGGCATAGGAGAATAGCTCACATTGACATATTGCATTTAAATAAACTAGTGTCTAAAGACTTAGTCATTGGATTACCAAAACTGAAGTTTTCCAAAGAAGGACTTTGTGAGGCTTGTCAAAAGTCCAAGCAGGCAAAAACATCTTTCAAAAGTATCAAATATGTTTTTACAACCCAGCCTCTTGAACTTTTGCACTTAGACTTATTTGGTCCATCAATGACAACCAACTTAGGTGGTAATCTCTATGGGTTAGTCATTGTAGATGACTACTCAAGGTTTACTTGGGCTTTGTTTATTCGGAAAAAGGATCATGCCTTTGGAGCTTTTAAAATACTTGCCAAGAAAATTCAAAACAAAAAGGATTTGAAAATAAATACTTTGAAAAGTGATAATGGATCTGAATTTAAAAACAGTTCTTTTGAAAATTTTTGCGAAAAATATGGGATCTCACACTGCTTTTCGGCTCCCAAAACTCCTTAACATAATGGAGTAGCGGAGAGGAAAAATAGATCTCTTATAGAACTAGGAAGGACTATGTTGAATGAGTAAAGGATGCCTAAACACTTTTGGGCTGATGCTGTGAACACAACATGTTATGTTCTCAATAGAGTATCTATAAGACCCATCTTGTTAATGATGGTCCCTATGTGTGAATCTAGAGGGGGGGTGAATAGATTCTAGTTCCACTATAGCCCAATTTTCTGAGTTTCTAATTCCTTTTAATTCAAACAAAACTATTCTTGATTACCTATCAATAGATGAGACAGATAAATAGGAAATATCAAAGATACACAGCGGAAATACTAAAAGGAATAATCAGAAACACGTTAGTAATCAATATACAGCGTAATCAATATCAGTATCTAACTGTTCCAATTTTAGTTGATTACCGAGTCAATTACTGAGTCAATTACCAAACAAATTGCAGAAGATAAATCGTGATAACAGCAATGTAAGGTAAACGGTAAAGAGAATAAGGAAGAAGAAGAGTGCACAGTGATTTATACTGGTTTGGCCCACTGCCTACATCCAGTCCCAACCCAACAACTGTTGCGATCGGTCTTCTATTATCAAATGATCCCTTTTGTGTTCTTTTACATTCACTCTGCAACAAGCAACACAAAAACGAAATCAAAACACCCAAAAACCTGTCCTTTAACCCAATGAACAGTTCTTCCCTGACCTTGGAACACCCAAGATCAAACCTTTGAGAACACACTTCTCAAAGACCTTTACTCTATCCAGAGAGACCTCTCTCCTAGAGTAATAACGCAGAAATCAAAAGGTAAACAAAAGATCAGTTTAAAAAACATCTGGAGTGTAGATCTGATCACAAAAGAAAACACTATGAATGTCACCCAGTCAGAGATAAGATCAAGTTTGCCTTTTCTTTATGAAAACTTGATGAACTCTTGAGGTTCTTTATGGGTTTCTTGGAAAAGATGATGAACTCAGTATAGAGAGAATATGAAAGTGTATGAACTTTTCTAAAACTTATGTTCCAAGATCTTATGTTAATTTTTGAGAAAAGAGTATTTATATGTTCAATTAAAAACTCAATTTAGGCAACTTAATGATTTTCTAATAAGGGTAATTGACTGCCAGAAGTTGGTAATCGATTAAACCAGTGAGCAAGGATTTCCAGGGTGATTTTGGCTCATGGTAATCGATTAACGTTATCAGAAAGAGTATTTATATGTTCAATTAAAAACTCAATTTAGACAACTTAATGATTTTCTGATAAGGGTAATCGACTGTCAGAAGTTGGTAATCGATTGAACCAGTGAGCAAGGATTTCCAGGGTGATTTTGGCTCATGGTAATCGATTAACCCGAGGGGGTAATCGATTACTCCAGTGGCAAATGCATTCCCACACTTTGTTACCTACTGTTGGTAGTTGATTACCTGTTGTTGATTCACTGTACAATCTAGCTTAAACAGAGCATTATACTATCAATCATCAAGTTAAAATCATCCATTCAGAAATATAAGACATGATTCAATACACAATCATAGACCAAGACCAGAGAGAAAAAAAACGGAATATAAAGCAAAACGTGAAAATATTACAATCATATCGAATTGTTCAAGTTCAAATATCCAAATTGTAAATTGTTCAGAGTTAAAGAGAAATCAATAGTTCAAACATAAAGCGCAAAACAATAGCTACTCAAATGCTACTCAACACTTGCTACTCTACTCTACTCCCCCTATCTAGGATAACCCATAGCCATTCTCCCCCTATTTGGTATATCAATAAGCAAAAGAGAGAGAAGTGATAAGAAGGGAATACTAGAGTGCATCAAAGCGAGTATGAAGGGACTCTAGCAGCTCCTTGAGATCCAAGAAGCGGGCATTGTTTGCAGCCTCCATCTCGTCCAATCTTTTGGCAGTTGTAGCTTCCAGTTCATCCATCCGATCAATGACAATTGATTCAAACCGGGATTTAGGGATGTACTCCCCAGCCGCCGAATCATCATCATCAGAAGGTGGATTTGTTGCAGCTTCTGTTTGTTATTGTTGTGGTGCTTCTTCCCTTTGCACCCATCCAGCATCAGTCTTTGTCAATCGCATCATTTTCAACGCTTTGTCTCCAATGATGTGAATGTCCTTCACCAAGTCTCTGTTCTCATTTGTAGTATCAACCTGAAAATGCTCAAGCAAACGTGAAATAAACAGAGAATAGGGGCATTTGTTATCAAATAGCCTTCTCGTCTTGAGCATGTTGTCCATCACAACATGTGCCCAATCGACTTGAATGCCATTTTTCAACGCTGCCATCATTACCATATCTTCCTCATTGATCTGAGCATGATTGGCTCCTCTTGCAGCCAGAATCCAGTAGATTGTGTAGTGGAGAAGACGATCATCGGCGTTCAGCAAGCCGGTGTTGTAGGTTATCTTCTTCCCACGCTCCTTCCTTGCAGCCTTTTCAGCTTCCCACATTTCGGGATTTTTGAGCAGGCTCATGAAGAAAGAGTCTTTGTGAAGCTCGATTCCTTGTGCTTGCAATTGCTCAACCGTAGGACGTATACCTTCATCTTTAAATCCAACAAAATGGAAAAATATATCACGAGTCAAAATCATGGGTTTGCCCTTTACCTCGGAGATTATCGTTCTGGTGGCTTGGTGTGGTCTGAGGTTGGAGTAGAAAACTCTCACTAGATCGGGGTATATGAAACCCTTCAAGCCAACAAACTTCTCAAGGTTCTGATCTCGGAGCAAGGAGTGAAATGTGAACCCTTGAGTATCCAGCCAACGAAAATCCAAAATCTTTGCAGGAACGAGTTCCTTGTTTGCAAAATCTCCATAGAAACGTGATTCTTGTGCAGTAGAGGTGAACCACGGGTTGATTGGGTGTGCCACGACCTCTCCCGGAGGTGTGGGTTCCTTCCTCTTGGAGGAGGAATCTCCCTTCTTTGATCGGGGCGAAACTCTTGGCTTAGGTTTGTGACCTACGTGCTTGATCCGCTTGCCTCGTCCTTGTTTTTCCATTGATGGTGGTGGTGGAGAAGATGAAGAAGATGAAAGGGGGTTTTAGGGTTAGAGAGAGAAAGAGATTTTTAGGGTTTGTGAGATGTGTAGAATGAAACCCAAAACCTGAAAATCACTTATAAAAACTCCACAATTGAGGTTAGATTCAATGAACAAAGTATTGGACTCTAATAAATTGTAATCGATTAGGCCCAAATCCATGAAAAACACTTCCAGCAACTCGATTACCCTTACGTGGTAATCGATTACACCCGCGAGTAACCAAAAAACTTTGAAAACAGGGGACATGGTAATCGATTAACCAGGCATGGTAATCGATTACTCCAGAGGCCCACAAACTGGAAAACCAATTTTTGAAATCGTGGTAATCGATTACCAAGTGGAGTAATCGATTACTCCAGAGAGTAATTCACCAAAAACTTTGAAATCAAGCTAGGTAATCGATTGAAATGTAATGGTAATCGATTATCTATATCAGAAAGATTGAAAACACTTGATTTTTCAAGTTTTGAAAGAGAGATGGTCATGACTATGTAATGTAATGAACTCATACCTTGTTGGGGCACCATGAATGATCCAACTTACCATACTTAGAGAATTCATGAGAGATGTTCCTCACTTAGTATACCAAGATTGGTTCTAAGTTTGAAGAATCTCTCCTTAGGTAGGGGCTTTGTGAAGATATCCGCGAGTTGGTTCTCCGTTTCAATGAACTCTACTTCACAGTCGCCTTTCTCAACATGATCCCTTATGAAATGATGACGCACCTCAATATGCTTTGTTCTTGAGTGCAAAACCGGGTTTTTCGTGATACTGATTGCACTTGTATTGTCACACTTGATAGGAATGTGATCAAGCTTTAGTCCAAAATCCTCAAGTTGTTGCTTCAACCAAATGGTTTGAGCACAACAACTACCCGCAGCCACATACTCTGCTTCTGTTGTTGATAGAGCAACACATGCTTGTTTCTTACTATACCATTAGACTAAGCTTTCTCCAAACAAGTGACATACACCACTCGTGCTCTTTCTATCTGTTTTGCAACCTTCAAAATCTGAATCACCAAAACCGTCTAGAGTAAGGGACGTACCTTTGGGATACCACAAACCACAGTTCATTGTTCCTTTGAGGTACTTCAAAATTTTCTTCACAACAGTCATATGTGATTGTTTTGGTGCAGATTGAAATCGCGCACAAACACAAACACTGAACATTATATCCGGTCTGCTCGCTGTGAGATACAAGAGTGATCCAATGATCTCTCTGTACTTTGCTTGGTCTACTCCTAGTCCTGTAGCATCATTATCTAAAGAGAGATTAGTTGACATAGGTATATTAGAGATCTTACAACTCTCCATGTCGAATTTCTTCAGCAATTCTTTAGTGTATTTCGCTTGATGTATAAAGATTCCTTCTTTCAGTTGCTTGACTTGCAGTCCTAGGAAGAATTTGAGTTCTCCCATCATAGACATGTCAAACTCACCCTACATGCTTACCACAAATTCTTTACACAGAGATTGATTAGTTGATCCAAAAATGATATCATCAACATACACTTGGACCAATAAAATACTGTTAGACTTCCTCCTAATGAAAAGAGTTTTGTCAACATTACCTTTGTTGAACCATTTTGACAAAAGAAATTTACTTAACCTTTCATACCATTGTCTAGGGGCTTGCTTAAGACCATAGAGGGCCTTCTTTAGCTTTTACACATGCTTAGGGTAACTGAAGTCAGTGAAACCAGGAGGTTGTGAAACAAAGACTTTCTCATTGATGTAACCATTTAAGAACGCACTTTTAACATCCATCTGAAACAGCTTAAAATCATGAATGCATGCAAAAGCAAGTAAGACTCTTACAGCTTCTAATCTAGCAACTGGGGCATATGTTTCATCAAAGTCTATTCCTTCTTGTTGATTATAACCCTTAGCTACTAGTCTTGCCTTATTCCTAACCACAACTCCATTCTCATCTAGCTTATTCTTAAACACCCATTTTGTTCCAATTAGATTAATATCTCTATTAAAAGGTACTAATTCCCAAACGTCATTCCTTTTAAATTGATTTAACTCCTCATGCATAACATTCATCCAAAATTCATCATTTATAGCATCATTAACACAAGAGGGTTCAAAATGAGATACAAACGCATAATCATCACAGAACATATTATGGGAGGATCTAGTGGATACTCCCTTATGGATGTCACTAATGATGTTGTCAAGAGATAAATCTCTTGGTTTCCTCCATTCTTTTGGCGGATCATGAGAATTGGTTGGTTGATCTTGCTGTAATTGTTGTTTGCTACTGCTATCTTCACCTGTAATCTCATCATCATCAACAAAAACACTTCCCTTTTGGGATTGTTAGATTCATCAAACTTTACATGCACAGATTCCTCAATGCACATTCTCCTTTTATTGAAAACTCTGTATTCTTTACTTGTTGATGAATACCCAATAAACACACCCTCATCCGCCTTGGCGTCAAACTTACCAAGAGGCTCTTTGCCATTATTCAGTACAAAATACTTGCACCCGAATACCTTAAAATGAGAAATATTGGGCTTCTTGTCCTTATAGAGTTCATAGGGGGTTTTCTTTAAAAAGGGACGAATCACAATTCTGTTTAGAACATAGCAAGCAGTGGAAACTGAATCAGCCCAAAAATGTTTAGGCAGAGCACTCTCACTTAACATAGCTCTAGCTAGTTCTATTAAAGATCTGTTTTTCCTCTCAACAACCCCGTTTTGTTGCGGAGTTCGGAAAAGTTGTGATCGATTCCATATTTTTCACAAAATTTTTCAAAAGGTTCATTTTCAAATTCCCCTCCATGATCACTCCTAAGGGACTTGATTTTCAAATCTTTTTCGTTTTGTATCCTTTTGGCAAGAATTTTAAAAAGCTTTGAAGGTGTTGTCTTTACTTGGTATAAATGCAACCCAAGCAAAACGAGAGTAGTCATCTACTAAAACCAGTCCATATAGGTTTCCACCCAAACTAGTAGTTCTAGACGGACCAAAGAGATCCATGTGCAGTAGTTCAAGTGGTCTAGAAGTTGAAACAACATTTTTGGTTTTAAAGGAACTTCTAGACGGCTTGCCCATCTGGCATGCATCACATAGGCCTTCTCTTTTGAACCTCAAGTCAGGTAACCCTTGTACTAGGTTATTAGATGAAAGCTTATTCAGTTGATGAACATCAATATGAGCTATACGTCTATGCCAAAGTCATGATAAATCATCGTTTGACGTAAGGCATGCATGATATGATGATGAATGATCAAGTTCAAGGATGTAGGTGTTACCATGTCTCTTACCGACCATTAATACCTCACTTAATTCACTGTTATTGATCTTGCAGCAATCATTATCGAATGATACTTGATAACCTTTGTCGCATAGTTGGCTAATACTTAGAAGATTGAATTTCAAACCTTCCACAAGCAGCACATCTTCAATCACAGTGTTGGATTTGTCTCCAAAAGCACCTATACCCAGTATTTTCCCTTTGTTGTTATCTCCATACACTACTGAACCAGATTCTTTTGATTTGAAGGAGATAAAATTGCTCTTGTTACTAGTCATATGTCTTGAGCAGCCGCTATCCAAATACCAAGTTGAGTGTTTGGCTCTCAAGCATACCTACACAGAAAAAGATATCACTTTGTTTTTGATACCCAAGTCTTGTTGGGTCCATTAGTGTTAGAGTTGTGACTATCTTTCCTAATCCATTTAAACAACCCACTAGTTATACCTTCCTTCCTAATCATGCAATTATAAGAGTTATGTCCAGATTTCATACAATAACTACATGGGAAAGTTCTGTTTTTGCTGGTTTGTCTAAATGCAAAGAACTTCATGTTATCATTTTCAAAGAGGCATCAAAAGACTTACACTTTGAACAGGGTAGTTTCAAGGTATCATTTTCCTTTTTCAAACTTTGAACATCAGTTTTCAAAACAGAAATATTATTTTCCAAACCAGTAATTTTGTTTTTCAAAACCTTGTTCAACTTGCCTAGTTTTTCGGCTTCCTTGTAAAGATCACAAAAAGTAGTTTGCAGCTCATCATAGTCAAAAGTAGATGAATCGAAATCACTTACCTCATCATCGGATGTTGGATTAGCCATGAGACATAAATTTGCTTCTTCATTATCACTCCCACTAGAGGTTGAGGAATCATTCTCTTCCCAAGCTATGTATGCCTTTTTCTTGCGAAATCTGTCCTTCTTGGGCCATTCCTCATGTTCTACTCTTCTAGGCTCACTGCTGTTGCTTTTCTTCATGTTGGGGCACTCCGATTTGTAGTGACCCACCTTTCCATACTCATAACAAGTGACCTTTGAAGATGAATTCTCATACCTCTTGAAGCCTTTTCTAGAATTGTTGAATCTCTTTTTATCGTTATTCCTCTTCATGAACTTTTTGAATTTCCTTACCATGAGATTCATATTTTCCTGTTCAGATTCACTACCACAGCTTAATGCATCGCTTTCACTAGCTATGTCTTCCATCTTGAGTGCTAGACCTTTGGCTTTCTTATCTTTTTGTTCCTCATCAGCAATACGGAACATATCCATTTCATACTCCCTCAAGTTACCAAATAACTCTGCACTTGTCATCAAGGCTAGGTTCTTTGATTCAGTGATTGCTGTGACAGTTGGTTGCCATTTTCTGCTCAAGGATTTCAGCACCTTCACATTGACTTCTTCCTCAACGAAGATCTTACCAAGTCCTTTGAGATGATTCACGATGTGTGTGAAATGTTTCTGCATATCCATCACGGACTCACCTTGTGCCATTCTGAACGTCTCGTATTCTTGGATCAAGGTATTCTTCCTTGCCCTTCGTACTTCAACGGTTCCTTCGTGTGTGACCGTTATTAGATCCCAAGCTTCTTTGGCTGTGTTGCAAGCTGAAATTCTGAAAAATTCATCCGAGTTCAAAGTAGAATGTATAATATTTAAAGCTTTTGCATCATTTTCAGCTCTCCTAATTTCCTCTTGTTCCCATCTCTCAAATCTTTTTTCAATCTCATTCCCATTTTCTATGTAAGTGGGGACCTTGAAATCAGTCACAACCGCTTGCCAAATGCTTCTATGTACAGACTCCATAAAGATTTTCATCCTCACTTTCCAAAAAGGATAGTTATCACCACAAAACAGAGGAGGTCTTCGTTTTAGAAATGACCTTAATGTTTAGGCTTAATGGTAATTGATTACCGTCCATTCTAAGGAACTATGGATCAAAATCTAGAGCAACCTACTAGATAAAGCTCTGGTACCAATTGATGGTCCCTATGTATGAATCTAGAGGAGGGGTGAATAGATTCTAGTTCCACTATAGCCCAATTTTGTGAGTTTCTAATTCCTTTTAATTCAAACAAAACTATTTTTGATTACCTATCAATAGATGAGACAGATAAACAGGAAATATCAAAGATATACAAAATGGAATACTAAAAGGAATAATCGAAACACGTTAGTAATCAATATACAATTAATCAATATCGCAAGATCTAACCTGTTCCAGTTTTAGTTGATTACGAGTCAATTACCTTAGTCGGTTACCAAACAAATTGTAGAAGATAAATCGTAATAACAGCAATGTAAGGTAAACGGTAAAAAAGAGAATAAGGAAGAAGAAGAGTGCACAGTGATTTATACTCTTGGTTTTGTGAATCGAACCTACATCCAATCTCCAACCCAACAACTCCATTGTGATCGGTCTTCCACTATCAAATGATCCCTTTTGTGTTCTTTTACATTCACTTTGCAACAAGCAACACAAAAACGAAATCAAAACACCCAAAAACCTTTCCTTTAACCCAAGGAACAGTTCTTCCCTGACCTTGGAACACCCAAGATCAAACCTTTGAGAACACACTTCTCAAAGACCTTTACTCTATCCAGAGAGACCTCTCTCCTAGAGTAATAACCCAGAAATCAAAAGGTAAACAAAAGATCAGTTTAAAAAACACCTGGAGTGTAGATCTGATCACAAAAGAAAACACTATGAATGTCACCCGATTTGAGATAAGATCAAGTTTGCCTTTTTCTTTATGAAAAACTTGATGAACTCTTGACGTTCTTTACATTTCTTGGAAAAGATGATGAACTTAGTTTAGAGAGAATATGAAAGTGTATGAACTTTTCTAAAACTTATATTCCAAGATCTTATGTTAATTTTCGAGAAAAGAGTATTTATATGTTCAATTAAAAACTCAATTTAGACAACTTAATGATTTTGCTTTTGCTTCATTAATCGAACCATGTAAATCCTTGTTCAATCGATTAAATCCATGATTTGAATGGTTTCCAGGGTGATTTTGGCTCATTTAATCGATTAACCCGAGGGGGTAATCGATTACTCCAGTGGCAAATGCATTCCCACACTTTGTTACCTACTGTTGGTAGTTGATTACCTGTTGTTGGTAGTTAACTACCTTCTGTTGGTAATCTATTACCTCAGTTGGTTACCAAAGATATTTTCAAAACATTTTAGAGAGGGAAACCAAACATTTGACACATGAGAAATCACACAAGATTGCCAAGCTCTCCAGGGCATTCAACCAAAGAACAACCACATACATGCCTAAACTAAACAATCAATACATAGGAAACTCCTAATTACATTTCATCTAAGAAAACCAAAAATTACATAGCATCAAAAACAAAACACCAAGAGAGACACCAAAGCACCTTCAAGCTTTAAGTCCAACAGTTAAAAACCCTTTATGAGCTTTTTAATGGCAGAAAACCAAACATTTCCTACTTTAAAGTTTTTAGATGCAAATGCTATGTTTTAAACAATGGCAAGGATCATATTGGAAAATTTGATACAAAGGCGGATGAAGCCATTTTCATTGGATACTCAAATACAAGTAAATCATATAGGATCTTTAACAAAAGGACATTATGCATTGAAGAGTCAGTCCATATTAGATTTGATGAAACTAACACTTTCCTAAAGGAAAGCCTGCTACGTAATTATGATGAAACAGGTGAAGTGAGCACAGAAAATGAACAACTGCATCAGCAAGATCAAACACCTCCAGTGTCAGATCAAACAAAGGAATGGAGGACACCAAGAAACTTATCTCTGGACAATGTCATTGGTGACATCCAAAGAGGAGTAACCACTAGGCCCTCACAAAATCTCTTTCGCTATAACACTGCTTTTGTATCACAGGTTGAACCCTCCAGACTAGAAGAAGCTTTAAGTAACGAATTTTGGATCATGGCTATGTAAGAGGAATTAAACTAGTTCAGAAGGAATGAAGTGTGGAAACTTGTTCCAAACAAGAGCAACATGAATGTAATCGGCACCTGTTGACTTATTTTAGTCACACTACGGCAAGTGTACCGATCGTTACAAGTTTAGAAAAAATGAGTAAAGGTTGTCGAACCACAGAGACTAATTGATGAACTACCGAATACTTAACATGCTTTGCTATTAGGATAAAGCAATGAATGAATCATTTGTGTGAAGCTAAGCAATTATGTAAAATGAAGTAATACACTGTAAAACAAATAGGAAGAGCAAGAAAATGTTTAGGTTTTGGTTTCCAAACAAGATAGTGAAGAGAGTTAGGGTAATGGTTCATTTAATCCTTCCCTCAAATAACAACATCTTATGTCAATTCAACAAAAATCAGTCAATTGGAGATAGAATTCGTGATACCGAAGACTAATCCTATTCTTAGGTCTTTAGTCCTTTTGAATGACTACTATAATCCCTAATCCCTTAGGTTAAAATAGAAAGTAATTCAAGAAGCAAAACAGATGAATTCACAGCACCTCATAGCATACAAGTTCTATTCCTAGAATCAAGCATGACTATAGTGATCTACTTCCTCTCCTAATTCAACTATCAATCTTCCAATTGTATAATTGAAATGAGAAACAAATCCTTAAAGAACAGTTCAATCCAATCCAAACACCAATATTCCAATCATCTATTTGAATATCATGAATTAACCTCAAAAATTAGCAATAAGCAAGAAGAGATCAATCAATTGAAAGAAATTACACTTGAATTAACAAGTTGAAAGTCATTACAAGAGTTCCAAATCAAAATCCCCATCCCTAACCTATAGATCTAGCCCGACATGGAATTAAGAGAAGAAAGAAGATAAAAATGAAATTCAAACACAAGATTGACTCCATGAATGCTTGGTTCTTTAGCTTCCACAAGCTACAAGCTTGAGAAATCTTCTCGCTTGATGGAGGAGGAGAGGAGCGAGATAGGAAAGGAGCGAATCGCGAGAGAAAGCGTGCAGAAGAAGATAGAATTCAACTCCCCGTCATTTCGCGCTCAAAAGCCCTTATACACATGAAGATTTAGATTTTCAATAACATCATGGTTATTAACCAAAAGTTCCATGAAGGAGGTGGAATTGCGCCTTTTGCGCCCGGAAGCATCTTAGCAAGAGGGAATGGTGATTTGCGCCCTGGCTTGACCTCATTTGCGCCTTGGCGCACCTTGGCAGAGAATATAACATCCCAAAAAATTTAAATATAGTTTAAGAGAGGTTTTTTTATAACAGAGAGATATAAAAATAATTAAAAATTATGAATTTTTGAAAATAATTAAAACCGCCATATTGTAGCTGCCGACAGTACTGTAGCTGACCGACATTACTGTAGCTGCCCAAAATTACTGTAGATGCCCAAAATTACTGTAGCTACCCGAAATTACTGTAGCACCGCCTTAGAAAGGTTATAAATAGGGCTTAGAGGTTTCAAATGAAGATACAACTCAAAGAATACTCTTACATTCTCTCAAACTATCTTCTCTACAAAAAACCTTTCTATACTTTCTCCACCTTAGGAAGAAATCTCTCTAACCAAGGAAGGAGCACGTAAGAAGATAGGAAGCTAGGAGAAACCAGTAAGGGGACCTTTCCTTATCCTTCTTTTCTATCCTTTGTTTTGTTGGTACTTTCATTATCTTTCTTAGTTTCTTGTAGTAAGGGGATCTTTCCTTATCCTTCTTTTCTATCCTTTGTTTTGTTGGTACTTTCATTATCTTTCTTTAGTTTCTTGCAGTAAGGGGACCTTTCCTTATCCTTCTTTTCTATCCTTTGTTTTGTTGGTACTTTCATTATCTTTCTTTAGTTTCTTGCAGTAAGGGGATCTTTCCTTATCCTTCTTTTCTATCCTTTGTTTTGTTGGTACTTTCATTATCTTTCTTTGGTTTCTTGGTGTTTCTTTTCTTCATCTTTCTTACACTACTTCTAATTCTTTAAGTTTGCGCTTTCTTTACCCTTTGAAAGATTATTTTGAAGTTGTTTTCCTCTTTCAACTATTTCTCTGAACACCATGACTACTTTATAGTAATATTGTTGTTTGATGACTGGTTTTGTACTTGATATACAATCACTTAGTGAGTTGGATGTGAGTAAGTAGTGACATGCATGATTGCATGAAATTGGTGATGGACTTGAATTGTTTAATGACCGATTGGAAATGCCTAGTGGAGAGGCAATATTCTAAGATTGCTTGGTGAATGGGCAATGCTTAGAATGAGGTGAGATAAAGATGACCTGGTGGAAAGGTCAATATCTGAAATATAATGAAGGTCATTATACAATTCAAGGTCCTAGAACATGTTGCATTGATGACTGGATAGTAGTAGACCAAGTCCGTAAGTCACGGATTCCCGTCTGAGTGAGTGGAATGTTGTGGACTGGGGGGTTCTCTTGGTGGGGAAATTGCCCTGCTCATGATGATCACATGTTGTGGGGGAGGTCCTGCCGGCACCGAGGAACTCGACAAATTACGAGTGTCTACCTAGTGGGTCCGATTGAGAGTGAGAATCGATGCCCTGTTATTTTTCGGTGGAGGCGCCACATTGCATTTCGAGTGAAGAGTGAAAATGCATGGTGAAGGTGCATGCATCATGTAGGCTTAGGAGCATACATTAGTGAATGTGTGTTTGATTGAATGGAATTCATGCCTAAATCATTGATTGTGACTGATGGTTTGTTTGATTTGGTTTATAATTGTCGATTGCCTTACTATGTGATTGATATTTTGATGATCATGGATATGTATGGAAGTATTATTCTAAAAATGATATTTTCGATGAAATTTCTAAATTTATAAAAGAAAAGGTTTTCCTTGAACTACAATCAATTTTTTTATAATTATGGTTAAGGAAAGCTCACCCTTGCATTTTGTGTTTTTAACACCTGTGATGATCTCGAACAACGTTCGGGGGAGCAGATTTGCAGGGTTAAGAAGTTGTCACTGGTTGTTGCTACTATCTTGTGTGAAGGTGCTTGCTATGTTTTGCGTGTAGAAGTGTTGGGTAGATGTTCTAAGGTAGTAGAAAGGTAGTTATGTAAAATAATAAAAGGACAAAGTTATGAAATCTATTTGTAATGAACTTTAAATCTTATGTAATGAAAGTGTTGTTTCCTAAATCTCTCTTTTATTTACTACATCATTAACCACTTTAAATTACTAATTAAAAAATAAGATAAGTAAGTAAATAAGAGGGGATGTTACAAGGGGGTGTTACAGAGAAGGAAGGAGAATTGCGCCCTGGCTTGACCCTGAATTGCGCCCTGGCGCATCTTAACAGGGAAGGATGGAGGGTTGCGCCTTGAATTGCTCTGGTTTGCGCCCTGGCGCAACTGCTCTTGCTTCCATGGCTTAGGCTTCAATTTTCCCTTCCTCTTGATGGCTTGCACTCCAAGTCTTTATCTTAAGTCCATGGGCTTTCATTCCAAGCTTCAATTTGTGTCTTCAATCCACTCCTTGCTCTTATCTCTTCTTCATTCCTTGAATGAACCTAGAAAATAACAAGAAAGAGATTAAAATGACTTAAAAACACAAGAAAGACCTATAAAACTAATGAAACACCAAATCAAGGACTAATATTAAACAAACATGATATTTTCACTGTTTTCTTGTCTAAACTACAACTAGACCTATTAAAAATGGATGAAAATGGACTAAAAACACCTAGTTGGTCCATAAGATCATCTATCCTTGGTAAGGGGTACTTATTCTTAACGGTTACCTTATTTAGTTGTCTATAATCTACACAAAGTCTTATAGTTCCATCTTTCTTCTTTACTAGGAGTACGGGTGCTCCCCAAGGTGATGCACTAAGTCTAATAAACTATTTCTTCAATAGTTCTTCTATTTGTTTCTTTAGCTCTGCTAGTTCTAAGGGTGACATCCTATAGGGCGCAATAGAAATTGGTCCATTCCCAAGTATCAGGTCTATAGAAAATTCAACTTCCCTTTCAGGTGGTAGTTGGTTTATCTCTTCGGATAATACTTCAGAGAAATCCTGTACTACAGGTATATTATGGAAGGTGACCTTTTGTTCTACTTCTAGGTTAGAAAGGATCATATATACCTAATTGTGTTTCTTCATGTCCTATTTCACTTGGTTGGTAAAAATTATCTCAATATCCTTTCTTACTTCAGATTCGAAAAGATTAAGGTTTTATTAAAACAACTATCGGACATAGTTGGAAGATAACTAATCCATTCCAAGGATAATATTAATTTGGTTTAAAGGTAGGCAAACTAGGTTAACTATGAAGGTTTTGTTACTTAGTTTTATAGGACAATCTAAAACAGATATAGGTGGTTGTAACAAACTCATGGGTAGAGGTAGTTATTATTAAATCAATGTCTAGAAAAATAGTGGAAGTTGTAACCTTTTAGCACAATCTATAGATATAAAGGAATGAATGGCATCAGAGTCAGATAGTACAAGTAAAGAAATTCCACGTACGTACCTTGTACTAGATCACTGATATTTGAGACCTTAACTCCATCAAGGGTGAATATTCTTCCTACAACCTTTGATTTCCCTAGTTGATATTGTTGGTGCCTCTTTAAAACTATTGGTCATGCTTATACAAAACTTAGTCTTCTCAAGTCAAGGTGGTTAATCCTTTAACATTAGGTAATCTTCCTAAGCGTATCGACTTTAATTCCTCCTTGGGTTACTACTTATTCCTCCTTTAACTAAACTCTTTCTTCCTTAAAAATACTAGTTACTCTCTCGGATTTCAATCCTTCTAGCTTCTTTAAGGTTTCTTTAACCATCAAAATGCATCAACCATTATTGTATCATCCTAGTATATCTTCTAAATGCATCTTAGTGTTGTCAAAAGGTTTGTATTAGGATAAGAGCTAGGTAGTTACTAATCATTTCCTATAAAGTTATCTTAAGGACTTTTAACTTTGGTGATATTCTTAGGTTTTTCCTATTCCTTAGTACGACTTCTCCTTTGAAGGGATCATTTCCTAAAATTGGTTTCTTTTAGGATTCACTTTCGATCCTCTTTATTTGATTTGCTACTTTTTAAGGAGAACTTCATATATTAATCTTAGTTCTAAAAATTTCTATCTTTTTCTCTTCTAAGGGAGTTCTCTTTTATGGTAATACTCTTAAAAGGGTAATTTTCTCCTTAAATCTTTAGTCTTAGTTGGTAGGAACATCCTTTATAAGTTCAACAACAACTCCTTTTCCTAAACTCTTCTTTTTTTTTTTTTTTTAGCCTACTCTGCTTATCAAAAACTTAGGTAAGAACTTATAGGGCTTTAACTACAATTCTATAACTTCTTTCAACCACTACTTTCTATTCCTATCTAATCCTAAGCCATGTCACTAACCCTAAAACTAATTTTTCATTAAGTGATCCAAGAAGCAATCAAGTAAACACTAATTAATCAATTTACTCACTAAAGCATACCAAATAATCAAACAAGCACACAAAGCACACAAGCAAACAATCATTCTCACACAACAAAAACATAGCAGACACATAACTCACAAGTCGAACTGGTTCGACCTGCTCTGATACCACTAATGTAACACCCCCCTCTTATTTACTTATTTTACTTATATTTTGTAATTTAAAGTGGTTAATGATATAGTAGATAAAAGAGAGATTTAGAAAACAACACTTTTATTACATAGGTTTTAAAGTTCATTACAACCAGATTACATAACTTTGTCCTATTATTATTTTACATAACTACCTTTCTGCTACCTTAGAACATTTACTCAACACTTCTACACACAAAACATAACAAGCATCTTCACAACAAGATAGTAGCAACAACCAGTGCAAAACAGTGACAACTTCTCAATCCTGCAAATCTGTAAAAATAGAATTGCAAGGGTGAGCTTTCCTTAACCATAATTATAAAAAATTGATTGAAGTTCAAGGAAAACCTTTTCTTTTTTATAAATTTAGAAAGTTCATCGAAAATATCATTTTTTAGAATAATACTTCCATACATATCCATGATCATCAAAATATCAATCACATAGTAAGACTATCAACACCCATAAACCAAATCAAACAAACCATCAATCACAATCAATGATTCAGGCATGAATTCCATTCAATCAAATACACAATCACTAATGTATGCTCCTGAGACTACATGATGCATGCACCTTCACCATGCATTTTCACTCTTCACTCGAAATGCAATGTGGCGCCATCCACTGAAAATAGCCTGGGGCATCTGATTCTCACTCTCAATCAGACCCACCAGAGGTAGACACTCCGTAATTGTCGAGTTCCCTCGTGTCCTAAGCAGACCTCCCCGCAACATGTGATCATCATGAGCGGGCAATTTCCCCACCAAGAGAACCCCTCTAGTCCACGGTATTCCACTCACACGACGGAATCCGAACTTACGGACTTGGTCTACTACTATCCAAATCATCATGCAACATGCTCTAGGACCTTGAATTGTATAATGACCTTCATCATATCTCAAATATCGACCTTTCCACCAGGTCATCTTTATCTCACCTCATTCTAAGCATTGCCCATTCACCAAGCAATCTTAGAATGTTGCCTCTCCACTAGGCATTTCAAATCGGTCATTAAGCAATTCAAGTCCATCATCAATTTCATGCAACCATGCATGTCACCACTTATTCATATCCAACTCAAAATCAGACATATTTCGATATGAAATCAACACCAAGAAACACCAATAAACACCAATAAATCAAGAAACCAAGAAATAAGAAACACCAAGAATTATCAAGGAAACATCAAGAACCAATAAACAAAGACCACACTTTTCCTCGTAACAAGAATAATTCCTCGTTTCGATGTGGAAGATCGGACAAAACCGCAACCACAGAGCATACTAAGAATTATCTTCACACCTTAGTATCCGAAAAACTAAAGAAATATAATGAAAGTAACAACAAAAATAGAAAGAATAGAAGAGTAGGATAAGGACAACTCCACTTACAAAAGTTTCTCCCACCTTCCTATACTCTTCCTCTACTTACTTGCTCCTCTTTTAGAGATATTTCTTCCTAAGAGAGCTTGAGAGAATATAGAAATGTTCTTTGGTTTGTTTTCTCATCTGAAATCCCTAGGCCCTATTTATAGAATTCCCAAGGTACTATTTGCTACAGAATATTCTACAGAATATAGAATATTCTACAGAATATTATACAGAATATTCTATATTCTACAGAATATTCCACAGAATGTTCCACAGAATATTCTACAGAATGTTCCACAGAATATTCCACAGAATATTCCACAGAATATTCTACTACAGTAATTTTACTATTTACCTCAGTGATTTTACTATTTACCTCAGTAAATTTACTATTTACCACAGTAATTTTACTATTTACCACAGTAAATTTACTATTTACCATAGTAATTTACTATTTACCACAGTAATTTTATTATTTACCACAGTAATTTACTATTTGCACAGTAATTTACTATTTGCACATCATTTACTATTTGCACATAATTAACTATTTGCACGAATTTACTATTTATACAAAAGAATTTACTATTTACTACAAGTAATTTCAAAAATTCATAATTTTTATTTTTATATTTCTCTCTGTTATAAAAACCTCTCTTAAACTATATTTAAATTTTTGGGATGTTACAATACTCCCCTCCTTTTTAAAAAATTTCGTCCTCGAAATTTCCATTCTTGTTACAAATCTTATTCTTCTATTCTACTTTCCCAAAGTTTCTTTACTTTCAACTACTTCCTCTTATAATTTTACCTTATGTTTTGAAATCTAATTGTTACCCTCAACCTTGCTATCCTTATATGCGAGACTATGATTTCCTCTTTTCCCTCTTATAAATCTTCCTCATTTGTTTTCATTAATATTTTTCTTTTCTTAATTCTTAAGAATAGGATCCATTTCTTGTTTCTATCTTATTTCATTCATAAATACATTTATTCTCAAGGCTCCTAACTTATCCTAACTCACACGCAGTTGAAGTTCCTAAAATTGCTCTATTAAATCCATCTCTTTGACCATTAAACTTGATATGGCTATGGTCTTCCTACTTAAGGTGCCAACCACTACATTTTCTTTGCACTTAAGATTGAAACCATGATTTCTTAGAAATGTTTTCCACCTTCCTTGCCTCATTTGGCTAAATAAACACTTAAAGACTATTGTGATTACTAAATACCTCAAATCTTGTTCCAAGATAGGGTCACCATATTTTAAGCGCAAATACTCTTTGCTGACTAGTTCTAGGTCATGGGTTGGGTAGTTCCTTTCATGGGTTTTCAATTGTCTTGATGCATAGGCTATCACTTTTCCTCCTTGTATTAGTACTCCTCCTAAACCTAGTTTAGAGGCATCACAATAGACTTCAAACGATTCAGTTGGGTTTGGTAGGGTCAAAACAGAGCAAGAGTAGTTAGTTAGGGTTTGGAAACTTTGTTCACAGTCGTTATTCCATACAAAAGCTTGGCCTTTTCTAGTTAAGGTTGTGAGAGGCAAAGCTATCTTGGAGAAATCTTTTGTAAATATCCAGCTAATCCTAGAAAATGCTTTATTTCTGTCACATCTTTTGGTCTTTCCTATTTTAGAACTACGTTTACCTTATGTGGATCTACTGCAAATCCTCCTTGTGATATTACGTGTCCTAGGAAACTAACTTCTTATAACCAAAATTCACATTTGGATCATTTCGCATATAACTGTTGGTCTTTCAAGATTTGTAATACCACTCTAAGATGTTTAGCATGATCCTCTTTGGTTCTCGACTATACCAAAATATCATCAATAAACACGACCACAAATTTATCCAAATATAGTTGGAAAATCCTATTCATGTAATCTATGTAGGTGCATTAGTTACTCCAAAGGGCTTAACCATATACTCATAGTGTCCATATCGGGTACTAAAAGCCGTTTTAGGGATATCTTCAGCTTTTACCCTTATTTGGTGATATCCAGATCTTAGATCAATCTTACTAAATACACAAGCTCCTACTAGTTGGTCCATAAGATCATCTATCCTTGGTAAGGGGTACTTATTCTTAACGGTTACCTTATTTAGTTGTCTATAATCTACACAAAGTCTTATAGTTCCATCTTTCTTCTTTACTAGGAGTACGGGTGCTCCCCAAGGTGATGCACTAAGTCTAATAAACTATTTCTTCAATAGTTCTTCTATTTGTTTCTTTAGCTCTGCTAGTTCTAAGGGTGACATCCTATAGGGCGCAATAGAAATTGGTTCATTCCCAAGTATCAGGTCTATAGAAAATTCAACTTCCCTTTCAGGTGGTAGTTGGTTTATCTCTTCGGATAATACTTCAGAGAAATCCTGTACTACAGGTATATTATGGAAGGTGACCTTTTGTTCTACTTCTAGGTTAGAAAGGATCATATATACCTAATTGTGTTTCTTCATGTCCTATTTCACTTGGTTGGTAAAAATTATCTCAATATCCTTTCTTACTTCAGATTCGAAAAAAGATTAAGGTTTTATTAAAACATTTTTATCGGACATAGTTGGAAGATAACTAATCCATTCCAAGGATAATATTAATTTGGTTTAAAGGTAGGCAAACTAGGTTAACTATGAAGGTTTTGTTACTTAGTTTTATAGGACAATCTAAACAGATATAGGTGGTTGTAACAAACTCATGGGTAGAGGTAGTTATTATTAAATCAATGTCTAGAAAAATAGTGGAAGTTGTAACCTTTTAGCACAATCTATAGATATAAAGGAATGAATGGCATCAGAGTCAGATAGTACAAGTAAAGAAATTCCACGTACGTACCTTGTACTAGATCACTGATATTTGAGACCTTAACTCCATCAAGGGTGAATATTCTTCCTACAACCTTTGATTTCCCTAGTTGATATTGTTGGTGCCTCTTTAAAACTATTGGTCATGCTTATACAAAACTTAGTCTTCTCAAGTCAAGGTGGTTAATCCTTTAACATTAGGTAATCTTCCTAAGCGTATCGACTTTAATTCCTCCTTGGGTTACTACTTATTCCTCCTTTAACTAAACTCTTTCTTCCTTAAAAATACTAGTTACTCTCTCGGATTTCAATCCTTCTAGCTTCTTTAAGGTTTCTTTAACCATCAAAATGCATCAACCATTATTGTATCATCCTAGTATATCTTCTAAATGCATCTTAGTGTTGTCAAAAGGTTTGTATTAGGATAAGAGCTAGGTAGTTACTAATCATTTCCTATAAAGTTATCTTAAGGACTTTTAACTTTGGTGATATTCTTAGGTTTTTCCTATTCCTTAGTACGACTTCTCCTTTGAAGGGATCATTTCCTAAAATTGGTTTCTTTTTAGGATTCACTTTCGATCCTCTTTATTTGATTTGCTACTTTTTAAGGAGAACTTCATATATTAATCTTAGTTCTAAAAAATTTCTATCTTTTTCTCTTTCTAAGGAGTTCTCTTTTATGGTAATACTCTTAAAAGTAATTTTCTCCTTAAATCTTTAGTCTTAGTTGGTAGGAACATCCTTTATAAGTTCAACAACAACTCCTTTTCCTAAACTCTTCGTTTTTTTTTTAGCCTACTCGCTTTATCAAAAACTTAGGTAAGAACTTATAGGGCTTTAACTACAATTCTATAACTTCTTTCAACCACTACTTTCTATTCCTATCTAATCCTAAGCCATGTCACTAACCCTAAAACTAATTTTTCATTAAGTGATCCAAGAAGCAATCAAGTAAACACTAATTAATCAATTTACTCACTAAAGCATACCAAATAATCAAACAAGCACACAAAGCACACAAGCAAACAATCATTCTCACACAACAAAAACATAGCAGACACATAACTCACAAGTCGAACTGGTTCGACCTGCTCTGATACCACTAATGTAACACCCCCCTCTTATTTACTTATTTTACTTATATTTTGTAATTTAAAGTGGTTAATGATATAGTAGATAAAAGAGAGATTTAGAAAACAACACTTTTATTACATAGGTTTTAAAGTTCATTACAACCAGATTACATAACTTTGTCCTATTATTATTTTACATAACTACCTTTCTGCTACCTTAGAACATTTACTCAACACTTCTACACACAAAACATAACAAGCATCTTCACAACAAGATAGTAGCAACAACCAGTGCAAAACAGTGACAACTTCTCAATCCTGCAAATCTGTAAAAATAGAATTGCAAGGGTGAGCTTTCCTTAACCATAATTATAAAAAATTGATTGAAGTTCAAGGAAAACCTTTTCTTTTATAAATTTAGAAAGTTCATCGAAAATATCATTTTTAGAATAATACTTCCATACATATCCATGATCATCAAAATATCAATCACATAGTAAGACTATCAACACCCATAAACCAAATCAAACAAACCATCAATCACAATCAATGATTCAGGCATGAATTCCATTCAATCAAATACACAATCACTAATGTATGCTCCTGAGACTACATGATGCATGCACCTTCACCATGCATTTTCACTCTTCACTCGAAATGCAATGTGGCGCCATCCATCGAAAAATAGCCTCAAGGGCATCTCGATTCTCACTCTCAATCGACCCACCAGAGAGGTAGACACTCCGTAATTGTCGAGTTCCCTCGGTGTCCGCAGACCTCCCCCACGCATGTGATCATCATGAGCGAGGGGCAATTTCCCCACCAAGAGAACCCCTCTAGTCCACGGTATTCCACTCACACAGACGGAACTGCAACTTACGGACTTGGTCTACTACTATCCACATCATGCAACATGCTCTAGACCTTGAATTGTATAATGACCTTCATCATATCTCAAATATCGACCTTTCCACCAGGTCATCTTTATCTCACCTCATTCTAAGCATTGCCCATTCACCAAGCAATCTTAGAATGTTGCCTCTCCACTAGGCATTTCAAATCGGTCATTAAGCAATTCAAGTCCATCATCAATTTCATGCAACCATGCATGTCACCACTTATTCATATCCAACTCAAAATCGGATATTTCGATATGAAATCAACACCAAGAAACACCAATAAACACCAATAAATCAAGAAACCAAGAAATAAGAAACACCAAGAATTATCAAGGAAACATCAAGAACCAATAAACAAGTACCACACTTTTCCTCGTAACAAGAATAATTGTTCGATGTGGAAGATCGACAAAACCGCAACCACACGAGCATACTAAGAATTATCTTCACACCTTAGTATCCAAAAAACTAAAGAAATATAATGAAAGTAACAACAAAACAAAGAATAGAAGAGTAGGATAAGGACAGGCTCCCTTACGGGTTTCTCCCAAATTTTCCTATACTCTTCCTCTACTTACTTGCTCTCTCTTTTAGAGATATTTCTTCCTAAGAGAGAGCTTGAGAGAATATAGAAATGTTCTTTGGTTTGTTTTCTCATCCGAAATCCCTAGGCCCTATTTATAGAATTCCCGAGAAGTACTATTTTTCTGAGAATATTCTACGAATATAGAATATTCTACAAATATTATACGAAATATTCTATATTCTACGAGAATATTCCTGAGAATGTTCCATTAATATTCTACGAAATGTTCCAGAATATTCCACAAGAATATTCCACGAATATTCTACTACGGTAATTTTACTATTTACCTCGTGATTTTACTATTTACCTCAAGAAATTTACTATTTACCACATAATTTTACTATTTACCACAAGTAAATTTACTATTTACCATAGTAATTTACTATTTACCACAAGAATTTTATTATTTACCACATAATTTACTATTTGCACAAGAATTTACTATTTGCACAGTCATTTACTATTTGCACAGTAATTAACTATTTGCACAGTAATTTACTATTTATACAGTAATTTACTATTTACTACAGTAATTTCAAAAATTCATAATTTTTATTTTTATATTTCTCTCTGTTATAAAAAACCTCTTTAAACTATATTTAAATTTTTGGGATGTTACATAAATCATTGATTGTGACTGATGGTTTGTTTGATTTGGTTTATAATTGTCGATTGCCTTACTATGTGATTGATATTTTGATGATCATGGATATGTATGGAAGTATTATTCTAAAAATGATATTTTCGATGAAATTTCTAAATTTATAAAAGAAAAGGTTTTCCTTGAACTACAATCAATTTTTTTATAATTATGGTTAAGGAAAGCTCACCCTTGCATTTTGTGTTTTTAACACCTGTGATGATCTCGAACAACGTTCGGGAGCAATTTGCGGGGTTAAGAAGTTGTCACTGGTTGTTGCTACTATCTTGTGTGAAGGTGCTTGCTATGTTTTGCGTGTAGAAGTGTTGGGTAGATGTTCTAAGGTAGTAGAAAGGTAGTTATGTAAAATAATAAAAGGACAAAGTTATGAAATCTATTTGTAATGAACTTTAAATCTTATGTAATGAAAGTGTTGTTTCCTAAATCTCTCTTTTATTTACTACATCATTAACCACTTTAAATTACTAATTAAAAAATAAGATAAGTAAGTAAATAAGAGGGGATGTTACAAGGGGGTGTTACAGAGAAGGAAGGAGAATTGCGCCCTGGCTTGACCCTGAATTGCGCCCTGGCGCATCTTAACAGGGAAGGATGGAGGGTTGCGCCTTGAATTGCTCTGTTTGCGCCCGCGCAAGAACCGCTCTTGCTTCCATGGCTTAGGCTTCAATTTTCCCTTCCTCTTGATGGCTTGCACTCCAAGTCTTTATCTTAAGTCCATGGGCTTTCATTCCAAGCTTCAATTTGTGTCTTCAATCCACTCCTTGCTCTTATCTCTTCTTCATTCCTTGAATGAACCTAGAAAATAACAAGAAAGAGATTAAAATGACTTAAAAACACAAGAAAGACCTATAAAACTAATGAAACACCAAATCAAGGACTAATATTAAACAAACATGATATTTTCACTGTTTTCTTGTCTAAACTACAACTAGACCTATTAAAAATGGATGAAAATGGACTAAAAACACCTAGGAAAACATGTATAATCTAACACTTATCACAACCCCAAACTTAAAGCTTTGCTTGTCCTCAAGCAAACCTAGAGTTATGGTATAGCATTGGCTCAAAAGCCGTTCAGAATTCAATACACAACTTCTGACTCCTTAAGTCAACTCAAATCATCAATGAAAGTTGAACATGTGCTCACAATAATGTCAAGTAACTTCACAATTCATCAAGCATAAGCAAGTAACCATAGATTGTCACTAAGAATGTAATTTAGCAATATCAAGCAGTTCTCACAAGTCAAGTGTTTACACTCAATCTCTCAAGTGTTTGGGCTTGTGTTTTCTCTCAAGGTTACCAATCAAAGGTCATGTTACCATAAGCTTGCAATGGCTCTCAAAATCTCCACCGCCTTCAAGTATGAATTGGACAATCAAAAGGTCTTTTCATGGTTGTAATGGGGCTTAGGTAAAGGTGGGATAAAAGAGAAGGGAGCTAGCTAAAATTCCAAAGGAACTCAAAGAGTAAAAGTTTTACCTATATGGTATGCATGAAATAATGATGGAAAGAAGGAAAAATTAAAGATAAAAACAAAAATAAAAATAAAGCAACAAAAATAACTAATGAGACCAACCTTGTTCTCTTTTCTTCTTGATTTCTTTTCTTTTTGCTTTGAATTGACATTTTCTTCTTAACTTGTTTTCTTTTGCTTTCTCTAGAATTCTTTTCTTGAAAATTTTTGGCATTTTCTTTTTCTTCCCTTTTTCTTTCTTTTGCTTTTTCTGGAATTCTTTCCTTGTAAATTTTTGGGATTTTCTTCTTCTTCCCTTTTTCTTTCTTTTTATACTCCTGTTTTTCTCTTTATTTTTGCACTCTGTTTTTCTTAATTGGGTCTCACTAATTACTAAAACAAGAAGGGAAAGAAGATAAAAAAATTTTTTTTGCATGGTATGAATAAAAAAGGAGAATGCAACTAGAATGCAATTATCTACTATTTACACAACTGCACTAGTACCTAGGATAACCACCTAATACAAAGTGACCCAACCCCAAACTTAGAAATTTGACTTGTCCTCAAGTCATAAGCCACACATAAACCCCAAAATGTAACCCCAAACTTAAAATCAAAACCTCATCTAAGTAAAGAAACCAATACTCTTAAAAGTTCCAATGGTAGGACAATTGGTTTTCCACTTTTATAGGTTTGTAATGAGCTTAAATTCGATGAAAGAAGAGGGTAATCAAGGCTCAAAAGGGCTAGCAAAGGAAAATTTCAAGGACAAGGCTCATTTGGCTCAAAGGTACAAGAAAGAATTGTGCCTTTATCATTTGTGTCCATTCATACAAGTATGCAATTTTGATCAAGAGCAAAAACAAGTTCTAAAACAAAACACTTCAAATGGTAACAACCACTCAAGAATCGAATCAGTTGGAAGCTCAATATGCCTTTCTAGGATTAATGCATTGCATAATATTGCTAAATCACATTGGTCATGTCAAAATCTAGACATAATTTCATGCTAAAATTCTCATACAATTCCCCTCCAAATATTGAGAACTCATGCAACTTTGTCACAGAACATCAAGCTGAACCTAAGTGCCACAATTTGCATATATTATTCTTACTTAAACCACAAAGATAATGCTATTCCAGGAAAACACTAGACAATGCAACAAGATAGGGGATATCTCTTAAACACAAAAATAATTAGCAAATAGAACTACAGAGGGTAAGAGTACTCCCCTTTGAATACTAGCACTGATGATTAAGGAGCTTGCAGCAATGCCACCTTTCCATGACTTTCCAAAAGTGCCAAGTATCTAAAATTTCAAATTGACAAAACAAAAACTAACAGAACAGTAAAATCTAACAGTATCTAGAATATCAAAATGACAATAAAGAAACTAACAGAATAGTAACATAAGCTAATTATTCTACATCAGCAATGTATATATTTAAAAACCATATCATTCATCATCATCATCAGATTCCTCATCATTATCCTGCGCCTCTTCATCTTCAGAAAACTCTTCAAACTTCATCAAGTCTTCTATGAATTCAGCATTGAAGGCTTCTAAAGGCACCAAATTGTCCACTGGTAGATTCAGTTGAGAAGCAACAGTTCTAAGCAGGGATTCCATTGCAAACACATGCTTTTGTGTCGTCATGAACCCGGCGAATGTTCTCTTGAACCACTCTCAAGTGGCACAATATCTTTTCTTGTTTGGCATCCGAAGTATTGGAAAAACTAGAAGGAATGGAGGCATTGGGATCATGTGAGGTGCTAGCTATCTTGGCCTTACCTTTCGAAACCCTTGTGGTGGTAGGATCTTGAGACGCACCTGTTGCTGATATAGGTCTTGCTTTGGGTACTCCTAGAGTAACATTTAAGTCCAAGGTTGATCCAGCCCTCATAGGAGTTAAGCCTTCCCTTGACACTCCGGCATCAATACAAAGCTGTGTAATGATGCCTGCATATGACAAAGACCCCTTGTTCTGTTTGTGAAGTGCACGAATCTCCTTAGCAATGGTTAGACCAACATTAAGATACTCTCCATTCATCAGAGTATAAAGACACCAAATTCGCTTCTTTGTTATAGAAGATTTGTGCTGAATTGGCAACAAAATTCCATAAAAAAATGCCCACCAAATCTTAGCTTCAAGACACAAGGATGAAGTCTTCAAATGTCTAACACCATTGTTACGCCATTCACTTTCTTTCCAATCCCCTTTTCCTTCATATAACACCTCCTCTACAATGCTTGGATCAGCCTTACACGGAGCTCGATGTTCAAAAGCACAACGTTTAGAATCGGATAACGGAATCAAGAGCAATGAATTAATGGCCTGCGGTGAGAATGATACATGCTTTCCACGGACATATGATGTGTAGAGTTCCTCATCATCCCCTATGGTCAAATTAGCATAGAACTCTAAAACAATGTCTTGATATCCCGGGAACGTCAAATTGGCCAATCTATTCCATTTCCTACTCGCAATCTCCTTGCATACATCTTTACAAATGGAACGATTAGATGACTGATCATTCCCTTCATTCATGAATTGGCTTGGACTGAGATTGAATTTCCACTCCACCAAAATTGTGCGTGTAGCAAACCGGGCAACAAAAGCCTCCGCATGTGTTAAAGACCGAAACCTGTGTGTATCAAATGTGGGAATTTCTGGTTCTTGTGTTGTGTTAGTTTTGCCCCTCTTTGTGGCTTTTTTCTTCTCTTGGCCTTGCGACTTAGAGGCCCTATGTTTAATCCTAGGTGATTTTGAAGAGGATGCAGCTTGCTTATCTTGAGTTGACATGGTTGCCTCTTTGAAAGTGAACCTTCACACCCAAAGTTAATAGAGAAAATTATAAGTGCATCAAGATAACAATGAACACCACAAAGAGCATGTATTGTTATCAAGAGATTGTAATGACAAGAGAAATCAAACTGGAATTGCTGAGGAAAATACATAAGCAAATATACTATGGTCATGCTCACTAGGATTACTCACTTAAAACACACTAAAAAATTCATTGAGGAATTTTATCAAACACCATGTAAGCATGAATGGGCATAGAACAACTCTTTCTCATTGCTTTGCAACATGGACTCCCAAAGGCAATTACCAATATTTCCTTACAAACAATCAATCATATTTCTCTAAAAACATCAAACAAGGCCATGCAACATCATTGAAATAAGCAATTCAAAGTTTGTACCTAGCATTTTAGGGTTCTCACAAAAATATTGAACCCCCATTCCAATGATTCATATCACACATGCAATTGGAGATTAAAGAATGAAGGAAACAATTAATAATCAATGGATAAATGAACGTACCTTGTATGAGCTCAAGAGATTTGAATGCACAAAGTGAAAAGAGCTTGTAACTTTGAACAATGGAGAATGAGATGAATAATAGAGATGATGGAGATGAAGAAATTATTTAAGAGTTATTTGTGATGTGAGATGGTGAGAGTGTGAGGTGATGAAGAGTGGGAATGCCTAGTTCTCTTGAGGTTTCTTGGCACCTAAGTGAAAGGAGATGAGTTGCAATGAAGAGGGGAGATGGCCACGCCCCCTTTTGTGCCTTGGCACAAGCTTTGCGCCTCACTACTTAAGGAATTTGCGCTGCGGCGTGTTTTGGCCGAGAGGGAGAGCCATTTTGCGCCTTGCTTTTGTGCCTTGGCGCAAGCTTTGCGCCTTGCACATACCACCTTTTGTGCCTGGGCGTGTTTTGGCAGAGAGCACCATGCATTTGCGCCTTGCTTCTCCTCACTTTTGCGCCAAGGCGTGGTTCATCAGCATGGGAAGTTTGCACCTTCCTCTCACCCTCACTCACACTTGTGCACAAACTCTAAGTCATGCATTGAAGCCTTAAAATTCCCAACAATATCACTACATCTCTCAACCTTCTCTTATTTCTTGTCAATTCCACCATTGCATTTCTATCTAACTTCAAATTTTATTTTTATTATTGACAAATATGCAATTAAACTACAAACTCTAAAGAATTGACAATTCTATCAATAACAAGAAGACTATCTACAACTTTTCCTAATCGCATGGGTTGCCTCCCATCAAGCGCTTCTTTAACGTCATTAGCTTGACGTGTAACTTGACCCTGTCAAGGAGGGTCCTGAAGATCCATAGAGAACTTCTCTTTCTTAATCTTGTCTCCCAAGTAAGGTTTTACCCTTTGGCAATTCACCTTAAATTCCCGAGACTTATCAAGGTCTTCCAAAGTAATGGCACCATGGGGAAATACTTCTTTTACAGCAAAGGGACCAGACCATCTAGATTTGAGTTTTCCCGGAAACAACCTTAGTTTAGAATTGTAAAGCAAAATTAGTTGTCCCGGGTGAAACTCTCTTCTTCTAAGCTTACGATCATGCCATAATTTTGTTCTTTCTTTGTAAATTTTGGCATTCTCATATGCTTGAAGTCTCAATTCCTCCAACTCATGTAGCTGATAAAGTCTCTTCTCACTGCCCGAGTGAGAGTCAGAATTGAGATACTTTAAGGCCTAGTATGCCCTGTGTTCTTGCTCAACAGGCAAGTGGTATGCCTTTCTATACACCAACTGGAATGGTGTCATGCCAATGGGAGTTTTATATGCTGTCCTATATGTCCAAAGAGCATCATTTAGTCATGTCGACCAATCCTTGCGGGACAGATTCACAGTTCGCTCTAAGATTTTCTTAATCTCCCTATTAACTATCTCTGCTTGCCCACTGGTTTGAGGGTGATATGGTGTTGCAATTTTGTGCTTCACCCCAAGCCTCTTAAGAACTCTTTCCAAATTTTTATTGCAGAAATGGCTTCCACCGTCAGTGATGACAGCTCTAGGTACCCCAAACCTAGAAAAAATATTTCTATGAATAAAGACATCTACTATCCTAGAGTCATTAGTTGGGGCAGAAATGGCTTCCACCCACTTAGACATATAATCTACAGCAACTAGGATGTAAGTGTGGGAGAATGAGGGAGGAAATGGTCCCATGAAATCCATCCCCCACACATCGAAAACCTCTACTCTAAAATGTTGTTCAAGGGTCCCTCATCTCTCTTAGAAATATTTCCACTCCTTTGGCACCTGTCACAGGTTTTCACAAAAGTTTTAGCATCTCTAAAAACGGATGGCCAATACAAACCACTTTGCAAAACTTTTTTAGCTGTTCTTTCCCCATTAAAATGGCCTCCATTAGGGGAAGTATGACAGTGACCTCTTCCCCAGGAATACACCTCCTAAGGAGTCCATCTATACCCCATTTGAATAGAAATGGCTCATCCCATACATAGTATTTTGCATCAAAAAACAGTTTTTTCCTTTGTTGATGAGACCAGCCAGGGGGAATATAGTTAGACACCTTAAAGTTCGCAATATCGCTGAACCAAGGAGCATCAGAAATACCAAAGAGAGTTTCATCTGGAAATGTTTTAGAAATTGGGATATTACAACCTTCTATTTCATCATGAGGTAACCTTGATAAGTGATCCGCCACCAAGTTCTCTCTTCCTTTTTTATCTCTTATTTCAATGTCAAATTCTTGTAGAAGAAGAACCCAGCGGATCAATCTTGGTTTACTCTCATGTTTCATTAGAAGGTATGACAAGGCCGCATGATCAGTGTATACTACAATCTTTGAGCCAATGAGATAAGGACGAAACTTGTTAAGAGCAAACACTATGGCTAGCAATTCTTTTTCTGTTGTTGAATAATTAACTTGAGCATTGTCAAGAACTCTGCTAGCATAATATATAACTCTTACAAGTTTTTCCTTTCTTTGTCCTAATACAGCTTGATAATTCACTGTCGAATGAACATAAAAAACTAGATTTATCCCCAATTAAACTTGTAATATAGAGGATTCAACCTAGGTCATCTCTCTGAAGACATGCATGCACTTGATTCGGAATCATTCACAGTTAGAAGGGGGGTTTTTATTGAACAATTCAATAAAACTAAACAAAACTGAAATTATAAAACAAAAAGCTAAAGACAGAGGCAAAGTGAGGTAAATTGAAGTAGTAAATTGAGCAAAAGATAAGAGCAGAAAAGGAACGATGAACACTTAGCACAAAACAAGAAGATGACTAGAAATTGAGAATAGAACTGAGAAATGTAAATTGAAACAGTGAATTAAACAGAAAACAAATGCAGGAAAGGAGTAAAGCGCAATAGTACAAAATGCGAAGAGAAACCTAGAAAAATTAAGAACAGAATAATAGATTGCAAATGTAAATTGAACTAGAGATCTGTTGCAGAATTGGAAACTAGAGGATCAAAATCAAGAATCGAATTCACTTGTGCAGTATCCAAGGTTGTAAAGAGAAATTGAATACATGAACATCGAGAGGTAAGAAGACGAGAGAAAGAAGAAGAAAAAAACAGAGAAGAGAGAATGAGAGAATTGCGCAATCGCGCAATTGAAGTGTACAAGAGAAGCTAGAAGTGACAGTTATGAATTCCCCCTTTCATTTCGTTCCCAAAAGCCCTTATATAGGTCAAGATTTGCGCCTCCATGTAAGTTAATTCGCGCCCTGGCGCATTTGGACAGAGGGGAGGGAGAAGTTGCGCCCTGGCGCAAGTCTTGCGCCCTTGCTTGCGCCTTAGCGCGAGTTTGCGCCCCCACATGCTTCCTATTTGCGCCTAGGCGCGTTTCTCCAAAGATGAGGTATCAATTTGCGCCACACCTTGTCCTGTGCTGCGCCTAGGCGCTGTTGACTTAAAAATATGCGTGTGTCAATCTTTCGGCAAGTGTACCGGTCGTCAAAAGTTTAGAAATAGTGAGAAAAGGATGTCGAACCACAGAGACTAATCGTGAAGTATCGAATGCTCAACGTGTGTTGCTATTAGAACGAATCATTGAAGTAAACATTGATATAGAAAACTAAGTAATTATGTAAGGCTAAAGTAATCTACTGTGAAACAAGTAATGAAATGCAGTAAATGTTTAAGTTTCAGAGATGATGGAAACAGTTAGGGAATAGGTTCATTCAATTCCTTCTCTCAAGTAATTACTTCCTTTGTCAATTTCACAGTTATTAATCAATTGGAGACTAGAATTTGTGATACCTTAGACTAATCCTATTCCTAGGTCATTAGTCACTTTGAATGACTTCTATAATCTCTAATTCCTTAGGTGAAAATAGAAACTCATTCAAGAAGCGAAACAGATAAATTCACAATGTCTCATAACATGCAAGTTCTATCCCTAGACTCATGCACTGCTATAATGATGCAATTCCTCTCCTAATTCAATTATCAATCTTCCAATTGCATAATTGAAATGAGAAACAAAAACTCAAGGAACAGCTCAATCAATTTCAAACAGTTAATATTCCTATCACTATTTGAACTACATGAATCAAACCTCAAGAAATTGCAATTAAGTAAGAAGAGATCAATCAATCAACTTGAATTACAATTGAATCAACATAGAAATTCATTACAAGTATTCTGGAATTGAAATCCCCTTCCCTAACCTAAAACCTAGCCTAACATGGAAATAGAAAAAGAAAGAACAAAAATAGAAATCAAAACCGAGAGAAGCTCCATGAATCTTTAGATCTTGCTTCCACAAGCTCCAATTCTTCAAGAATCTTCAAGATTTTGATGGAGGAAGATGAGAATCGAAGGTGGAGAAGAGAGAAAACTAGAAGTGTGCACGAGAAGCTAACAAGAAAAACTGAAAATATGAGGTCCCCCCTTCATTTCGCGCCCAAGAAGCCATATATAGCAGTAAAAATGCGCCACCCACTTAAGAGAAACGTGCCCTGGCGCGTTTTGAGTGAACTGGAGGGCCTGAGCGCGCCCTGGAAGGATGAAACGTGCCACTTTGTGTGCCCTGGCGCGTTTTCAGCGCAAGCAATGCTGAAACGTGCCACTTTGTGTGCCCCGGCGTTTTGAAGCAATCTTGAAACGTGCCACTTTGGTGCCCCGGCGCGCGTTTTCAACGCAAGAAAATCTTTAAACGTGCCACTTTGTGCGCCCTGGCACGTTTTCACAAGTAAGGGTGCTCCAATTGGCTTGCTTTGATCTTGATTTGAGCTTGCATCCTTGTTCTTCTTGATGGCATCTTCATCTTATGTCCATAGCTTCCATTCCAAGCATTCTTTCTTCTCTTCAATGAACCTAGAATCAACAAAAGAATGATTAAGATGACTTAAAAACTCAAGAAAACTTATAAAACTTAACAAAACACTAACTCAAGAGCTAACACTAAGTAATTATGGTATTTTCAATGTTTTCTTGCCTAAACCACAACTAAACCTATTGAAAATGGATGAAAATGGATATAAAACTCCTAAGAAAACATGTATAATCTAACACTTATCACAACCCCAAACTTAAAGCTTTGCTTGTCCTCAAGCAAATTAGAATCCATCATTACAAGGGTTAATAAGCATGGTATAATATTAAGCTCAATCAGTCATTGAAAATGCCTTATGCAGTTCTCAACTCCTTAAGTCTATTCAATTTATCTATGAAAGTTGGACATGCACTCAGAATGTTATCAAGCACTGCATAATTCATCAAGCATAGACAAATAACATAGATTGGCATGAGAAAATGTATTTTAGCCAACATCAGCAAAGTCCTCTCCAGTTAAGTGTTTGCCCTCAATCTCTCAAGTGTTTAGGCTTGTGTTTCTCTCAATATTACCAATCAAAAGGTATGTTACCATAGGCTTGCAATGACTCTAAAATCTCCACTGCTCTCAAGTAGAAATTGGACACTCAAAAGGTCTTTTCAGGGTTGTAATGGAGCTTAGGTAAAGGTGGGATAAAGAGAAAGGTACTAACTGGATATTCACAGGAACTTAAAGAGTAAAAGTTATACCTATATGCTATGCATGAGTTAATGATGAACAGAAGAAAAATTCAAAACAGAACAGAGACTAACACTAAGTAACATAAACAACTCATGAGACCACTCTGTTTTCCTTTTGTTTCTTTATCCTTATTGCTCTTAAACTTCATTTTCTTCTGTTTCTTTTTGTTTTCTTATAGCTCTTGCTATTTTCTTTTCTTTCTACTTTTTCTTTTCTTTTTGTTTTCTAAACATCTTTCTCTTGTAGCTTTTGTTATTTTGCTCTTTTCTTCTTCCTTTTTCTTTCTTTTCGCTTTATTCTTGTACTTTACTTTTCTTAAGTAGTCTCATTCATTGCTATCACAAGAAAGAACAGAAAAAAAAAATTTGGTATGGTATGCATGAAAACAGAGAATGCACTATACACAACTAGAAAATGCACAACAATTCCACCAATACAAGGTGATCTGTCAACCCCAAACTTAAAATTTGACTTGTCCTCAAGTCAACAGCTACTCATGCACCCCAAAATTCAACCCCAAACTTAATCTTGAAACCTCTCATCTAAGTAAATAAACCAATACACTCAAAGTTCCAGTGATAGGGACAATTGGTTTTTCACTTATTTAGGCTTGTAATGAGCTTAAGTATCCAAGAAAGAAAGGGTTTATTCAGGCTCAAAGGGGCTAGCAATGGAAAGTGTGAAGGTTAAGGCTATTTGGCTCAAGGCTACAAGAAGAAAAATTGCCTTTATCATTTGTGTCCAAATCTAAATGTATGCAATTTTGACCAAGAGTTAAAGCAAGTTCTGGAACAAACACATCACATGGTAAAATAGAACACTCAAGAATAAATCATGTTGGAGGCCCAAATTCTTATCCAGGATTAATCATTGCATAACATTGCTAAGTCCACTAATCATGTTACAACCTATAAACTTGTCATGCTCAAATTCTCATACAATGACTCTTCAAACATTTGAGAAACATGCAACTTTGTCATAGAACCTCAAATTGAACCTAAGTGCCAAAAATTACACAGTTCATTCTCTTTTGGACTACGAGTCAATGTTATACTAATGTAATTAACCTTCATAAGATGGTGCAACAAAACAGGGCATATACTCTAAACAAACATGAATTAACAGTTAAAACAAAAGAGTATAAGAATGTTCCCCGTTGAAGACTTAGCCAAAATGCTCAAGGTTCTGCACCAAGTGCCCAAAAATTCCATGTGCTTCCAGCAATACTTCAGCATCTAATAATTCACATCAACAAACAAACTAACAAGACAGTAAGATCTTGGAAATTTTACAACAAAAATGAAAATCTAGGGTGAAGGGGATGAAGAATTTAATTCAAACTACTTGCAAAATGAAGTGGTGGAGGTGAGAATGGATTGAAAATGGACTTGCACTCTTTGGGAACCACAAGCACAAGAGGAGAAGAGGAAGAACAAAGGAACGCGCAACTTTTTGTGCCAAGGCGCGAGCTCGCCACCCTTTATGTGCCAAGATGTGAAAAACGCGCCACCCTGTAAATGAAAACGCGCCAGGGCGCACAAAGTGGCGCATTTCAGCATTGCTTGCGCTGAAAACGCGCCAGGGCGCGCAGGGTGGCGCGCTCAGGCCCCCAATTCACTCAAAAACGTGCCAGGGCGCGTTTCTCTTAACAGGGTGGCGCGTTTTTCTGCTATAAAAGGGATCACAGGGCGCGAAATTGAGGAGACTTCACAATTCAGTTTTTCTTGTTAGCTTCTCGTGCACTCTTCTAGTTTTCTCTCTTCTCCACCTTCGTTCTCCATCCTTCTCCATCAAATCAAGAGGATTCTTGAAGAATTGGAGCTTGTGGAAGCAAGATCTAAAGATTCATGGAGCTTCTCTCGGTTTTGATTTCTATTTTTGTTCTTTCTTTTTCTATTTCCATGTTAGGCTAAATTCTTAGGTTAGGGAAGGGGATTTCAATTCCAGAATACTTGTAATGAATTTCTATGTTGATTCAATTGTAATTTCAGTTGATTGATTGATCTCTTCTTACTTAATGCAATTTCTTGAGGTTTTATTCATGAAGTTCAAATAGTGATAGGAATATTAACTGCTTGAATTGGATTGAACTGTTCCTTGAGTTTTTGTTTCTCATTTCAATTATGCCTTCAGAAGATTGATAATTGAATTAGGAGAGGAATTGCATCATTATAGCAGTGCATGAGTCTAGGGATAGAACTTGCATGTTATGAGACATTGTGAATTTATCTGTTTCGCTTCTTGAATGTATTTCTATTTTCACCTAAGGGATTAGAGATTATAGAAGTCATTCAAAGTGACTAAAGACCTAGGAATAGGCTTAGTCTAAGGTATCACAAATTCTAGTCTCCAATTAATTGATTTCCATTGAATTGATATAGGAGTTGGTTACATGAAGGAAGGAATTGAATGAACCTATTCCCTAACTGTTTTCATCATTTCTGAAACTTAAACATTTATTGCTTTCCATTTCTTGCTTTACAGTACATTGTCTCTTTACATAATTACTTAGTTCACACACATGATTCACTCAACTGTTCGTCCTAATAGCAAGCATATTAAGCATTCGATAATTCACAACTAGTCTCTGTGGTTCGACAACCTTTTCTCACTATTTCTAAACTTTTGACGACCGGTACACTTGCCGAAAGATTGACACATACATATCCTTGTTCTTCTTGATGGCATCTTCATCTTATGTCCATAGCTTCCATTCCAAGCATTCTTTCTTCTCTTCAATGAACCTAGAATCAACAAAAGAATGATTAAGATGACTTAAAAACTCAAGAAATCACTGTGCACTCTTCTTCTTCCTTACACTCATTACCATTTACCTTACACTGCTATTATCATTGTTTAAATTCTGCAAGTTGTTTGGTAACTGAATTGGTAATTAACTCAGTAATTAACTTGGTGATCAACTTAAACTGGGAAGAGTAGATACACACATTGTATAAACTGAAAATTGATTACAAACTTGCTATTGAGTATTCCTTTGATATTTCTGCTGCATAAACTTGAATATACTTGGTTTGAATTAAAAGGAATTTGAAATTCACGAAAAATAGGTCAAAGTGAACTAGAATCTATTCACCCCCCCTCTAGATTCACTCTTAAGGACCATCAATTGGTATCAGAGCTACTTCTAGTAAGTTGCTCTAGAATTTGATCCATAATGGCCAGTAATCAATTACCATTTGCTGAAGGTGCTTCTATTAACAGACCTCCTCTGTTTTGTGGAGATAACTATCCGTTTTGGAAAGTAAGAATGAAAATCTTTATGGAGTCTGTACATAGAAACATTTGGCAAGCTGTTGTAACTGATTTCAAAATTCCAACACACATAGTTGATGGAAAAGAGATTGAAAAACCATTTGATAAGTGGGAACAAGAAGAAATTAAAAGAGCTGAAAATGATTCTAAAGCTTTAAACATCATACATTCTGCTCTTAACTCTGATGAATTTTTTAGAATTTCTGCTTGTACAACAGCAAAAGAAGCTTGGGAGCTTATCATGGTAACTCATGAAGGTACAACGGAAGTACGAAGGGCAAGGAAGAATACCTTAATCCAAGAGTATGAAACCTTCAGAATGTTGCAAGGAGAGTCCATAATGGAGATGCAGAAATGGTTCATACACATCATCAATCATCTCAAGGGACTTGGCAAAAGCCTCGTAGAAGAAGAATTGAATGTCAAGATTCTAAAGTCTCTAAATAGAAAATGGCAATCCACTGTGACTGCTATAACCGAGTCAAAGAATCTTACTGTAATGACAAGTGCAGAGCTATTTGGCAAACTTAGAGAGTATGAGATGGATATGACTCGCATGGCAGATGAGGAACTGAAGGACAAAGGAGCCAAAGGAATTTCTTTCAAAGTGGAGCATACTGAAACTGAATCTGAATCTGAATCCTCTAAAGAAGAAAACATGAAACATATAGTAAGAAATTTCAAGAAGTTCTTAATGAAGAACAGTGAGAAGAAAAGGTTCAACAATGTTAAGAAGGACTTCAAAAGAAGTGAGAGTTCATCTTCAAAGGTGACTTGTTATGAGTGTGGCAAAGTTGGTCACTACAAGTTTGAGTGCCCCAACATGAGGAAAGCCAACTGCAATGAGCCTAAGATCGAACATGAGGAAAAGTCCAAGAAGGACAAATTCGAAAAGAAGAAAGCATATATAGCTTGGGAAGAGAATGATTCCTCAACTTCTAGTGAGAGCGATAATGAAGAAGCAAATTTGTGTCTCATGGCAAATCCAACATCCGATGATGAGGTAAGTGATTCTGATTCATCTACTTGTGATTATGATGAATTACATGCTGCTTTTTGTGATTTGTATAAAGAAGCCAAAAGATTAAGAAAATTGAACAAAGTTTTGAAAAACAAAATTACTGATTTAGAAAATGATATTTCTGTTTTAAAAACTAATGTTCAAAATCTGGAAAAAGAAAATAATAACTTGAAACTACCCTGTTCAAAGTGTAAGTCATTTGATGCCTCTTTGAAAAACAATAATAAGAAGTTCTCTGCATTTAAACAAACTAGTAATAATAGAACTTTCCCATGCAGTTATTGTATGGAATCTGGACACACCTCTTATAATTGCATGATTAGGAAGAAAGGAATATCTTGTGGTTTGTTTAAGTGGGTTAAGAAAGTTAAACTTGATGATGCTAACATGGCTGGACCCAACAGAAGATGGGTACCAAAAGCAAAGTAAACTTTCTTATGTAGGTATGCTTGAGAGCCAAACAACTAACAATTGGAATTGTGGAAAAATTGGTATTTTGGACAATGGCTGCTCAAGATATGTGATTGATGAAAAGATCAAACTTATCTCCTTCAAAACAAAAGAATGTGATTCTCCAAAGGATGGATGAAATGGAAGCAACAACGACTTGATATGTTTTGTTTGTCCATTCTTATCTCTATTCTCTATATTTGATTATAATTCTCTCTATTTTTTGATTTTGATATACCAAATAGGGGGAGAAGTATAAGGTGTTAGATGAGAGAAGTATAAGTTGCTAGAGTTTATAGAATATTGTTGATAGGGGGAGAAAGGAGTAAGTAGAAATTTGTGAATCTGCAATGCATATACTGCGTATTTGCAAATCTCTATCTATTGCAGGATTCTTAGAAGATCAACACATCCTAAAAACTCCTAGGAAAACCTTGGTTGATATTTGGTACATCAAAACCAAAAAGGGGGAGATTGTTGGACCTAAAGCTTGATGATGCTTTGGTGTCTCTTTTGGTATTTTTGATTTTGATGTAATGTAATTTTGGTTTTCTTAGTTGGAATGTATCTAGGAGTTTTCTATGTATTGAGTGTTTAGACTAGGCATGTATGTGTTGTTCTTTGTTTGAATGTCTTGGAGAAGCTTGGCAATCTTGTGTGACTACTCAAGTGTAAAATGGTTGATTTCCCTCCTAAAATGTAGGTAATCAAGTGGTAATCAAGTGGTAATCGATTACCAGTCAATTACCAACAGTTTTGTGGGCAACAAAGTGCTGGAAAACCATTTTTCACTGCAGTAATCGATTACCAACAGTGGTAATTGATTACCACAGGCAAAAATCACCAAAATGCATTCTTCTCTGGTGTAATCGATTACCATAAGGCTGTAATCGATTACCATGAGCAAGTAATCGATTACCATGAAGCAGTAATCGATTACCTCAAGTAAAAATCACCCAGAATGAATTTCATCTCGGCAGTAATCGATTACCACGAGCTGTAATCGATTACCACCGCAGAAAATGTTTAAAAGTTGCCTGAAATGAGTTTTCTAACATCCCAATTGATTCCCCACTTGTTCTAATCAATTTTAAAACTCCAGAAAGTCAATTTTTGAGGCTCCAACGTTCTGAAATTAAAAGCTTCAACGGTTTATTTTATGAGGCTCCAAAGGTTTGAAATTTGAGGCTCCAACTTTCAACAATTGAGGCTCCATATGAATCTATAAATGGAGGCTGTTTTGAAAATCAAAGTACATGATTTTAATACACTCTTGAGATACTTGGAAAACATTTTCAGAAAAGCTCTTACACTTTCAAATCCTCTCTAAAGAGAGTTTATCATTTTCTCCAAGAGAAAGAACTTCAAGAGTTCTTGAAGAAGTTTTAAGAAAAGGCAACTTGATTCATTTCATTGATTAGGTGGTATTCACTGTTTTATTGATTGTGATCAGAATCTACACTCCAGGTGTTTTCTAAACTGATCTCTTGTTTATCTATTTGATTGTTGGGTTATTACTCTAGGAGAGAGGTCTCTCTGGATAGAGTAAGAGTTTGAGAAGTGTTTTCTCAAAGTTTTGATCTTGGGTGTGCCTAGATCAGTGAAGAACAATTCTTTGGGTTAAAGAACTGGTTTGGGTGTTTTGATTTCATTTTTGTGTTGCTTGTTGCAGAGTGAATGTAAAAGAACACAAAAGGGATCATTTGATAGTGGAAAACCAATTGCAACAGTTGTTGGATTGGGACTGGATGTAGGCAGTTGGCTGAACCAGTATAAATCACTGTGCACTCTTCTTCTTCCTTACACTCATTACCATTTACCTTACACTGCTATTATCATTGTTTAAATTCTGCAAGTTGTTTGGTAACTGAATTGGTAATTAACTCAGTAATTAACTTGGTGATCAACTTAAACTGGGAAGAGTAGATACACACATTGTATAAACTGAAAATTGATTACAAACTTGCTATTGAGTATTCCTTTGATATTTCTGCTGCATAAACTTGAATATACTTGGTTTGAATTAAAAGGAATTTGAAACTCACGAAAAATAGGTCAAAGTGAACTAGAATCTATTCACCCCCCCTCTAGATTCACTCTTAAGGACCACCAGAAATGGCATTTTTCAAAATTCAGTACCAGATTAGTCTCAATACATCTACTCAGAACTCTAGAAAGGCTATCCAAACATGTATCAATATATGAGCCATATATAGTAAAATCATCCATGAACACCTCCATGCAACTCTCTAATAAATCAGAGAAGATACTTACCATACACCTTTGAAATGTACCAGGTGCGTTGCATAAACCGAATGGCATCCTGGTGTAAGCATAAGTCCCAAATGGACAGGTGAATGTGGTCTTATGTTGATCTTTTAGAGCAATGTGAATCTGCATATACCCTGAAAATCCACCCAGAAAACAGTAATGTGATTTACCTGCCAACCTCTCCAAAACTTGATCAATGAATGGGAGTGGGAAATGGTCCTTCCGAGTGGCTTGATTGAGTCTCCTATAGTCAATGCAAACTCTCCAACTGTTAGTGACTCTAGTTGGAATCAACTCGTTGTCTTTATTTTGCACCACAGTGATGCCAGATTTCTTAGGGACCACTTGTACAGGTGAAACCCATGTGCTATCTGAAATGGGGTAGATGATGCCACCTGCAAGCAATTTTATCACCTCTTTCTTTACTACATCCAGGATGGTAGGATTGAGTCTCCTTTGTGGTTGTCTCACAGGCTTAGAATCCTCCTCTAGCAAGATTCGATGCATGCAAATGGCTGGATTAATTCCAGGGAGATCAGCTAACGTCCACCCAATGGCTTTCTTGTGCTTTTTCAGAATTTTCAGCAACTTCTCCTCCTGCTCATTTTGCAAGGTACTCGAAATGATGACTGGAAGCTTGTGATCATCATCTAAGTAGATATACTTCAGATGATGAGGCAGTGGCTTCAACTCTAAGCTTGGTGGCTGCACAGTGGAAGGTAACAATGGCTTGTTCGCTGCAATGTCAGTAGATGCAAGAACTTGTAGACCAAGATCTGCGTCCTGCAATCTAGAATCTGCACCTGCAATGGCAATATTAATCTCTGCACATATGGTACAAACAGTGGCATCATCACCACAGCTACAAATAGCCAAATCAGCATGGAAATTAGAAAAACTGGTTAAATCGGAATCAATTTCAAAATTAAAATTTGTACAAATATCTACAAAATTATCAACTACATCTATGGAGAAAACAGAATGCTCTTCAGCAGGTAGTTTCATGCTTTCAAGTAGATTGAACTTCACAATATCATCTCCAAATTCCAACGTCAATGTGCCAGAATGAACATCAATCTTGGTTCGCGCAGTCATAAAAAATGGTCGCCCTAGGATCAATGTAGGTAAGGGTGACTTATCCTGCATATCAAGAATATAAAAATCTGCAGGAAAAATCAATTTGTTAACTCGAACCAGTACATCCTCAAGGACTCCACGCGGGTGGACAACACTTTTGTTTGCAAGCTGGATAATGACTCTAGTTGTCTTTAACTCACCAATCTGGAATGATCTGTAGACTGACGTAGGCATCACATTAATGGAAGCTCCCATGTCTATCATGGCATCCGCAAAAGTGTGATCCCCAATTGTGCAAGGGACAGTGAAAGTTCCAGGATCTTGACACTTTTGTGGAAAGTTAGACTGAGGGAGTGGAGAAATATGTGTACTTTGTATGAGTGCAGAAACATTTCTTCCCAAGTTTACCTTTTCATTTCCTTTAAATCTCCTTTTGTGAGTACACAATTCTTTTAAAAACTTGGCATACTTGAGAATTTGTTTGATAGCATCCAACAAAGGAATATTAACTTCTACTTTCCTAAATGTTTCTAATAACTCTTTTTCTAGTTCTGATTTCTTTGAATGCATATTTACAGAAGGAAAAGGAAGAGGAAGTTGTTTTACCTCATCCTGATGTGATTTTTCAGTATCCTGAGTTCTTGGCTGTACCTCCTTACCACTTCTCAAAGTGATGGCACTCACTTTCCCCATTGGATTAGCTATAGTTTGGGAAGGAATGTTACCAGAACCTTGTTGCTGCAAATGATTCACAGTAGTGGCTAACTGTCCAATTTGAGTCTTCAAATCCACAATTGAAGCACTTACATTCTGTTGAAATTGTAGATTAGTAGTTGCCATCTGTTTCATCAACTCCTCCAAAGATGGTCCAACGCTATTCACAGGTTGTGATTGAGCAGGTTGGCCCACTTGTTGTTGTCTCAAGGGAGGAGGTTGATACTTGTTGGGAGGTTGGTATCTTTGTTGTTGTTGTTGTGGGTCGTTGGCTAGGTCCTGACCATATCTCAAATTAGGATGATCCTTCCACCAGGGTTATAAGTATTAGAATATGGATTATATTGCTGTCTTTGAGGTCTATATCGTTGTCCCGAGTACATTCCTAGCCTACATCCACAATGTTGGACCACCATTCTTCTTGCTCGTTTTTCTTGCAAATGAGGGCAAGCATCAGTGAAATGCTCAACTCCACCACAAATGCCACACGACTATTTAATCTGATTTGCTGCACTAACATTCTCTGGCCTTTGCTGTTGTTGACCCAAAGCTAATCTTTTACCAAATGGGTTAATTCTCAGCTTGTTTTCCATCTATGTGTATCAAAGAATAACTATGGAAGCTTCATTCACATGTTTGAAAGATGTTGAATTCCCGGAGCTAAACTGCTGGAATTTTCTCGCCATGTTTGCAATCAAATATCTTACAAAGGTATCTTATCCATCAATGCTCCACCGCTTGCTGCGTCTATCATATTTCTCTCCATAGGCATGAGTCCTTCATAGAAGTATTGGATGAGAAGTTGTTCAGTTATTCGATGGTTCGGACATGTAGAGCACAACTTGTTGAATCTCTCCCAAAGACTCATATAAGGTCTCTCCCTGCAATTGCCTTATTCCACTTATATCCTTCCGAATAGCTGCAGTCCTAGAAGCTGGAAAGAACTTCTCTAGAAATCTTCTCTTCATGTCATTTCACGTGGTAATAGGCGTTGGTTGAAGATACAACCAATCCTTTGCAGCACCATCTAATGAGAATGGGAATGCCTTCATTTTGACAGCTTCTTCAGGAACATCATTAGGCCTCATAGTGGAACAAACCACATGAAATTCCTTAAGATGCTTATGTGGATCTTCACCTGCAAGTCCTAGGAACTTAGGCAACAAATGAATCAGTCCAGATTTTAATTCATAGTTGACAACATCTTCTGGTATAGGAAATTGGATATACAAAGGTTGATAATTGATATCAGGTGTAGCCAATTCCTTGAGAGTTCTTTCAATTGGATTTGCCATATTTTCATAAACAGAATCAAGGTCAGAATCACAATGAGAGTGTTGGTTCTTATCCCTATTTTGATTTCTCAGCCTACGAATTGTTCTCTCAATCTCAGGGTATATACAAACATTGTATAAACTGAAAATTGATTACAAACTTGGTTTTGATTATTCTTTTGTTATTTCTGCTGCATAAACTTGAATATACTCTGTTTGACTTAAAAGGAATTCGAAACTCACAAAAATAGGCCAAAGTGAACTAGAATCTATTCACCCCCCCCTAGATTCACCCATAGGGACCAACAATTGGTATCAGAGCTACTTCTAGTAAGTTGCTCTAGAATTTAATCCATAATGGCCAGTAATCAATTACCATTTGCTGAAGGTGCTTCTATTAACAGACCTCCTCTGTTCTGTGGAGATAACTATCCATTTTGGAAAGTAAGAATGAAAATCTTTATGGAGTCTGTACATAGAAACATTTGGCAAGCTGTTGTAACTGATTTCAAAATTCCCACACACATAGTTGATGGAAAAGAGATTGAAAAACCATTTGATAAATGGGAACAAGAAGAAATTAAGAGAGCTGAAAATGATTCTAAAGCTTTAAACATTATACATTCTGCTCTTAACTCTGATGAATTTTTTAGAATTTCTGCTTGTACAACAACAAAAGAAGCTTGGGAGCTTATCATGGTAACTCATGAAGGTACAACGGAAGTACGAAGGGCAAGGAAGAATACCTTGATCCAAGAATATGAAACCTTCAGAATGTTGCAAGGAGAATCCATAATGGAGATGCAGAAACGGTTCATACACATCATCAATCATCTCAAGGGACTTGGCAAAAGCTTTGTAGAAGAAGAAGTGAATGTCAAGATTCTAAAGTCTCTTAATAGAAAATGGCAATCCACCTGTGATGCCTATAACTCGAGTCAAAGAATCTTGCTGCAATGACAAGTGCAGAGCTATTTGGCAAACTAAGAGAATATGTGATGGATATGTCTCGTATTGCAGATGAAGAACATAAGGACAAGAAAGCCAAAGGCATAGCACTCAAGATGGAGGACACAGCTAGTGATAGTGATACTTCAAGCTGTGGAAGTGAATCTGAACAAGAAAACATGAATCTCATGGTAAGAAAATTCAAAAGATTCATGAAGAAAAACAACAATAAAAAGAGATTCAACTCCAGAAAAGGCTTCAAGAAGTTTGAGGGTACATCTTCAAAGGTCACATGCTATGAGTGTGGAAAGACGGGACATTACAAATCGGAATGCCCCAACATCAAGAAAAGTAACAGCAGTGAAACAAGAAGAACAGAACATGAGGAAAGGCAAAAGAAGGATAAATTTAGAAAGAAGAAGGCCTACATTGCTTGGGAAGACAATGATTCCTCATCCTCTAGTGAGAGTGAGAATGAAGAAGCAAACTTGTGTCTTATGGCGAATCCAACTTCAGATGATGATGAGGTGTGCTTGAGAGCCAAAAACTCAACTTGGTACTTAGACAGTGGCTGCTCAAGACATATGACTGGTGACAAGGATAATTTTATCTCCTTCAAATCAAAAGAATCTGTATCGGTAGTGTATGGAGATAATAACAAAGGGAAAATTCTGGGTATTGGTGCTGTTGGAGACAAATCCAATCCTGTCATTGAAGATGTATTGCTTGTGGAAGGATTGAGATACAATCTTCTGAGTATTAGCCAACTCTGTGACAAAGGTTATCATGTGTCATTTGATCAAGAAAGCTGCAAAATTAGTAGCAGTGAATCAAATGAGGTACTAATGGTTGGTAAGAGACATGGTAACATCTACATCCTTGAACTTAACCATTCATCATCATATCATGCATGCCTTACATCAAATGATGACATATCTTGGCTTTGGCATAGACGCATAGCACATATTGATGTTCATCAACTTAATAAACTGTCATCTAGGAACTTAGTGGAAGGGTTACCTAACTTAAAGTTCAATAGAGAAGGTCTATGTGATGCATGTCAAAAGGGCAAGCAGTCTAGAAACTCTTTTAAATCTAAAAATATTGTTTCAACCTCTAGACCACTTGAGCTATTGCACATGGATTTATTTGGACCCTCTAGAACTGCTAGTTTAGGTGGAAACCTATATGGGCTAGTTTTAGTAGATGACTACTCTAGATTTACTTGGGTTGCATTTATACCAAGTAAAGACAATGCCTTCAAAGTTTTCAAAGTTATTGCCAAAAGGATACAAAACGAAAAAGATTTGAAAATCAAATCCATTAAGAGTGATCATGGAGGTGAATTTGAAAATGAATACTTTGAAAAATTCTGTGAAAAATATGGAATTAATCACAACTTTTCTGCTCCAAGAACTCCACAACAAAATGGAGTTGTTGAGAGGAAAAATAGATCTCTAGTAGAACTAGCTAGAACTATGTTAAATGAAAATGATTTGCCTAAATATTTTTTAAAGGTTTTCCATCGCTTGCTATGTTCTAAATAGAATTGTGATTCGTCCAATTTTAAAGAAAACCCCCTATGAACTCTACAAAGACAAAAAGCCAAATATATCTCATTTTAAGGTATTTGGCTGCAAATGTTTCGTTTTGAATAATGCCAAAGAACCTCTTGGTAAGTTTGATGCCAAGGCGGATGAGGCTGTTTTTATTGGGTATTCATCAACTAGTAAAGCATATAGAGTCTACAATAAAAGAAGAATGTGCATTGAGGAATCTGTGCATGTAAAGTTTGATGAATATAACAAACCCCAAAAGGGAAGTGTTCTTGTTGATGATGATGAGAAAACAGGTGAAGACAGTAGTAGCAAACCTCAAGAACAGCAAAATCCACCAACCACTTCTCATGAACAGCCAAAAGAATGGAGGAAACCAAGAGATCTTTCTCTTGACAACATCATTGGTGACATCCATAAGGGAGTATCTACTAGATCTTCCTATAACATGTTTTGTGATGATTATGCTTTCGTATCTCAATTTGAACCCTCTTGTATTGATGATGCTATTCATGATGAATTTTGGATGAATGCTATGCATGAGGAGTTGAATCAATTTAAAAGAAATGATGTTTGGGAATTAGTTCCTTTTAAAAGAGATATGAATATAATTGGAACAAAATGGGTGTTTAAAAATAAGCTAGATGAGAATGGTAAAGTGGTTAGGAATAAGGCAAGACTAGTAGCAAAGGGTTATAATCAACAAGAAGGAATTGATTTTGATGAAACTTATGCCCCTGTTGCTAGATTAGAAGCTGTGAGAGTTTTACTTGCTTTTGCTTGTATTCATGATTTTAAACTATATCAAATGGATGTTAAAAGTGCATTTCTGAATGGCTATATAAATGAGGAAGTTTTTGTTTCACAACCTCCTGGATTTACTGACTTTAGTTATCCTGAGCATGTATATAAGCTCAAGAAAGCCCTCTATGGTCTTAAGCAAGCCCCTAGACAATGGTATGAAAGATTAAATAATTTTCTCTTGTCAAAAGGGTATCACAGAGGAAATGTGGATAAGACTCTCTTTATTAGAAAGAAGTCTAACTGTATTTTGTTGGTTCAAGTATATGTTGATGATATTATCTTTGGATCAACCAATAAATCTCTGTGTGAAGAATTTGTGGCTAGCATGCAAGGTGAGTTTGACATGTCTATGATGGGAGAACTCAAATTCTTCCTAGGATTGCAAGTCAAACAACTAAAGGAAGGAATCTTCATTCATCAAGCAAAGTACACTAAGGAATTACTGAAGAAATTTGACATGGAGAGTTGTAAAATCTCTAATATCCCTATGTCAACTAATCTCTATTTAGATAGTGATGCTGCAGGACTAGGAGTAGGCCAAACCAAATATAGAGGGATTATAGGATCACTTTTATATCTTACAGCAAGCAGACCTGACATAATGTTCAGTGTCTGTGTGTGTGCAAGATTTCAATCTGCACCTAAACAATCACATATGAATGCTGTTAAGAGAATTTTGAAATACCTTAAAGGAACTACAAACTGTGGTTTGTGGTATCCTAAGGGAACATCACCTAATTTGGTAGGATTCAGTGATGCAGATTTTGCTGGATGCAAAACTGATAGGAAAAGCACAAGTGGAGTATGCCACTTATTTGGAGAATGCTTAGTCTCTTGGTATAGCAAGAAACAAGCATGTGTTGCTTTATCAACAGCAGAAGCAGAGTATGTTGCTGTTGGAAGCTGCTGTGCTCAAACCATTTGGTTGAAGCAACAACTTGAAGATTTTGGACTAAAGCTTGATCACATCCCCATCAAGTGTAACAACACAAGTGCAATTAGTATCACTAAGAACCCAGTCTTACACTCTAGAACAAAACACATTGAGGTGCGACATCATTTCATTAGAGATCATGTTGAGAAAGGTGATTGTGATGTAGAGTTTATTGACACGGAGAATCAACTCGCAGATATCTTCACAAAACCTTTGCCAAAAGAGAGATTCTTTAAACTTAGAACCAATCTTGGTATACTAAGTGAAGAACACCTCTCTTGAACTACCTAAGTATAGTAAGAATGCTCATTCATAATGCTTTAATATGGTATGAATTCATGGCATAGAATAAACATGATCAGTACAACTGTAGAATATGAAAAATTAAGAGTTTTTAGGATTACTCTCTGGAGTAATCGATTACCACACACTGGTAATCGATTACCAAGAGCTCAAATTGATTATCCAGAGAAATGCTCTCTGGAGTAATCGATTACCTCCCAATGGTAATCGATTACCATGCCCTGTTTTATCAAAATTTTGAGATTGCTCTCTGGAGTAATCGATTACCATTAATGGTAATTGATTACCTCGTGCCAGAGTTGAGTCCTCTTTTGATTACTCTCTGGAGTAATCGATTACCACTTCCTGGTAATCGATTACCCCTGCATCTGAGAGCTCACTTCAAATGCTAATGGGCCTTGTTCCAGAAATCCAATTCCAAGTTCGTTGAATCTAGTCATGATTTGAAAGTTTTTATTAGGACTTCTCAGTTTTAGGGTTTCATTATTCATCCTTCTCAAAAACTAGAAACCTTAAGAAATCCCTTTCTCTCTCTAAAAATTCTCTCATCTCTCTCTAGAAGTTTTTCATATTCTTCATCTCTTTCTCATCCATGGAAGGCCAAGGCAAAGGGAAAAGGATCAAAATAAGAGTACAAAAGCATGGAGAATCATCCTCCAAACGAAAGAATCCCACCTCTCCGGAAGTAACCATGGAACCCCCCATTCACCCATGGTTCACCTCAAAAGCTCAAGAAACTCGTTTCAATGGGAGTTTTGCTAACAAAGAACTCGTCCCAGCCAAGATTCTAGATCTTCAATGGCTAGAGATGCAAGGGTTCACCTTTCCCTCTTTGTTGCGGAATCAAAGTCTTGAAAATTTCGTTGGACTAAAGGGTCATATATACCCTGATTTGGTGAGAGTCTTTTATTGCAATCTCAAGGCCGACGATGACACCGGAATGCTAATTTCTGAGGTAAAAGGCAAACTCATTACTTTTACTCATGAGTTATTATTTCAATTTGCTGGATTCAAAAATGAGGGTATTAGACCCACATCTGAGGTATTGAAAGAGGAAGGAATTCATCTTCACAAGGATTCCTTCTACATGAGTTTGCTTAGAAATCCCCAAATTTGGGAAGCAGAAAAGATTGCTAGAAGAGAGCATGGAAGGAAAGTCACATATAACATTGGTGGACTGAATACTGATGATAGATTGCTTCACTACACCATATGTTGGATTTTGGCTGCAAGAGGAGCCAATCATGCTCAACTCACTGAGGAAGATATGGTGATAATTTCTGCTCTGAAAAATGGAATTCAAATTGATTGGCCATATGTTGTAATGGAAAACATGCTTAAAGCAAAAAGGTTGTTTGATAATAAGTGCCCCTACTCTCTGTTCATCTCACGTATACTTGAGCATTTTCAAGTTGATGTGACAAATGAGAACAGAGACAAAGTGAAAGACATCCACATAATAGGCGATAGAGCTTTGAAGATGATGCGCCTGATAAAAATTGATGCTGGATGGATACCAAGGGAGGAAGTACAAGCAGAGCAACAACAACAAGAAGGAGCTGCATCTCAACCACATCCTGATGATGATGATGATTCAGCTGCGGGGGAATACATTCCCAAGTCACGCTTCGAGTCCATTGTCATTGATAGATTGGACGAGATTGAGAAACGCATAGAAGAAGTAGATGAAGCGAACGAAGAGCGCTTCCAAGAGCTCAAGGAAATGATGGAGTCTCTTCATGCACGTTTTGACACTATGTAGTATTCCCTTCCTATAGGTTCCCTTTTTGCTTATTGATATACCAAATAGGGGGAGAATTTATAGGTTATCTTAGATAGGGGGAGCATTGAATAGGTAGCTGAATTAGGATGATAAATTCTGATGTTTAGTTCTGTTTTATTTTGCTCTGTTTTGGCTATGTTATTTGTTATGAACAATTTGAATTTTGGTTATTATAAATCTTTATAGGTTATCTTAGATAGGGGGAGCATTGAATAGGTAGCTGAATTAGGATGATAAATTCTGATGTTTAGTTCTGTTTTATTTTGCTCTGTTTTGGCTATGTTATTTGTTATGAACAATTTGAATTTTGGTTATTATAAATCTGCAATATTTTCAATTACCTTGGTCATTTATCTATGAATTGAATTGAATCATGACATCTATATCTTATGAATGAATGATTGAAAATGATAATTGCTCTGATACATAATATCATGAATGGTGAAACTGCAATATACTGTGTATTTGGTTATTTCTATCAATTGCAGGAACTTTAGAAGACCAACACATATTCTAAAAACTCCTAAGAAAACCCTTGTTGATATTTGGTACATCAAAACCAAAAAGGGGGAGATTGTTGGAACTAAAGCTTGATGAGGCTTTGGAAGGTCTCTCTTGGTGTTTTTGATTTTGATGTCTATGTAATTTTTGGTTTTCTTAGATGAATGTATTTAGGAGTTTTTCATATGTATTGATTGTTTAGATTAAGAATATATGTGTTGCTCTGTGCTTGAATACCCTAGAGAGTTTGGCAAACTTGGTTGATTTCTCAAAGTGTTCAAATGGTTTGAGTTCCCTCCTTTGAAAAACCTTTGAAAAACTGTTATTTAACTGAAGTAATCGATTACCAACAATCGGTAATAGATTACCAACAAGAATGAGGGAAAACAAAGTTCGAAAACCACTTGCCATCGGAGTAATCGATTACCAATAAGTGGTAATCGATTACCATGCATAGAAATCACCCAGAATTGCATTCTTCTCTGGTGTAATCGATTACCAAAGGAAGGTAATCGATTACCACAAACAAGTAATCGATTACCAAGGATCAGTAATCGATTACCACGTGAAAAATCACCTAGAAACTTAATTCTTCTCTGGAGTAATCGATTACGCACTTGTCAATCGATTACCATATCAAGAACTGCTAAAGTTGCCTAAAATGAGTTTTCTAATATCCCACTTGATTTCCCACTTGTTCCAATCAGTTTTAAAACTCCAGAAAGTCAATTTTTGAGGCTCCAACGTTCTGAAATTAAATGCTCCAACGTTCAGAAGTTTGAGGCTCCAAAGTTTGAAAAATAAGGCTCTAATTGTCAACAATTGTGGCTCCATCTGCATCTATAAATGGATGCTATTTTTGAAAATCAATATAGAATTCTGAATACAGATTTGAGACTTGAAAAAAAACAATTTCAGAAAAGCTCTTATACTTTCAAATCCTCTCTAAAGAGAGTTTATCATTTTCTCCAAGTGAAATCTTATAGAACTTCAAGAGTTTTTTAAAGAAAGGGAACTTGATTCAAATTACTGATTGGGTGGTATTCACTGTGTTATTGATTGTGATCAGAATCTACACTCCAGGTGTTTTCTAAACTGATCTTTTGTTTGTCAATTTGATTGTTGGGTTATTACTCTAGGAGAGAGGTCTCTCTGGATAGAGTAAGAGTTTGAGAAGTGTTTTCTCTAAGGCTTGATTTTGGGTGTGCCAAAATCAGTGAAGAATAGTTCTTTGGGTTAAAGAACTGGTTTGGGTGTTTTGATTTCGTTTTTGTGTTGCTTGTTGCAGAGTGAATGTAAAAGAACACAAAAGGGATCATTTGATAGTGGAAAACCAATTGCAACAGTTGTTGGATTGGGACTGGATGTAGGCAGTTGGCTGAACCAGTATAAATCACTGTGCACTCTTCTTCTTCCTTACACTCATTACCATTTACCTTACACTGCTATTATCATTGTTAAATTCTGCAAGTTGTTTGGTAACTGAATTGGTAATTAACTCAGTAATTAACTTGGTAATCAACTTAAACTGGAAAGGGTATATACAAACATTGTATAAACTGAAAATTGATTACAAACTTGGTTTTGATTATTCCTTTGTTATTTCTGCTGCATAAACTTGAATATACTCTGTTTGACTTAAAAGGAATTCGAAACTCACAAAAATAGGCCAAAGTGAACTAGAATCTATTCACCCCCCTCTAGATTCACCCATAGGGACCAACAACTTGATGCTGCCCAAGCACACTACACCACTACTAAAAAAGAGCTTTTGGCAATTGTTTTTGCTTTAGATAAATTTCGTGCATACTTGCTTGGCTCTAAAATCATTGTTTTCTCTGACCATGCAGCTCTGAAATTCTTGTTGAAGAAATCTGATGCTAAACCGAGGTTATTTAGATGGATGCTTCTTCTACAGGAGTTTGACATCGAAATCAGGGACAAGAGTGGTGCAGAAAATCTGGTTGCTGATCACTTGAGTAGGATTGAGGGTAACCTTGATCTTGTACCTATCAAATATGATTTTCCTTATGAACATCTTATGCTTTTATACTCTTGTGATATAGTCCATTGGTTTGTTGATATTGTTAATTATTTGGTTACATCTGTTGTACCTCCTCATACATCCAGATCACAAATTGAGAAATTAAAAAGTGATGCAAAATATTATGTCTGGGATGACCCTTATTTGTGGAGGTTTTGCAGTGATAGAGTTATCCGCAGGTGTATTCCAAATCATGAAATCCAGTAAGTCCTTCAATTTTGTCATGCTTCACCAGTAGGAGGACACTATGGACCTCAGAGAATAGCTAGGAAAGTGTTGGACAGTGGGTTTTATTGGCCTACTATTTTCAAGGATGCATATAAACTTTTCAGCACCTGTGAGCAATGCCAGAGAGCTGGAATGACCATCAACCGAAGGCATGAGATGCCCCAACAACCTATTATTTTCTGTGAAGTATTTGATGTTTAGGGTATCGATTTCATGGGTCCTTTTCCTGTCTCTTCTGGTTATTCATATATTCTGTTAGCTGTTGATTATGTATCAAAATGGGTTGAGGCTAAGGCCACCAAGACTAATGATTCTAAAGTTGTTGTGGATTTTGTTTGATCCAATATTTTCTGCAGGTTTGGTGTGCCTAAAGCCATTATTAGTGACAGAGGGAGCCATTTTTGTAATGTCAGCATGCGGTCTCTGCTCCATAAGTATGGGGTTGTGCATAGAGTGTCCACAGCCTATCATCCCCAAACTAATGGTCAAGCCGAAGTGTTCAACAGAGATATTAAGCTCATGTTACAAAAAATGGTCCACCCTAACAGAAAGGACTGGAGTAGGCAACTTGAAGATGCTCTTTGGGCCCATAGAACTGCTTATAGGACACCGACTGGCATGTCTCCTTATAGGATGGTTTTTGGTAAAGGATCTCATTTACCTGTGGAGATTGAGCATCGTTCATACTGGGCTGTGAAGAAGTGCAACTTAGAAATTGACCAGGCTGGTGCACATAGGAAGCTTCAATTACAAGAACTTGAGGAGCTTCGCTTGGAGGCTTATGAGAACTCTAAGATCTATAAGGAAAAAGTTAAGAAGTATCATGATAATATGATTCTGAGGAAGGAGTTCAAAATGGGCCAAAAAGTGCTGTTATTCAATTCTCGTTTGAAGCTTATAGCCGGTAAACTTCGTTCTCGATGGGATGGTCCTTTTGTTATTACTAATATCTTTTCCCATGGTGTTGGTCCCTATGTGAATCTAGAGGGGGGGGTGAATAGATTCTAGTTCCCTAATAATATTTCTAAAACTCTTTTCCTCACTTTCTCAATTCAATTTTATCTTGTATTAAAGCAATGTACCAGAGATATCACAGCGGAAAGATACAAGAAAATTGTAAAGCAAGAAATCAAATGGAATGTAAAGATAAGGTATAGAGAAGAGATAGTAGACAGAGATTTATATTGGTTCGGCTTTCGGCCTACATCCAGTCCCAACCCAACAACTGTTGCGATCAGTATTCCACTATAATCTTGTGTTCAATACAATCACTTATGCACAAACACAAAAACAATCAAATACTCAAATCTCTCTATGTTCTTCCTTAGAACATATCTCACCAATTCTTGAAACCTTCAAGAATTACCTATGAGAGTACCTCTCTCAATTCTCTAACTCTTCTTCTAGAGAACCACTTTCTCTTAAGAGTTTCAAACCAAAATCAAAACACAAAACAAAGAAATAAAGATCAGTAAAGATTACACCTGTGTGTATGCTCTGATCAAGATGATAACCAAAAGTATTCAAATCTTTCTTCCTTCACACTATACTCATCTCTTTGAGAAAATCTTTTTGAAATCTTTGAAGAGATTTTTCAGAACTTGTAAACCTGTGTTTTTCTCTTCTTTCTTTTCTTTGAAAAACATAAAAGATCTCTCTCCTTGAAAATAAATCAAAGAGGTTCCATTTAAAGCAGTTTCAAAACCATTTAGAGATGAATACTGGTGTGGTAATTGATTACAGATGTTGGTAATCGATTACTACAGAGAAATTTGTCTTCCTCTGCATTTCAAGCACGAAGTAATCGATTACTATGGAGTGGTAATCGATTACTCCAGAGCAAGTTGAGTTCCCCTGTTTTCTAAGTCTGTTGGTAATCGATTACTACATACTGGTAATCGATTACTTCAGCTTAAATTCTTAAAACCAAAGATATTTGAGTTCTTTTCAAATAAAATGGGGTTCCCACTTTCTCTAGCTCAATTTACAAGAGTAAAACTAAGTTCTCTATATAGAAAGATTGAATAAAACTACTCATACAAAGCCTAAACTATAACAATCAATACATTTAAACTCCTATATATAATCTATCATAAAGCTCAAAATTACAAGTATATCAAAACAAAAACTAGGAAGGACTTCTTCAGCTTCAAGTCCAACACATGGTGCAGTTGAGATAAGAGATGAAGCTACCGGTAAAATTTGGAAGGTAAATGGTCATCAACTCAAGGAATTTCATGAGAGTCCGAAAGCGGAAGAAGCTGAGGCAGAGTTGTCCTTGGCTGAACCGAGCTGGCCGGACGTACAGATATATGGCCCTTGAGGGAGTTTTTCTATCCCCCTTTTGATGTTAATTGCTATTGAATCCATTGATGCATTTTATGTTTCATTGAGGACAATGTAAATTTTAAGTGTGGGGGGGATTCTGTGAATATTTCTCTATTTTTGATTTAGGAATCATTTTGTTTCGACCGACCCTTAGAAAAAAAAAACAACAAAAAGAGAGATTCAAGTATATGACACAGAATTTATATGTGAATCATACCTTTTCTCTGGATTTATAGGTATATGAATTGTGGAAGTTACAAACATTTTTAGTTGATAGATTTTTCAATTTTCCTATGACCTATTTGTGCATCCTTGAATTGCAATTGACTTGAAATTAAAGTGTGGATAATTAGTGATAGAAAAGTAAACCTTGTGAGAGTTTGAGCCTTATATGGAGGAACCATTTTCCTTCAAAAATTTCTTTCTTGTGTGATTACACTCATCTTGTTAGTTGCTCTAGATTTTTCCTTGACTCTTGCTAATATTTCTTGTTCACATGCATTATTGAAATGATTTAGGCAATTCTTCTTAAGCTACTAGCCAAATTGACCTACCTTACATGTTTTTCCCTTGTTATCCCCCTTTGAGCCTTTATACCCTTTTCTTCAATTTTAAGCTCATTACAAGCCGAAAAATGGAAAACAATGATGTCCCCTGACCTTAGGGATTAAAGGAGCTTTGGAATTGTTTTGGGAATAGGTTCTAAATAAGTGTGGGGGTATAACCTCTCAGGATAAGTCTGGTATGTGAGTTGGTGAATGGATTGGCAGTAGCTATGCAAAAGAAAACAAATATATAGATAAAGATACAAAGAAGAAAATACCAAAAGCTATAAGCAAGGAAATATAGAAAAGAACAAGAAGTAAAAGAAAGAATAAAAGAAAATACCAAAAGTTATAAGAAAGCAAAAGAAGGAAAAAGAAAAAGAAACAGAAGAAAATAAAAATTCGGGATAGAAATAAGTGGGAAACCAAAAGAGGTAAATGTTAGGAGGGTAATCTTCATGCTTATTGAATTTATTCCCCATTGCTCCTCTTTTCCTTTGGTTATTAGCCTAAATAATCTTTCTCTTATCCCACCTTCACCTTGGCCACATTACAAGCTTAATAAAGTCCTTTTGATCTTTGATTGCATGTGTTTCAAGTTATTGAAATTAGAGGCTTGTAAAAATCTGGTAGTGCTAGCTTGCATGATGTGTTTGAGTGCAAATACAATCATAAACACTTGAGAGTTAAGAGGAAACACTTAATTGTGAGGTTCTATCACTTTAAATTCATTCTTTAACTCAACTTGTCAATTTGTTTTTTTTGGATGTACAGTAGATACATGGATTGTTGTTAATCTTGATGCTTTAAATTTTGTCCCTTGCCCCTTTTCATGCATCTGTGGTTCAATTGAAATTGGTTCAGTTCACATATCATCAATTCTTCTTTTAGTAAATTTTGCCCCGGAGTGCAAAAGAATAAGTGTGGGGGTATTTGATAATCCATTTCATATACATTTTCTTTACTTTGTTTTTGGTTCATTTAGCTTTTATATGTGTCATATTTTGGGAGTTTATCTTAGATATTGAGTTAGAGGTATAGTTTAGTACTAAAAGTAAATAATAGTTAAATTTCCATAAGTTCTTATGTTTCTATACTGATGCGTGTGCAGTTACATCTAGAGCTCTGAGGAATGGAGAAGAGATAGGAGCATGGAAGGATTGAATGCTAGAATGGAAGCTTGGAATGAAAGACCCAAGACCTGAGATAAGAACTTGGAGTGCAAGTCAGCAAGAAGGAGAGAAATTGAAGCTCAAGACAAGGAAGCACTCCCATTTGCGCCAAGGCATGAAAGCAAGGGCGCAATTCGACCCTTCTCCTCCAGTAAGATGCGCCTAGGCGCAATTGTGAAGGAGCTGGGGCGCAAAACTCGCGCCTAGGGGCTACAATCTTTGAGCCAATGAGATAAGGATGAAACTTGTTAAGAGCAAACACTATGGCTAGCAATTCTTTTTCTGTTGTTGAATAATTAACTTGAGCATTGTCAAGAACTCTACTAGCATAATATATAACTCTTACAAGTTTTTCTTTTCTTTGTCCTAATACAGCTCCTATAGCATAATCACTCATATCACACATGATTTAAAAAGGTAAACTCCAATCTGGAGCAGTTATGATAGGAGCTGATGTTAACTTTTCTTTCAAAGTCTCAAAGGCTTTTAGGCAGGCCTCATCAAAATTAAAAGTCACTTCCTTAACCAGCAATTCACACAATGGTTTTGCAATCTTTGAAAAATCCTGGATAAACCTTCGGTAAAAACCGGCGTGACCTAAGAAACTACGCATTCCTTTCGCATTAACTGGTGGGGGAAGTTTCTCAATCACTTCGATTTTCGCTCTATCCACTTCTATGCCATTAAAAGAAATTTTGTGTCCTAAAGCGATCCCTTCTTTAACCATGAAATGACATTTTTCCCAATTTAAAACAAGATTGGTTTCTTGACATCGTTTTAGCACACAAGCCAAATTTTCCAAATAGTTTTCAAAAGTGGAACCAAACACCGAAAAATCATCCATGAAAATTCCAATAAATTTTTCTACCATATCACCAAAAATGGCCATCATACAGCGTTGAAAGGTTGCTGGTGCATTACATAACCCAAATGGCATCCTCCGGTATGCAAAGATCCCATAAGGACAAGTGAAAGCAGTTTTTTCTTGATCCTTAGGGTCTACAACAATTTGATTATAACCAGAGTATCCATCTAGAAAACAGTAATAAGCGTGGCCAGCTAACCTCTCAAGCATTTGGTCCATAAAAGGCAAAGGAAAGTGATCTTTTCTTATGGACTCATTCAACCTCCTATAATCTATACACATTCTCCATCCAGTCACTGTCCTGGTGGGAATTAACTCATTCCTCTCATTTGCAACTACAATCATGCCCCCCTTTTTGGGAACTACTTGAACTGGACTTACCCAAGAACTATCCGAAATGGGATAGATAATTCCAGCATCAAGTAGTTTGAGGACTTCCTTGTGTACAACCTCCTTCATAGTAGGATTTAAACGTCTTTGAGGTTGTATCACAGGTTTAAAATTGTCCTCGAGCAGAATTTTGTGCATGCAAAATGAGGGACTAATACCCTTCAAATCAGAAATCTTCCACCCAATCGCAGATTTATGCTCTTTGAGAATCTTAAGCAACTTGTCCTCTTCTCTTTTATCTAAAGAATTGCTTATGATCACCGGGAAGGTGTCAATTTTTTCAAGAAAAGCATATCGAAGATGAGGGGGAAGCTGCTTAAGTTCACACTTGGGTTCAATTTTGATTTTTTTCATCCCCTCATCTTCGATATGCTTTTCTTGAAAAAAATGACACCTTCCCGGTGATCATAAGCAATTCTTTAGATAAAAGAGAAGAGGACAAGTTGCTTAAGATTCTCAAAGAGCATAAATCTGCGATTGGGTGGAAGATTTCTGATTTTTTCATCCACCTTAAGTTTTTCCTCTGGTGGTTCAATACATGATGGTAGTGAAGTGTTGGTCTCTACAAGAGCTACGAAATTCTTAACTTCTTGTTTTTCGTTTTCAAAACTTGAGGTACTAAAACCTTCTTCATCCAAGATTTTCGCTTTCAAAAACACTCCCCATTATGGGATCCAACACGTCAACCATCATGCATTGAGACTTTTCAGCAGGGAATTTCATTGCATCAAATATATTAAATGATACATTCTCTTCATCTACCCTCAAAATTAGCTCGCCTTGTGCCACATCAATGAGTACTCTTCCTGTGGCTAGGAATGGTCGCCCTAGGATAATCGGAACTTCTTCATCAGCTTCCATTTCCAGAACCACAAAATCTGCTAGGAAAACAAACTTATCCACCTTCACTAGGAGGTCTTCCACTACTCCGTAAGGACGTTTGGTGGAACGATCCGCTAGTTGCAGTGTCATCATTGTGGGTTGAATGTCCTGTATGTTAAGCTTCTGCAAAACAGAAAAAGGCATCAAATTGATACTAGCTCCCAAGTCAATCAAAGTCTTACCTATTTGCACTTCGCCTATGGAACAAGGAATGGTGAAGGGTCCTCTATCCCTCCGTTTCTGAGGTAGCTTTCGCTGAATGATAGCACTGCATTCTTCTGTCATTGCCACTGTTTCATCATCCAGAAGCATCCTCCTGTTGGATAGGATCTCCTTCATAAATTTGGCATAAGAAGGCATCTTTTGCAGCGCTTCAGAAAACGGGATGTTGATTCTCAAACTCTTCAATATGTCAAAGAATTTCGAGAACTGCTTGTCATCATTGGCCTTCTTCACCCTTTGTGGATAGGGAAGCTTGCAATAGGGGGAAATGTGATCATGTTGACCAGCCTCTTCTATGATTTGCTTCTTTGTTTTTCTAGGTGAGTCTCCCACTTCAGTAAGAACTGCAGGCAAAGGTGGTTGCCTTTCATTCTTTGAATTATTTTCTTCTTCCACTGCATCTCCTTTCAGCTCTTCGTCCTCTTTCCCCAACACCTTACCACTTCTGGTAGTAATTGCTTTGCATTGCTCCTTCGGGTTCACTATGGTGTCACTTGGAAGATTTCCTTGACTTCTTTCAGACAATTGCTTAGAGAGCTGACCAATTTGTGATTCCAGGTTCCTAATGGAAGCTTCTTGATTTCTAAACATTAATTCAGTCCTTTGCATAAAAGACATGAACATGCTTTCTAAATTTGAAGAGCCTTCTCAAGGAACAGGGTTCACATTGGAACTTGCTGGAGCATTTCTAGGTTGGTTGGGTGAAAATTTAGGATGGTTTGAGTTGAAAGGTAGATTGGGTGATTGGCTTTGGGTATAATGTTGGTTAGATGGAGAGGTTTGGTTTTGATGCTGGTTGAAATTCTGGTTGTATGGCAGGTTTGGGTTGAATGATGATTTAGGATTGAAGGTTGGTTTGAAATTCTGGTCATATGAGGAAGAGTTAGGTTGGAGAAAATTATTGTTCCTATATGACAGATTTGGATGGTTTCTTTGGTGAGGGTTATAGTTGTTTGTGTTGGAATAGGTGTTACCTTGGGGATTACCTATGTAATTCACTTGGGCTGGCTCCTCCACATTAGTCACTAAGCCTTCACAAAATTCCACTTGATGTCCTCCTCCACAATAATCACAGATGACTGGAGGTGCTTGAATAGAGTTAAGCTAGACTACTTGAAGATGCTTCATGAGTTGGTCCATCTTTTGAGTCATCAGCTTGTTTTGAGCTAATAGAGCATCATTAGCTCCAAGCTCAATTACTCCTCTTCTCTCGCCATAAAAATCACTAGGAGCATCATATCTATTTGAGGCCATAGTCTCAATGATCAATCTTGCTTCATTCGCATCTTTCTTTCTTAGTGAACCTCCAGCAGAAGCGTCCATTAACAATCTTGTATGCGACCTAAGCCCATTGTAAAAGATATGGACTTGTTGAAGATAAGAAAATCCATGGTGAGGGCACCTTCTCAGTAAGGATTTAAATCTCCTCCATGCCTCACTAATAGACTCTCCATCCTTCTGTTTGAAGCAAGAAATTTCTGCTCTGAAGTTGATGGAGGACCATCTCTAAAAGCCCAACCAAACTCTCCAACCTTACTTTTCAACTTTGGGCTTCTAATAAAATTCGCTGCTGTTTTTTGCATCTGACCTGTTTCAGTATTTCGATCATAACGCGAGCTACACAAGTCAAATTGAGGCGTTCTTGGTGCCAAATTAAAGAAGACTTCAAGGGCTACAAAAGCTATGAAGACACCAAAACCCAGTTCGAACTGCAACTAGTTGGAAAATGAGCTTGAAGTTAGCGTTGGAATGCTTCCAGGAATTTTCAGCGAAATGTTTTAATGTTTAGGTTTTTTAATAGTTTTCTTTCAATTATGTAATTGTTTTAAGCATTTAATTTGAGCCTAAACTTGTAATAAACAAATAATTAGTGACCCTTAGATAGGATTCTAATCCAAGGGTTAAGCTTAGAAGCTTGGAATGCAAGCTTGGCACCATGACCATTAGATGAGGATACTAATCCAAGGGCTAAGCTTAGAAGCTTGGAGTGCAAGCTTGATGCCATAACCGTTGGATGAGGATCTACATCCAAGGGTGGAGGATTGATCCTTGTCCTCCAAGCTAATCAAGCTTCAACCACAAGTTTCCCTTCATAGCCATTAGATTAAAATCTAATCCAAGGGTGGACATCAGTTCCTTCCATAGCAAGCTAAGCACCACACCTTAGTAGTATAAATAGGATTTCCTTTGTAATTCATACACTTTTGATTAATTGAGAATTGAATTCAGAAAATTGAGAGTGTTTTCTCTCTTGTGTTCTTGTGAAGAACCTTGAATCTCATTAATGGCTTCCTTGCTCCATTGTGGCGGTTCCACCTCAAGCTTATTGGCACTTGCCATGGCGCTTCCATTTCTCTTCTAATCCGTTTTCTCCATTTCTTTTCTCCTTGAAGCGCAAGTTTCTTCTTCCTAAACACCTAAGTCTCCATTGCAGCATGAAGATCCGTGTCTCCTATGTCTCCTAAACACACCCTTTCAAGTTTTATATTTAATAACAAAGTGTATTGTCTACTCATATCATTAATACAATCAAGAGAATTTAGGGAAGAATATAATTTTTGCTTTAAGACATGAGCAAAATCCCAAGTGATCTTTAATTTCTTCTTAAGGTGTGTTGACATTTGTCTTCCATAGGAGACATGGATCTTCATGCTTCAATTGAGACTTAGGTGTTTAGGAAGAAGAAGCTTGCGCCTCAAGGAGAAAAGAAATGGAGAAAACGGATTAGAAGAGAAATGGAAGCGCCATGGAAAGTGCCAATAAGCTTGAGGTGGAACCGCCACAATGGAGCAAGGAAGCCATTGATGAGATTCAAGGTTCTTCACAAGAACAAAAGAGAGAAAACACTCAATTTTCTGAATTCAATTCTCAATTAATCAAAAGTGTATGAGTTACAAAGGAAATCCTATTTATACTACTAAGGTGTGGTGCTTAGCTTGCTATGGAAGGAACTAATGTCCACCCTTGGATTAGATTTTAATCTAATGGCTATGAAGGGAAACTTGTGGTGGAAGCTTGATTAGCTTGGAGGATAAGGATCAATCCTCCACCCTTGGATGTAGATCCTCATCCAACGGTTATGGCATCAAGCTTGCACTCCAAGCTTCTAAGCTTAGCCCTTGGATTAGTATCCTCATCTAATGGTCATGGTGCCAAGCTTGCACTCCAAGCTTCTAAGCTTAACCCTTGGATTAGAATCCTATATAAGGGTCACTAATTATTTGTTTATTACAAGTTTAGGCTCAAATTAAATCCTTAAAACAATTACATAATTGAAAGAAAACTATTAATAAACCTAAACATTAAAACATTTCGCTGAAAATTCCTGGAAGCATTCCAAGGCTAACTTCAAGCTCATTTTCCAACTAGTTGCAGTTCGAACTGGGTTTTGGTGTCTTCATAGCTTTTGTAGCCCTTGAAGTCTTCTTTAATTTGGCACCAAGAACGCCTCAATTTGACTTTTTTAGCTCGAGTTATGATCAAAATACTGAAACAGGTCAGATGCAAAAAACAGCAGCGAATTTTATTAGAAGCCCAAAATTGAAAAGTAAGGTTGGAGAGTTTGGTTGGGCTTTTAGAGATGGTCCTCCATCAGAAGTAGTTGTATTTTTCTGGCGGAAAATATTGAGCAAGGAAGGTTTTCACCAAGTCCTCCCACGTAGTAAAATATCCGTGAGGAAAACTCTGGAGCCACATCTTAGCTTCTCCTTTAAGAGAGAATTCAAAGAGCCTCAGCCGAATTGCACCATCCGGCACTCCGTTCATCTTGATTGTACCACAAATCTGGAGAAAATTATGCACATGTTGATTTGGATCCTCCTCTTCCAAACCACCAAATTGCTCCTGCCTCACTAGTTGTGTGAGAGCAGGTTTGATCTCAAAATTATTGGTTGCGACGTTAGGTGGTGCAATGTTTGATCCACAACCCATAGCATTCGGAGTGTACAACTCCTCAAGCGTCATGCGTCTTTGGTTATCCATAATTTCTACAGAATTTTCTGCTCTGTTTTCCTTGTTCTCTTTATTCTCTTTATTGGCCTTCAGATTCCTCCTACAAAATCTCTCAATTTCTGGTTCACACAAAAGGTCAATTCCTTTATCCTTTCGCATAAACCACAACTCAAAGAGACAATAAACACAAAAATAGAGTAGAAAGTATATAAAGAAAACTAATCAAAAGTAAACAAAACAAAACAAGTATGACTATGAACAATAAGCAAAGTATAAATGTCCTAAGTAGTGAGCATGTCAAGACTATCGATATTCACTCAATAGTCCCCGGCAACGGCGCCATAAACTTGTTGACTTATTTTAGTCACACTACGGCAAGTGTACTGGTCGTTACAAGTTTAGAAAAAATGAGTAAAGGTTGTCGAACCACAGAGACTGATTGATGAACTACCGAATACTTAACATGCTTTGCTATTAGGATAAATCAATGAATGAATCATTTGTGTGAAGCTAAGCAATTATGTAAAATGAAGTAATACATTGTAAAACAAATAAGAAGAGCAAGTAAATGTTTAGGTTTTGGTTTCCAAACAAGATAGTGAAGAGAGTTAGGGTAATGGTTCATTTAATCCTTCCCTCAAGTAACCACATCCTATGTCAATTCAACAAAAATCAGTCAATTGGAGATAGAATTCGTGATACCGAAGACTAATCCTATTCCTAGGTCTTTAGTCCCTTTGAATGACTACTATAATCCCTAATCCTTTAGGTTAAAATAGAAAGTAATTCAAGAAGCGAAACAGATGAATTCACAGCACCTCATAGCATACAAGTTCTATTCCTAGAATCAAGCATGACTATAGTGATCTACTTCCTCTCCTAATTCAACTATCAATCTTCCAATTGTATAATTGAAATGAGAAACAAATCCTTAAGGAACAGTTCAATCCAATCCAAACACCAATATTCCTATCATCTATTTGAATTTCATGAATTAACCTCAAAAATTAGCAATAAGCAAGAAGAGATCAATCAATTGAAAGAAATTACACTTGAATTAACATGAGGAAGTCATTACAAGAGTTCCAGAATCAAAATCCCCATCCCTAACCTATAGATCTAGCCTGACATGGAATTAAGAGAAGAAAGAAGATAAAAGAAATTCAAACACAAGATTGACTCCATGAATGCTTGGTTCTTGCTTCCACAAGCTCACAAGCTTCAGAAATCTTCTCGGCTTGATGGAGGAGGAGAGGAGCGAGATAGGAAAGGAGCGAATCGCGAGAGAAAGCGTGCAGAAGAAGATAGAATTCAACTCCCCGTCATTTTGCGCTCAAAAGCCCTTATATACATGAAGATTTGCGCCTCAATAACATCATGGTTTGCGCCATGGCGCAAAGTTCCAGTGGAGGAGGTGGAATTGCGCCTCAGTTTGCGCCCTGGCGCATCTTGGCAGAGGGGAATGGTGATTTGCGCCCTGGCTTGACCTCATTTGCTCCTTGGCGCACCTTGGCAGAGAAGGAAGGAGAATTGCGCCCTGGCTTGACCCTGAATTGCGCCCTGGCGCATCTTAACAGGGAAGGATGGAGGGTTGCGCCTTGAGTTGCTCTAGTTTGTGCCCTGGCGCAACTGCTCTTGCTTCCATGGCTTGGGCTTCAATTTTCCCTTCCTCTTGATGGCTTGCACTCCAAGTCTTTATCTTAAGTCCATGGGCTTTCATTCCAAGCTTCAATTTGTGTCTTCAATCCACTCCTTGCTTCTATCTCTTCTTCATTCCTTGAATGAACCTAGAAAATAACAAGAAAGAGATTAAAATGACTTAAAAACACAAGAAAGACCTATAAAACTAATGAAACACCAAATCAAGGACTAATATTAAACAAACATGATATTTTCACTATTTTCTTGTCTAAACTACAACTAGACCTATTAAAAATGGATGAAAATGGACAAAAAACACCTAGGAAAACATGTATAATCTAGCACTTATCAGCACCAAATGGGTATTCAAAAATAAACTCAATGAAGATGGAGTTGTAGTCAGAAACAAAGCAAGACTGGTAGCAAAAGGTTACAATCAACAGGAAGGAGTTGACTTTGAAGAAACCTTCGCCCCAGTTGCAAGACTTGAAGCAGTAAGACTACTCCTTGCTTATACATGTATCAATAACTTCAAGCTATTTCAAATGGATGTGAAAAGCGCATTCCTAAATGGATACATCAATGAAGAAGTCTATGTAGCTCAACCACCAAGTTTCACAGATACTACTTGGCCAAAACATGTTTACAGACTGAATAAATCCTTGTATGGGCTGAAGCAAGCCCCCAGGCAATGGTATGATAGGTTAAGTAAATTTCTCATATCAAAAGATTTTCACAGATGTAAGGTAGATAAGACTTTGTTTATTAAAAACAAATCTAACTACATTTTATTGGTTCAAGTTTATGTTGATGACATTATCTTTGGATCATCTAATCGAGAACTTTGTGAAGAGTTTGTGAACAGTATTGCGGAAGAATTTGACATGTCCATGATAGGAGAACTGAGTTTCTTCCTAGGACTCCAAGTCAAACAAATGGATAATGACACGTTTATTCACCAGGCTAAGTACACCAATGAACTATTAAGAAAATATGATATGATAAACTGCAAAGTGTCAAATGTATCTATATCAACTAACACCTATCTTGAGTATGATGAAACAGGTCAGGATGTGGATCCAACCTTATACTGAGGACTAATAGGATCTTTACTATACCTAACATCTAGTAGACCAGATATTATGTATGTTGTATGCTTATGTGCTAGATTTCAACCTACACCTAAACAGGAAAAGCACTAGTGGAATATGTCACATATTTGGAAAATGTCTGATATCTTGGCACAGCAAGAAAGAAGCTTGTGTGGCACTATCAACAACAGAAGGTGAATATGTAGCTGCAGGCAGCTATTGTGCTCAAGCTATTTGGTTGAAACACCAACTAGAGGACTTCGGGCTACAGATAGACCACATTCCCCTGAAATGCGACAACACCAGCGCAATAAGTATCACAAGGAACCCTATCTTACACTCAAGAACAAAACACATAGAGGTTAGACATCATTTTATCCGAGATCACGTAGAGAAAAGAGACTGTGACATCGAATTCGTCGACACAGAAAACCAACTAGCTGACATCTTCAACAAGGCACTACCAAAAGAAAGGTTTTACAAACTTAGATCAAACCTCGGCATTCTGAGTGAGGAACATCTAAACTAAACCCTTCTATTTGAATACATTTATCTAAACACATGATTTTATGAAACATTTTGTTCAAAAATACTTTTTCTGATAGAAGTAATCGATTGCCACGAAGAGATAATTGATTACCAAGTATAAATGAACATTGCTTAAAATCTTTTGGCAGTGTAGTAATCGATTAACATGATCCGTAATCGATTACCACAACACCCATGTTGAAAATAAGTTTTAAAATTCCCTGGGATAATCGATTACCAAAATTGGATAATCGATTACCACAACCAGTTTTACTTGATTTTCTCCACTGTTTATATAAAGGGACACAGGATAATCGATTATCAATGAAGGATAATCAATTACCTTGTTTTTGGGCTAAATTCTTTGGGCTTTTTTCTCTTATAAGGAATACAGGTGGAACCCCTCACATTACAACTTTCACTATTCATCATCTTCTTCAACAAACCTTAGAAATCCACTCTTTCACAACCACCATGGAAAACCAAGGAAGAGGAAAGAGAATTAAAATGAGAGCAAATAGGCACTCTCAAGAAGAAATTCGAGGAAAGAAGAAGGAAGGGGAATCATCCAAGAGGAAGAACCCTTCGTTATCAACTCAATTGGAAAGGAATCCAACTCCACCACCAGAATAGAGCGTCATCACTCGCTGGTTTACGTCAAAAGGTCAAGAAACGCAACTTAACCTCGATTTCGCGAACAAGGACTTAGTTCCACCAAAGATTCTCGACCTTCGTTGGCTTGATGAGTAAGGCTTCACTTTCCATACTCATCTGAGGCAACAAAATTTGGAGAGATTCGTAGGGATGAAAGGCTTTGTCTACCCCAATTTGGTTCGAGTATTCTACTCAAATCTCAAACCAAACATGGCTACAAGGATTGTAAGTTCTGAAGTTAAGGGTATTTCTATAACACTAACCCCTGCACACTTTCTTCAAATTGCTGGAATCAAAAAGGAAGGAATCATTGCACATGTGGACAAACTCAGTGAGAAAGGGTTTGATCTACAGAACAATACCTTCTACATGAGTATGCTGAGAAACTCACAGAACTGGGAAGATGAAAAGAACTCAAGATAAGCACAAGGCAAAAAGGTGACATACAACATAGGAGACCTTAACACGGATGACAGGCTTCTACACTCCACCGTTTGCTGGATATTGGCAGCAAGAGGAGCCAATCATGCTCAGATTAGTGAAGATAACATGATCCTCATGGCAGCTCTAAAGAATGGAATGCAGATGGACTGGACGCACATAATAATGGACAACATGCTCAAGACCAGGAGGCTTCTTGACAACAAATGTCCATATTCTCTGTTTATCTCTAGGCTAATCGAACTTTTTCAGGTTGACACAACAGAAGAAATAAGGAAGTTAGTCAAAGATGTCCACATCATCAGTGAGAAGGCCTTGAAGATGATGAGGCTAGTCAAGACTGATGTTGGATGGATAACTAGAGAAGAACAACAACATGTTCATCCACCAGAAAATCTAGAAGAAGGAGTACAAGAAGAAGAGGAAGATAATCTTGCATCTGGAGAGCACATTCCATCATGATCGACAGACTGGATGAATTGGAGGAAACTGTCAATAAAAAGATCGATGATCTTAGGAAACGTCAAGATATGCACTATCTAGAGATGAAAGATCTAATGGAGACAATTATGGAGAGACTTAACCAAGATGATACAGATTAGTAACTTCAACTCTACCTCTCAAAATCTTATTTGATATACCAAATAGGGGGAGTAGTAGTGGTAGTTAGTAGTTATTATTATATGCCTTTATTTTGTTATCTTGGAGTATTAAGTTTTTGTAATTTTAAAGTCTTTTAGATTTGATTTAGATTTGTGTAGTATTTCACTTAGGGGGAGCAGATCAGATCAGAACAATTAATTTGGATGACTGTAATAGAATTTAAAATTTTTAGATTTTGAAATATCGGGTGCATGATATATCTCTGATAACTGAAAAATATGTGAAATATGTATAGCATGAGAAACTATACAATGCTTACTAAATTTCAAGACACAACAAAGCCATCTACACTAGATCCTCTGCTACACACTGTGATTTGGTACATCAAAACCAAAAAGGGAGAGATTGTTGGACTTAAAGCATGAAGAAGTCCCCCTTTTGATTTTGATTTTGATATACTTGTAATCTTGAAAGTTAAATAGTTTGTAAATAGGATCTCAAATGTATTGATTATTTAGAATAGGCTTTGAGTGTGTGCTTTATTTTGTTATGCTTCATAAAGAGTTTAAATCTTCTCTGGGATTTAAGCTAAGTGATTTTGGGAACCCACATTTTGTTTTGGAAAAGAGAAAAACCAAGCTTAAGTGGTAAAACACTTAGTTTGATAGTTTTCAAATTGTTTTAACTGAAGTAATCGATTACCATTTTAAAGTAATCGACTACCAACAATGATTGAAAATTAGGAAACCAAAATCTCTCTGGAGTAATCGATTACCCCATATCAGTAATCGATTACCTCGTGCTTGAGAAACAGAGGAAGCTTAAAACTCTCTGCAGTAATCGATTACCTCTCCATAGTAATCGATTACCCACACCAGAATTCATCTCAAATGCTTTTTCAAAATGTTTTATATAAACATTTTCTTGGAACCTTTTCAAGAGAGAGTAATATTTGATTTTACAAGAAAGAAAAGGAGAGCGAAAAATAAGTTTTAAAGGAACATTGTGTTCTTAACTCTCTTCTCCAAGAATTCAAAAGATTTCTTCTCAAGAGATGAATTGTGTGTGAAGGCATGAAGGATTGGACTTCAAGTTGATCAGTTCTTGTACAATAGGTATACTCATTTCTGATCTTTAATTTTCTTTTTGAATTGGAATTGTTCAAACTCTTAGAGAAAGGTATTCTCTGGAAAAAGAGTTTTAGGAACTTGAGAAAGGATTCTCAAGGCTGATTCTTGAAGGTCTCAAGAATTAGGGAGAAAGGTTCTTGGGTAAAGAACAATTTGTATTAGTTGATTTTGATTTTGTTTTGTGTTTGTGCAGTGTGATTGTAATTGACACAAGGGATCAAAATTGTTGATAGTGGAATACCAATCACATCAGTTGATGTATTGGGACTGGATGTAGGCTGAACGCCAAACCAGTATAACTCTCTGTGCAAATCTCTCTTTACCTTGAACTCTTTTATTTTGATGAATCATATTTTTAATACAATTCTTGTTTGTGCTAATTCAAAAGAGTTTGAAAAAGAAAAGTTCATTTACTTCCCATATCAATCCGCTGCTATTACTCTGAATTGATATTGATCGTTAAAGTTGTAAAATCGAAAATCTTATAATCGATAGTTAATAGGAAGGGAAGTGAATTACACGATAAATCCATATAAGGGAACCAGAATCCATTCACCCCCTCCCCCCTCTTGATTCTGCATAGGGACCAACAGAGTTGCCTCTTCGGTATTTCTTTAAGTGCTCTCGGCTAGTTTAACTTGCGTGACTTGCCCACAAGCTTGCACAAGTTGGCCTTACAAAGAAGAATTATTCTTTTCTACACACTGAACTCACGCGAGTTGAGTTCTACTCAACTCCAACTTGCGTGAGTTGAGCACGACACTTAGAAAAAGAGGAGAAAATTTAAAATATAAATATGGGAAGGGGGATGGATAGTTACACTTTCAGTTTTCATACTAAAAGCACTCATTTGCCCTGCACTCATTCTCTTTGAACTTCTATGAACCCTAAGCCCAAACTTCACTTTCCCTTCGACATTTAGCTACTCAAGATACGTAACAAAGATCTCTTAACACGTTACTGCTTATCGCATTACCGTTTACTGCCTTGCAATGCTAATTTTAGATCTATGAGTGTTTGAATGTGCTTTGCGTGAAATAACTGCTAGGGTTAGGATTTACCTATTAAAATTGAATGTTGCATGTGCATCTTAACTTTCTTAATTTGAAAAACATTTTGCATTATGAGATTAAGTTGAAAAGTGAAGTTCAAGGCAAGTATCGAGCCCAACTCCCGCGATTTGCGGAGCAAACTCGCGCGAGTTGGATGACTTTTAAAATACTTCATGCTTTAATACCAAACTTGTAATATTCAAGAAATTTGTGGAATGAATTGTGGAGTGTTTTGTGGCTGCCTCCAATAATGCATTTTTCAATTGGGTGTTCCTCATATGCTTTGCAGCTGCCAAAATAAGTCCCAAGGGTCTGCATTTTGAATTTCATATCCCACATTTGTATAAAATGGCAATTACATGATTTAAAATGTTCAATTCGCTGGAATTCACTTCACTGGTTGCATGTGTCCACTTCAAGGAAATATTCACCCCAGATGCGGTCCAAACTGGCTCTTGATGTCTTCATGACATTTCTAGATCTTTCAATCTTCTTTAATTAGAAACAAAATCGGAGCTCAATTGGAGGCCTGTGGAGGGAGTTATGCCTATTTTACCGAGAGTGGTCAAATGTATAGTAAATTCACGTCACTGTTTCATGGCCCACTTTCAAGGCTAATTTCACACTAGATGCAGTCCGAATTGGCTCTTTGGGCCTTCATGACATTTGTAGCTCTGTCAATCCTCTTTCATTTTCAAGAAACCTGAGCCCAAAACGATATTTGTGGAAGAAGTTATGCCTATTTTACCGAAAGTGATCAAAGTAATGACTTTTCAACCATTCTAGAATTCTCTTTAAGATATTTTCTTACCTTTTAAGATATTTTGATGGAAACTAAGATATTTTCTTGGAAACTAAGATATTTTATTGGAAACTAAGATATTTTCTTACCTTTTAAGATATTTTGATGGAAACTAAGATATTTTCTTGGAAACTAAGATATTTTCTTACCTTTTAAGATATTTTAATGGAATCTAAGATATTTTCATAGAAACTAAGATTTTTTTCTTTAGAATCAATCTCCAATTCTCTAGAAATATCTTGGGAAGTCTATAAATAGGGCTTAGGGGTGTCAAATGAAGACATAACCCAAAGAATACTCCTACATTCTCTCAAACTATCTTCACTACAAAAAAAAACCCTTCTATACTTTCTCCACCTTAGGAAGAAATCTCTCCAACCAAAGTAGGAGCCAGTAAGTAGAGGAAGAATAGGAAGCTAGGAGAAACCAGTAAGGGGACCTTTCCTTATCTTTCTTTTCTATCCTTTGTTTTGTTGGTACTTTCATTTTCTTTCTTTAGTTTCTTGTAGTAAGGGAATCTTTCCTTATCCTTTTTTTTCTATTCTTTGATTCTCTTACTACTTTCACTCTCTTTCTTTGGTTGTTCCATTATCTTTCTTGGAATCCTTGATGTTTCTTTTCTTCATCTTTCTTACACTCCTTTTAATTCTTTAAGTTGGTATTTTCTTTATCCTTTGAATAATTAATTTAAAGTTGTTTTCCTTCTTTGATCAAACTTCTTTAAATACTAACATACTAAAAAGTATATGTCATAAACATATATTGATGATAGTACTATGGTTGTTTGATGACTGGTTTTGTGCTTGATATACAATTACTTGGTGAATTGGATGTGAGTAAATGGTGACATGCATGGTTGCATTGAAATGAAGATGGACTTGAATTGTTTAATGACCGATTAGAAATGCCTAGTGGAGAGGCAGTATTCTAAGATTGCTTGGTGAATGGGCAATACTTAGAATGAGGTGAGATGAAGATGACCTGGTGGAATGGTCAATACTTAAAATATGATGAAGGTCATTATACAATTCAAGGTCCTAGAACATGTTGCATTGATGACTGGATAGTAGTAGACCAAGTCCGTAAGTCACAGATTTTCGTCTGAGTGAGTGGAATGCCGTGGACTGGGGGGTTCTCTTGGTGGGGAAATTGCCCTGCTCATGATGATCACATGTTGCGGGGGAGGTCCTGCCGGACACTGAGGGAACTTGACAAATTACGGAGTGTCTACCTCTGGTGGGTCTGATTGAGAGTGAGAATCAGATGCCCCAGGCTATTTTCAGTGGAGGGCGCCACATTGCATTTAGAGTGAAGAGTAAAAATGCATGGTGAAGGTGCATGCATCATATAGCACTAGGAGCATACAATAGTGGTTGTGTTAATTGAATATATGATTCAGTGGAATTTATGGTAAATTATGTATTGTGATAAATGACTTATTCGTTTTAATGTGGATAGTTATCTTAATTTGTGATTTGAACTAAAGGTTTGTTTTTACACGGGTTTTAAAATAATAAATATTTTAAAAGAAATCTTGAAGAATATTTTAGATTGTTTTAGGAATATTTTCACTTAATTTCAAAAGTTTTACTATAGTTAAAATTATTGTTTATGATCATTGTTTAAGGAAAGCTCACCCTTGCGTTTTGTGTTTTTAACACCTGTGATGATCTCGAACAACGTTCGAGGAGCAGATTTGCGGGATTGAGAAGTTGTCACCGTTTTTTGCACTCGTTGTTGCTACTATCTTGTTGTGAAGATGCTTGTTATGTTTTGCGTGTAGAAGTGTTGAGTAAATGTTCTAAGGTAGTAGAAAGGTAGTTATGTAAAATAATAATAGGACAAAGTTATGTAATCTGGTTGTAATGAACTTTAAAACTTATGTAATAAAAGTGTTGTTTTCTAAATCTCTCTTTTATCTACTATATCATTAACCACTTTAAATTACAAAATATAAGTAAAATAAGTAAATAAGAAGGGGGTGTTACATTAGTGGTATCAGAGCAGGTCGAACCAGTTCGACTTGTGAGTTATGTGTCTGCTATGTTTTTGCTGTGTGTGAATGATTCTTTATTTGCTTGCTGAGTGTTTGTTTGATTATTCGGTTTGCTTTGATTGATTGAATTGATTAATTTTACCTAATTGTTTGATTAGCCCAAAATAATTGTTATTGATAAACCTTAGAATATTCACCTAGGCTAGAATAGGATGTAAACTAACTCTATAATATTCTATGCCCTACTTTTATCAGAAAAGTATGGCGGTATGAAATGATAGAGTTATAGCAGAAGCTTTACAAGCTCTGGCTCGAGCTATAGAAAATCAGAATCGAGGAAATAACGGAGGAAGGACGGAGTACCAAGGGCTGAATCACTTCCTGAAGAACAATCCACCATATTTTAATGGGGGTTACAACCCAGATGGTGCTCAAAGTTGGATAAGGGAAATAGAAAAGATATTTCGAGTTACGACTTGTCCAGAAGAACAAAAACTAGTGTTTGGAACTTATATGCTGACAGAAGAAGCTGAATATTGGTGGGAAAACACCCGTCAGTATTTAGAAACTAATGGACAAGTCATAACTTGGGAAATCTTCAAAAAAGTGTTCCTGGAGAAATACTTCCCTAAAGACATTAAGAATAAAAAAGAGATGGAGTTCTTGGAACTTAAACAAGGGAATATGACTGTGGCTGAATACGCAGTCAAGTTTGAGGAATTGGTACGATATTTCCCACATTACCAAGGAAGGGACGGGGAAAGCTCCAAATGTGTCAAATTTCTTAATGGACTTCGACCTGAGATCAAGCAAGCTATTAACTACCAGGGTATTAGACAATACCCTATTTTAGTAAATATGTGTAGAATATATGATGAAGACTCTAGAGCTAAAGCAGCTTATTATAAAGGCAAGAATAATGGGGGACCCATAAGAAACAAGGAACAAGGACAGAGAGGAAGGCCATATTTCCATCCTAAAGCAAAAATGGACAACAAAGTAAGACGTAGTGACAACTTTCCAGCCCCAACCAAATGTTTCAAATGTGGGGAGTCTGGGCATATCTCCCCTCAATGCCCCAAATCGGACATTACCTGCTACAAATGCAACCAAAAAGGACACATCCAAAGGAACTGCCCACAACTAAAAGAAGAAACTAATGGAAGCGCTAAAGGCACCAATAACATTCAACAAGGGAAACCAAAGACTGTGGGAAGAGTATTCACCCTCAATGGAGTCGAGACCTCGAATGCAAATGATCTAGTACAAGGTACGTGTTCCATACGTGGAATTCCTTTACTTGTATTATTTGACTCTGGTGCCACTCATTCCTTTATATCTATAGATTGTGCAAAAAGGTTACAACTTCCACTATCTTTTCTAAACATTGATTTAATAATAACTACCCCTACCAATGAGTCAGTTACAACTACTTACATCTGTTTAGATTGTCAAATAGAACTAAATAACAAAACCTTCCTAGTCAACTTGGTTTGTCTACCACTAAAACAAATTGATATTATTCTTGGAATGGACTGGTTATCTTCCAACCATGTCCTTATAAACTAACCGATAAAACCTTAATCTTTTCTGATCCTGAAGCAAGTAGGGATATGGAGATAATTTCTGCCAACCAAGTAAAAAGGGACTTAAAGAAAAATAATAATAACGTGTACATGATCCTTTCTAACCTAGAAGTGGAACAAAAGGTCACCTTCGATAATATACCTGTAGTACAGGATTTCTCTGAAGTATTCTCCGAAGAGATAAATCAACTACCACCTGAAAGGGAAGTTGAATTTTCTATAGACACGATACACGACTGGACCAATTTCTATTGCGCCTTATAGGATGTCACCCTTAGAACTAGCGAGCTAAAGAAACAAATAGAAGAACTATTGAAGAAACAGTTTATTAGACCTAGTGTATCACCTTGGGGAGCACCCGTACTCCTAGTAAAGAAGAAAGACGGAACTATGAGACTATGTGTAGATTATAGGCAACTAAATAAGGTAACCATTAAGAATAAGTACCCCTTACCAAGGATAGATGATCTTATGGACCAACTAGTAGGAGCTTGTGTATTTAGCAAGATTGATCTAAGGTCTGGATATCACCAAATAAGGGTAAGAGTTGAAGATATCCCTAAAACGGCTTTTAGTACCCGATATGGACACTATGAGTACATGGTTATGCCCTTTGGTGTAACTAATGCACCAGCAGTATTTATGGATTACATGAATAGGATATTTCAACCATATTTGGATAAATTTGTGGTAGTATTTATAGATGACATTTTGGTATACTCAAGAACCAAAGAGGAACATGTTAAACATCTTAGAGTGGTATTACAAATTTTGAAAAATCAACAGTTATATGCGAAATGGTCCAAATGTGAATTTTGGTTAGAAGAAGTTAGTTTCCTAGGACACGTAATATCACAAGGAGGAATTGCAGTAGATCCACATAAAGTAGATGCAGTTCTAAAATGGGAAAAACCAAAAAATGTGACAGAAATAAAGAGTTTTCTAGGATTAGCAGGATATTATAGAAGATTTATAAAAAATTTCTCCAAGATAGCCTTGCCTCTCACAACCTTAACTAGAAAAGGCCAAGCTTTTGTATGGAATAACGACTGCGAACAAAGTTTTCAAACCCTTAAGAAAAAACTAACTACTGCTCCTGTTTTGACCTTACCAAACCCAACTGAATCGTTTGAGGTTTATTGTGATGCCTCTAGACTAGGTTTAGGAGGAGTGCTAATGCAAGGAGGAAAAGTGGTAGCCTATGCATCAAGACAATTAAAAAACCATGAAAGGAACTACCCAACCCATGACCTAGAACTAGCCGCAGTAGTATTTGCGCTTAAAATATGGCGACACTATCTTTTTGGAACAAGATTTGAGGTATTTAGTGATCACAAAAGCCTTAAGTATTTATTTAGCCAAAAGGAGTTAAACATGAGACAAAGAAGATGGATGGAATTTCTAAAAGATTATGATTTTGATCTTAAGTACCACCCAGGAAAAGCAAATGTAGTAGCTGATGCATTAAGTAGGAAGACCATAGCAATATCAAGTTTAATGGTCAAAGAGATGGATTTAATAGAGCAATTTAGGAACTTCAACCTTGCGTGTGAGTTTACTCCTGTCAATATGAAGTTAGGAGCCTTAAGAATAACTAATGAATTTTTGAATGAAATAAAACAGAAACAAGAAATGGATCCTTTTCTTAAGAATCAGATTGAAGCCGTAAGAAAAGGAGAAAATAGTAACTTCAATATTGGAGTTGATGGAATTTTAAGATTTCAAAATAGAATATGCATACCTAATATATTGGAACTTAAGAAGGTAATCTTAGAGGAAGGACATAAAAGTAAACTTAGTATTCATCCTGGTGCCACGAAGATGTATAAGGACCTGAAGACCCTGTTTTGGTGGCCTAAAATGAAGAAAGAAGTGAATGAATTTGTATATGCATGCTTGGTATGCCAAAAGGCTAAAATCGAACACCAGAAACCTTCAGGAATGTTACAACCCTTAGAAATACCCCAATGGAAGTGGGATAGTATCTCTATGGATTTCGTAGTAGGATTACCAAGAACTTCAAAAGGAACAGATTCTATTTGGGTAATAATAGATAGGTTAACCAAATCCGCCCATTTTATCCCAGTTAACGTAAGGTATTCATTAGAAAAACTAGCCAATTTATATATAAGTGAAATAGTACGATTACATGGTGTACCCACAAGCATAGTTTCAGATAGAGATCCTAGATTCACTTCTAGATTTTGGGAAAGTTTGCAGGAAGCGTTAGGAACAAGGCTAAAACTAAGTTCTGCCTATCACCCTCAAACAGATGGATGGAAACCGAAAGAACTATTCAATCCCTAGAAGACTTATTAAGGGCATGTATTTTGGAATATAAAGGAAATTGGGATAGTTATCTACCCTTAATAGAATTCACATATAATAATAGTTACCATTCTTCAATTGGAATGGCCCCGTATGAAGCATTATATGGAAGAAGATGTAGGACACCTCTATGTTGGGTAGAGCCAGAAGATCACATAACCTTAGGACCTGAAATAATACAACAAACTACTGAAAAGATTAAACTAATCCAAGATAAGATGAGAGCAGCACAAAATAGGCAAAAAGGCTACTATGATAATCGAAGGAAGGACCTTGAGTTCGAGGAGGGGGATCATGTATTCGTAAAAGTAACACCTTGGACTGGAGTTGGCAGGGCTCTCAAATCCCGCAAACTCACACCTCGTTTCATAGGACCTTTCCAAATTCTCAAAAAGGTTGGACCCGTAGCCTATCAAATTGCATTACCACCTACTCTGTCAAATCTTCATAATGTCTTTCATGTATCTCAATTGAAAAAGTATATCCATGATCCTTCACATGTGGTGGAACTTGACGATGTTCAAGTAAAGGAAAACCTCACGTTTGAAACACAACCTTTGAAGATCGAGGATAAGAGGATCAAGTTCCTGAGAGGAAGGGAAATTCCCTTGGTCAAGGTTATTTGGAAAAATGGAGCAAGTGAAGAGGTTACATGGGAATTGGAAGATCAAGTGAAAAGCAGCTACCCTGAATTATTCCAATGAAGGTAAATTTCGAGGACGAAATTTTTAAAAAAGGGAGGGAGTATTGTAATATTCAAGAAATTTGTGGAATGAATTGTGGAGTGCTTTGTGGCTGCCTCCAATAATGCATTTTTCAATTGGGTGTTCCTCATATGCTTTGCAGCTGACAAAATAAGTCCCAAGGGTCTGCATTTTTAATTTCATATCCCACATTTGTATAAAATGGCAATTACATGATTTAAAATGTTCAATTCGCTGGAATTCACTTCACTGGTTGCATGTGTCCACTTCAAGGAAATATTCACCCCAGATGCGGTCCAAACTGGCTCTTGATGTCTTCATGACATTTCTAGATCTTTCAATCTTCTTTAATTAGAAACAAACCGGAGCTCAATTGGAGGCCTGTGGAGGGAGTTATGCCTATTTTACCGAGAGTGGTCAAATGTATAGTAAATTCACGTCACTGTTTCATGGCCCACTTTCAAGGTTAATTTCACACTAGATGCAGTCTGAATTGGCTCTTTGGGCCTTCATGACATTTGTAGCTCTTTCAATCCTCTTTCATTTGCAAGAAATCTGAGCCCAAAACGATATTTTTGGAAAAAGTTATGCCTATTTTACCGAAAGTGATCAAAGTAATGACTTTTCAACCATTCTAGAATTCTCTTTAAGATATTTTCTTACCTTTTAAGATATTTTGATGGAAACTAAGATATTTTCTTGGAAACTAAGATATTTTCTTACCTTTTAAGATATTTTGATGGAAACTAAGATATTTTCTTGGAAACTAAGATATTTTCTTACCTTTTAAGATATTTTAATGGAATCTAAGATATTTTCATAGAAACTAAGATTTTTTTCTTTAGAATCAATCTCCAATTCTCTAGAAATATCTTGGGAAGTCTATAAATAGGGCTTAGGGGTGTCAAATGAAGACATAACCCAAAGAATACTCCTACATTCTCTCAAACTATCTTCACTACAAAAAAAAACCCTTCTATACTTTCTCCACCTTAGGAAGAAATCTCTCCAACCAAAGTAGGAGCCAGTAAGTAGAGGAAGAATAGGAAGCTAGGAGAAACCAGTAAGGGGACCTTTCATTATCCTTCTTTTCTATCCTTTGTTGGTACTTTCATTTTCTTTCTTTAGTTTCTTGCAGTAAGGGAATCTTTCCTTATCCTTTTTTTTCTATTCTTTGATTCTCTTACTACTTTCACTCTCTTTCTTTGGTTGTTCCATTATCTTTCTTGGAATCCTTGATGTTTCTTTTCTTCATCTTTCTTACACTCCTTTTAATTCTTTAAGTTGGTATTTTCTTTATCCTTTGAATAATTAATTTAAAGTTGTTTTCCTTCTTTGATCAAACTTCTTTAAATACTAACATACTAAAAAGTATATGTCATAAACATATATTGGTGATAGTACTATGGTTGTTTGATGACTGGTTTTGTGCTTGATATACGATTACTTGGTGAATTGGATGTGAATAAGTGGTGATATGCATGATTGCATTGAAATGAGTATGAACTTGAATTGTTTAATGACCGATTGAAAATGCCTAGTGGAGAGGCAACATTCTAAGATTGCTTGGTGAATGGGCAATGCTTAGAATGAGGTGAGATAAAGATGACCTGGTGGAAAGGTCAATATCTGAAATATAATGAAGGTCATTATACAATTCAAGGTCCTAGAACATGTTGCATTGATGACTGGATAGTAGTAGACCAAGTCCGTAAGTCACGGATTCCCGTCTGAGTGAGTGGAATGCCGTGGACTGGGGGGTTCTCTTGGTGGGGAAATTTCCCTGCTCATGATGATCACATGTTGCGGGGGAGGTCCTGCCGGACACTGAGGGAACTCGACAAATTACAGAGTGTCTACCTCTGGTGGGTCTGATTGAGAGTGAGAATCAGATGCCCCAGGCTATTTTCAGTGGAGGGCGCCACATTGCATTTAGAGTGAAGAGTAAAAATGCATGGTGAAGGTGCATGCATCATATAGCACTAGGAGCATACAATAGTGGTTGTGTTAATTGAATATATGATTCAGTGGAATTTATGGTAAATTATGTATTGTGATAAATGACTTATTCGTTTTAATGTGGATAGTTATCTTAATTTGTGATTTGAACTAAAGGTTTGTTTTTACACAGGTTTTAAAATAATAAATATTTTAAAAGAAATCTTGAAGAATATTTTATATTGTTTTAGGAATATTTTCACTTAATTTCAAAAGTTTTACTATAGTTAAAATTATTGTTTATGATCATTGTTTAAGGAAAGCTCACCCTTGCGTTTTGTGTTTTTAACACCTGTGATGATCTCAAACAACGTTCGAGGGAGCAGATTTGCAGGATTGAGAAGTTGTCACTGTTTTGCACTGGTTGTTGCTACTATCTTGTTGTGAAGATGCTTGTTATGTTTTGCCTGTAGAAGTGTTGAGTAAATGTTCTAAGGTAGTAGAAAGGTAGTTATGTAAAATAATAATAGGACAAAGTTATGTAATCTGGTTGTAATGAACTTTAAAACTTATGTAATAAAAGTGTTGTTTTCTAAATCTCTCTTTTATCTACTATATCATTAACCACTTTAAATTACAATATATAAGTAAAATAAGTAAATAAGAAGGGGTGTTACAAAACTCGCGCGATTTCCCAAAAAGGTCGCGCGAGTTGGAAGCACAGTTTTGAAAAATATTAAATCTAAAGCCCAACTTACGTGACTTCACCAGCAAGCTCGAGTGAGTTGGCCACGTTTATAATAAATAATTGTTTTAGAAGCATATCATGGCTATTTTAATATTTCCATTACATCCATACATTGAGGTTAACTATCTCATGCTAAGAATATATTGTCATGCCTTCATCTTTGATTAATTGCATCCAAATGAATTTAACTGCATGTCTGATCTTTAGCATGGGCAACTCTTGTATTGCAAATATTATCTAATGGCTGTTAGTTGATCCTGCTTCTGCTGCCTCCATTCTAATATTTTGAACTGATTTCTCTTACATACATTTTGTAGATGAACTGACCACAAAAAAGCAAGCGTCCTGTTGATACTGGTTTTTCAGCACCACACATTCCTAGGATTAGTGAGAGGATCCTCACTGATGCTCAGCGCTTCGTACACAAAGATGCGAAGGCAGACTTTGAGCACACGACTAGTAGGACCATCATAATGGAGCGTCCCTTCACCTGCACCACTTCTGAGAAGTGATCGCCCATTGTTGTTGTCTTGGAGGCGAGGGAGTGGACATCCAAGCTTTAGAAGCCACAAGTGCCTGCCTAAGCCACTCTAGTTCCTGAGTTCTATGCAAACTAACGACATCAGGAGCATGACATTGTACTCCTCTGAGGGGTTTGAAGCTGAAGAAGTCGTCTCTTGTTTTTAGTTTTGATTTACTTGTACTCTTGAATTTAATGATAGATTATAAATAGGAGCTTAATTGTATTGATTGTTATAGAGTAGGCTTTGAGTGTGGTTTTTATTCAATTTCACTTCACAGAGAAGTTGAATCTACTTTGAGAATCAAGCTAGAGCAAGTTTGGGAAACCCTATTTTGATTTGACAAGTTGAAAACTGTTTTTTAAATGATTTTAAGCTGAAGTAACCGATTACCATATATCAGTAATCGACTACCAACAGTTTGAGAAATCAGGGAATCCTAAAACTCTCTGGAGTAATCGATTACCACATCCTAGTAATCGATTACCTCGTGCTTGAGATAACAGAGGAGCCTAAAAACTCTCTAGAGTAATCGATTACCACATTCTAGTAATCGATTACCCACACCAGAATTCATCTCAAGAAGTTTTTAAACTGCTTTAAATTGAAACCTCTTATAATTGATTTTAAACAAGAGAAGTCTTTGAGTTTTTTCAAGAAGAAAGGAAGAGCGAAAAACTGAGTTTACAAAGAACACAATGTTGGACCTAAAGCTTGATGATGCTTTGGTGTCTCTCTTGGTGTTTTTGATTTTGATGTAATGTAATTTTGGTTTTCTTAGTTGGAATGTATCTAGGAGTTTTCTATGTATTGAGTGTTTAGACTAGGCATGTATGTGTTGTTCTTTGTTTGAATGCCTTGGAGAAGCTTGGCAATCTTGTGTGATTACTCATGTGTCAAGTGTTTGATTTCCCTCTCTAAAACAGTTTGAAAAACCTTTGGTAACCAACTGAGGTAATAGATTACCAACAGTAGGTAATAGATTACCAACAGTAGCTAACAAAGTGTGGAAATCCACTTGTTGCTTAATTTCACCCTAGATGCACTCCGAATTGGCTCTTTGTGTCTTCATGAGTTTTGTAGCTCTATCAATCCTCTTTCATTTCCAACAAACTAGAGCTCAAAATGATATCTGTAGAAGAAGTTATGCCAATTTTGGTGAAAGTGCTCAAGCAGGTGCGGCCAGGTGCAACCAGAAGCATTACTCACGGCAGTAATCGATTACCAACAGTGGTAATCGATTACCACAGGAAAAAATCACCAAAATGCATTCTTCTCTGGTGTAATCGATTACCATAAGGCTGTAATCGATTACCATGAGCAAGTAATCGATTACCATGAAGCAGTAATTGATTACCTCAAGTAAAAATCACCCAGAATGAATTTCATCTCGACAAGAATCGATTACCACGAGTAATGAATCGATTACCACCGAAGAATGTTTAAAAGTTGCCTGAAATGAGTTTTCTAACATCCCACTTGATTCCCCACTTGTTCTAATCAATTTTAAAATTCCAGAAAGTCAATTTTTGAGGCTCCAACGTTCTGAAATTAAAAGCTCCAACGGTTCATTTTATGAGGCTCCAAAGGTTTGAAATTTGAGGCTCCAACTTTCAACAATTGAGGCTCCATATGAATCTATAAATGGAGGCTGTTTTGAAAATCAAAGAACATGATTTTAATACACTCTTGAGATACTTGGAAAACATTTTCAGAAAAGCTCTTACACTTTCAAATCCTCTCTAAAGAGAGTTTATCATTTTCTCCAAGAGAAAGAACTTCAAGAGTTCTTGAAGAAGTTTTAAGAAAAGGCAACTTGATTCATTTCATTGATTGGGTGGTATTCACTGTTTTATTGATTGTGATCAGAATCTACATTCCAGGTGTTTTCTAAACTGATCTCTTGTTTATCTATTTGATTGTTGGGTTATTACTCTAGGAGAGAGGTCTCTCTGGATAGAGTAAGAGTTTGAGAAGTGTTTTCTCAAAGGTTTGATCTTGGGTGTGCCAAGATCAGTGAAGAACAGTTCTTTGGGTTAAAGAACTGGTTTGGGTGTTTTGATTTCGTTTTTGTGTTGCTTGTTGCAGAGTGAATGTAAAAGAACACAAAATGGATCATTTGATAGTGGAAAACCAATTGCAACAGTTGTTGGATTGGGACTGGATGTAGGCAGTTGGCTGAACCAGTATAAATCACTGTGCACTCTTCTTCTTCCTTACACTCATTACCATTTACCTTACACTGCTATTATCATTGTTAAATTCTGCAAGTTGTTTGGTAACTGAATTGGTAATTAACTCAGTAATTAACTTGGTAATCAACTTAAACTGGAAAGGGTAGATACAAACATTGTATAAACTGAAAATTGATTACAAACTTGATTTTGATTATTCCTTTGTTATTTCTGCTACATAAACTTGAATATACTCTGTTTGAATTAAAAGGAATTAGTAACTCACGAAAAATAGGCCAAAGTGAACTAGAATCTATTCACCCCCCCCTCTAGATTCACCCATAGGGACCATCACACAAGTTCTAAGAGTTCTCTTCAAGATTTCAAAAGATTTTCTCTAGAGATGAAGAGTGTGTGAAGGATTGAATACTTGGTTATAATTTTGATCAGATCATACACATCAGGTGTAATCTTTACTGATCTTTATTTTGTTTTGTATTTGTTTTTTTTTTGTTCAAAACTCTTAAGAGAAAGTTGTTCTCTAGAAGAAGAGTTAAGGAATTTGAGAGAGGTGCTCTCAAAGGTGATTCTTGAAGGATTCAAGAATTAGAGAGATATGTTCTTAGGAGAAGAACATGTGTTTTGGTTATTTTGATTTTGTTTGTGTTTGTGCAGTGTGTTTGTATTAGACACAAGAAATCATTATAGTGGAAACCGATCGCAACAGTTGTTGGGTTGGGACTGGACGTAGGCCGAACACCGAACCAGGATAAATCTCTGTCCAAACTTTCTCTCCACCTTATCTCTTATCTTTATCTGAATCTCTCGCTTTACAATTGCTTTTACTGATTCATTCTTAAGGATTTTTAAAAAGGCGTATCAATTTCTTTCTATGTCCGCTGCTATCTCTCTGAATTGTTATTCTTAACATAGATAAAATTGAATCGGGAAAGAATTTGATAAAGGCTAAAATTGAACATAGGGAACTTGAATCTATTCACCCCCCCTCTAGATTCAACATAGGGACCAACAATCAGTATCAAGAGCTTTAACTAGTAAATCAATCTAGTAATCCTACATAGTTCCCTGTAATGGCTTGTAATCTTTTACCCTTCGCTGAAGGAGCTTCTATAAATAGACCTCCATTGTTCTGCGGTGATAACTATCCATTCTGGAAAGTTCGCATGAAAATCTTTATGGAATCTATTCACAAAAGCATCTGGCAGGCTGTGGTAAATGAGTACAGAGTTCCAATGAAAATAGAAAATGGAAATGAAATACAAAATCCATTTGAGGATTGGGATATAAATGAGATTAAGAGGGCTGAAAACGATGCTAAAGCTTTGAACATTATACACTCTGCCCTGAATTCTGATGAGGTTTTTAGAATTTCTGCCTGTATTACAACAAAAGAGGCATGGGAGCTCATCATGGTAACACATGAAGGTACTGCTGAAGTCAGAAGAGCAAGAAAGAATACACTCATTCAAGAATATGAAACATTCAGAATGTCCCAAGGAGAATCAATAATGGAAATGCAGAAGAGATTCACACACATCATCAACCATCTCAAAGGACTTGGCAAGAACTTCATTGAAGAAGAAGTGAATGTGAAGATTCTGAAATCTCTGAATAGAAAGTGGCAACCTACTGTGACAGCCATAACTGAATCAAAGAACCTTGCTGTTATTACCAATGCCGAACTGTTTGGCAAACTTAGAGAGTATGAAATGGATATGACTCGCATGGCAGATGAGGAACAGAAGGGCAAAAGAGCCAAAGGAATTGCTCTTAAGATGGAGCATACTGAAACAGAATCTGAATCCTCTGAAGACGGAAATGACTCACAGGAAGATCAAGTGAATTTGATGGTGAAGAAGTTCAAAAAATTCATAAAGAACAATTATAAAAAGAAATTTGGTCAACCAAGAAATGGAGTCAAAAAGCAAGACAACACTTCAGTCAAAGTAACATGCTATGTATGTGGGAAGATTGGACACTATAGATCAGATTGTCCAAGTCTGAAAAGAAGTAACAACACCGAAGTAAGAAAGCCTGAAAGTGAAAGAAATTTCAGAAAAGAAAAGAAGAAAAAGAAAGCCTACATAGCTTGGGATGAAGGCTACACCTCCTCAACATCTGAAAGTGAAAATGAGGAAGCAAACCTATGCTTGATGGTCAAATCATCCAGTGAGGTAAGTGATACGAACTCTACCATGGATGAATATGATGAACTACATTCTGCTTTTTGTGAGCTTTACAATTAAGCTGAAACATTTGAAAAAGAAAACATAGTTTTGAGAAAGCAAATATCTTTGTTAAAACAGAAAATATGTGATTTAGAAAATGATATTTCAAAACTTAGAAAAGGACTCAATACCCCTATAAACTGTGTTCACATAAGAAGGCATGATAACATGAAATCTAGAAACTCTAAGCATGCTAATCTCACTTGTACCTACTACATGAAAACAAGACATAAATCCTTTAATTGCATGATTAGAAAGAAAGGAATTTCCAGTGGTAAGTATAGATGTGTTAAGAAAGAAAACAGTAGCACTAACTTGCATGGACCCAAGAGAAGCCGGGTACCAATCGCAAAATAAGTTCTTTTTCTCTTGCAGGAAAGCCTAAATAGCAGAAACTCAATATGGTACTTAGACAGTGGTTGTTCAAGGCATATGACAGGTGATAGAAAGAATCTTAGCACCTTCACACCAAGAGAAACTGGATCAGTTGTATATGGAGACAACAACAAAGGAAAAATACTAGGCTACGGTACAGTTGGATATAAAGCTAATACAGTGATAGAAGATGTATTGCTAGTTGATGGATTGAAGTTCAACTTGCTGAGTATTAGTCAACTGTGTGACAAGAACTACATAATTGTATTTGATGATGAACATTGTCTTATCAGCAACAAAGACTCAGATGAACTTCTCATGGTTGGCAAAAGGTCAAACAACATCTACATATTGGAAGTAGATCACTCATCTCCTTACTCTACATGCTTAACGTCTAATGATAATTTGTCTTGGCTATGGCATAGGAGAATAACACATATTGACATATTGCATTTAAATAAACTTGTATCTAAAGAGCTAGTTTTTGGTCTACCTAAACTGAAGTTTTCCAAAGAAGGACTTTGTGTGAGGCTTGTCAAAAGTCCAAGCAGGCAAAAACATCTTTCAAAAATATTAAACATGTTTCTACAACTCAGCCGCTTGAACTCTTTCATTTAGACTTATTTGGTCCATCTAGGATAGCTAGTTTCGGTGGAAATCTGATGCAATCCTCAAGGAGAAGAGCATATAAGTTGCGGATCTTCATGCTTCAATGGATGCTTGGACAAATGAAGAAGAAGTTCAAGGCCTCAAGGAGAAAAAGAAATAGAAAACGGAAGGAGTTTAGAGATGGAAGCGCCATGGCAAGTGCCAATAAGCTAGAGGTGGAACCGCCACAATGGACAAGGAAGTCATTGATGAGATTCAAGGTTCTTCACAAGAACACAAGAGAGAACACTCTCAAAGAATAAGCTCTTAGCTTAATTCAATATTCAAAAATTTTATCAAAAGTGTTTGAATTACAAAAGAAATCCTATTTATACTACTAAGGTGTGGAGCTAGCTTGCTATGCAAGGAACTAATTTCCACCATTGGATTAGATTCTAATCTAATGGCCATAGAAGGAAGCTTGTGGTGCAAGTTCGATTAACTTGGAGAACAAGGATCAATCCTCCACCCTTGGATGTAGATCCTCATCCAATGGTCACGGCATCAAGCTTGCACTCCAAGCTTCTAAGCTTAGCCCTTGGATTAGTATCCTCATCTAATGGTCACGGTGCCAAGCTTGCACTCCAAGCTTCTAAGCTTAACCCTTGGATTAGAATCCTATCTAAGGGTCACTAATTCTTTGTTTAATACAAGTTTAGGCCCAAATTAAATCCTTAAAACAATTACATAATTGAAAGAAAACTACTAATAAGCCTAAACATTAAAACATTTCGCTGAAAATTGCTGGAAGCATTCCAACGCTAACTTCAAGCTCATTTTCCAACTAGTTGTAGTTTGAACTGGGTTTTGGTGTCTCATAGCTTTTGTAACCCTTGATGTCTTCTTTAATTTGGCACCAAGAACGCCTCAATTGGACTTGTGTAGCTCGAGTTATGATCGAAATACTGAAACAGGTCAGATGCAAAAATCAGCAGCGAATTTTATTAGAAGCCCAAAATTGAAAAGTAAGGTTGGAGTGTTTGGTTGGGCTTTTGGAGATAGTCCTCCATCAAACCCTCCTTCTTATGGTCAACTTGTCCCCAAGTTGACTTGAGCTCCATCTACAATAAAATTCCACCCGGATCAAAGATTAAACACACCCTTTCAAGTTTTATATTTAATAACAAAGTGTATTGTCTACTCATATCATTAATACAATCAAGAGAATTTAGGGAAGAATATAATTTTTGCTTTAAGACATGAACAAAATCCCAAGTGATCTTTAATTTCTTCTTAAGGTGTGTTGACATTTGTCTTCCATGAAGTGTGGAAATTTTTGATGTGCCCTCCTTCTTAGATTCTTCCAACACCTTAAAATATTCATCCTTATGAAAATATTGGTTAATAGGAACAATAAAAAAATCTAAATTTTCATACTCAAGAATTGTTTGAGGCTTAAAGCCACAAGACTCTAGTGTATAATATGAAATCTCATCTTTATTAGAAATGAAAGGATTAGTAAGTGATAAGGAAATTTTCTCAAAAGGTAATGCAAATTCTAAAGGTATTTCCTTTTCATGATCATAATTGTTCCAAGGCTCATTTGTACACAACTCTTTATTAGAAATCAAATCAAAAGGAAGTTTATAAAGATGATCACAAGCATCTTTAATTGAAGTATTAAGTTCATTCCTTTCAACTTCTTCACACAAGAGATGATCAATTTGCTCTTTGGAATCCTCTTTTGGCACAACACCTACAACATCCTCAAAGAAAGAATCAAATGAATCAAATGAAGGGTTAATATAAGCAAGTAATAAATCATCTTTATCCCTCATTTGTTTTTCCAACAATTCTAACTCTCTAACTTTTCTCAAACAAACTTGAATTTCTTTTTCCCTCAATTCTTTCTCTTTTATCTTCCTTTCCTTCAACTCATTTTCCTTTATCTCTTTTTCTCTTCTTTCATACTTAGTTTCTTTTCTATCATACTCTTTCTTTTTAGTCTCATATTCAAATCTATTGCTCACTCTTTCACTTCCACTTCTTTTATGAACTTTTCTTCTCCTTTCATGCTCTTCTCTTTCCTTTCTCTCATGGTTTTCTCTCAAGGTTTTCTCTCAAGGTTTTCTCCTTCCTCCCATGATGTTCACGGTTTCTACTAGACTTCTCAAGGATCCTCTTATCATGCTCCTTTCTCAACCTCCTTTCCTCTTTTACTCTCCTTCTTTGGTCGAATCTCTCTTCCAAAGTTGTGTGAATCATGGTACTCATCAATCCCACCATCTTCTTTTCTTTAGGTGAGAGATCATTCCATACACTAGGAGAACTTTCCATGGTTGCACAAAGAAAGGTTAGATAACAAGTACAAGCATATAAAAGCTCCTTGCCACTCTCTAAGTGTTTCACTCTAGTAGCACTCGTGTATCACACTTTCAAGACTCTTTCTCAAATGTTCACTCTTGTCTTTTTCCACTCAACCTCTCTTTGTACTCTTGTTCAAACCTCTAATCAATCATTCAAGGTCCAAGTTTCCAAAGTGAAAGAGGAACGGTTCTAGAATCAAGCTTAAGAAGTCCAAGAAATACAAACTCAAGACAAAACTTAGGAGTCCAAAATGACAAGCAATAAAAGGTACTCAATGAACACAATTTTGGCTACTCAAATATAAGAAGTTTATATGTGAAAAAGGCACTAAACTACTGCAGTTTGGACAGCCACTAACAATGCTCAAATCTGGAAAATTTCCAGCGAATCAAAAATTTGATGAACAAGCCAATTTACAAGCAATTTTGGCACCAATTTAGCACCGGAATTTAGGCAATTTTGCAAGTGAATTTTGTGAAGTGATTTTAAGTGAATTAGGTGCAGTTTTCACCACTGTACAGCCAAGTATTATGCTAAAAAATACAGGACAAAACAGAGTTTCAAGTTACCAAGCACATCACACACCACAAGTTCAAGAATCTAGACTACTAGCAAGCTAAACTCAAGTTTTGGTGATAATGCTTAGTCCTAAGTGTCTCTAGCACTCTAAGTCCTTTGAACCACTAATTTTTTGGGAGTGTTTAGAGGCTCAATTAGTCAAGGTACTGCACTGCACAATTAGGCTTTAATTTCACTAAATTCACTTTTCATTTGCTCTTTTTCTATTCACTTGAATTTTCCACTAGTTTCACTTTTCTAGTTTTCTCTTCTCTTTGATTTTTCTTGTGATTCTTTTTCTTGTAATCTTTCTTTTGATTTTCTTTTTCCTTTGACTTTGTACTTCTTTTTCTTGACTTTCTTTTGCTGGACCGAATTGAGAAAAACCTAAGACTAAAGCAAAATTAAGTCTAAAATTACTAGTAAGCTAGATTAAGCATGGTGAAAGCTACTTGAACTTGTAATGCACAATTCTTAGCACTTAAAACATGTGAACAGCACCTTAAACACATTCAAATCATGGATTCGCAGATTTACATGGATTTGGCACGGTTCATATGAAGCAAAAGCAAGAACACATGTGCAAATTACTAGAACAAGCTTAGAAGGAAAATTAAACGGTGAAAACACAAGGAATTGATAGGAATTTTAGATCTAGGAATTTTTTTAACATGAAAACTCAAATTCAAGATGAAGACAACTCAAGGAACATGTGAAGAACTCAAGCAAGTTCATACAACACGAAACTACACAAGAAATTGAAGAGAAAAAATGAAAATTCAAGGTAAGGAAATTTCAAACCGATAGAATGCTCCAATTGAAGTAGAACAAGCTCTAGATACCAAATTTGATACAATCCTCAAGGAGAAGAGCATATAAGTTGCGGATTTTCATGCTTCAATGGAGGCTTGGACAAATGAAGAAGAAGCTCAAGGACTCAAGGAGAAAAAGAAATAGAAAACGGAAGGAGTTTAGAGATGGAAGCGCCATGGCAAGTGCCAATAAGCTAGAGGTGGAACCGCCACAATGCACAAGGAAGCCATTGATAAGATTCAAGGTTCTTCACAAGAACATAAAAGAGAACACTCTCAAAGAATAAGCTCTTAGCTTAATTCAATATTCAGAAATTTTATCAAAAGTGTTTGAATTACAAAAGAAATCCTATTTATACTACTAAGGTGTGGAGCTAGCTTGCTATGCAAGGAACTAATTTCCACCATTGGATTAGATTATAATCTAATGGCCACAGAAGGAAGCTTGTGGTGCAAATTTGATTAGCTTGGAGAACAAGGATCAATCCTCCACCCTTGGATGTAGATCCTCATCCAATGGTCACGGCATCAAGCTTGCACTCCAAGCTTCTAAGCTTAGCCCTTGGATTAGTATCCTCATCTAATGGTCACGGTGCCAAGCTTGCACTCCAAGCTTCTAAGCTTAACCCTTGGATTAGAATCCTATCTAAGGGTCACTAATTCTTTGTTTAATACAAGTTTAGGCCCAAATTAAATCCTTAAAACAATTACATAATTGAAAGAAAACTACTAATAAGCCTAAACATTAAAACATTTCGCTGAAAATTGCTGGAAGCAATCCAACACTAACTTCAAGCTCATTTTCCAACTAGTTGTATTTTAAACTGGGTTTTGGTGTCTTCATAGCTTTTGTATCCCTTGATGTCTTCTTTAATTTGGCACCAAGAACGCCTCAATTGGACTTGTGTAGCTCGAGTTATGATCGAAATACTGAAACAGGTTAGATGCAAAAATCAGCAGCGAATTTTATTAGAAGCCCAAAATTGAAAAGTAAGGTTGGAGAGTTTGGTTGGGCTTTTGGAGATTGTCCTCCATCAAAATCTGTATGGGCTAGTCATTGTAGATGACTACTCAAGATTTACTTGGGTTTTGTTTATCAAGAAAAAGGATCAAGCCTTTGGAGTTTTTAAGGTACTTGCCAAGAAAATTCAAAACAAAAAGGATTTGAAAATCAAAGCTTTAAGAAGTGACAATGGTACTGAATTTAAAAATAGTTATTTTGAAAGCTTTTGTGAAAAACATGGGATATCACACTGCTTTTCAGCTCCTAGAACTCCTCAGCAAAATGGAGTAGTGGAGAGGAAAAACAGGTCACTTATAGAACAAGGGAGAACTATGTTGAACGAGCACAGGACGCCTAAACATTTTTGGGCTGATGTTGTGAACACTACATGTTATGTTCTCAATAGAGTCTCTATAAGACTCATTTTGTTGAAAACCCCTTATGAGCTTTTCTATGACAGAAAACCAAATATTTCTTACTTTAAAGTTTTTGGATGCAAATGCTATGTTTTAAACAATGGCAAGGACCCTATTGGAAAATTTGATACAAAGGCTGATGAAGCCATTTTCATTGGTTATTCAAATACAAGTAAAGCATATAGGATCTTTAACAAAAGAACAATGTTCATTGAAGAATCTGTCCATATTAGATTTGATGAAACTAATACTTTCCAAAAGGATAGCTTGCTACGTAATGATGATGAAACAGGTGAAGAAGGCATAGAAGTTGATCATATGTGTTGGACTTGAAGCTGAAGAAGTCTTTCCTAGTTTTAGTTTTGATATACTTATAATTTTGATCTTTATGATAGAATGTATATAGGAGTTTAAATGTATTGATTGTTATAGTTTAGGCTTTGAGTGTGGTTTTTATTCAATCTTTTCACAGAGAATTTGTTTTAACTCTTGTAAGATGAGCTAGAGTAGTTGTGAACCCCATTTTGTCTTGAAAAGAACTCAAAAACTTTGGTTTTAAAGTTTAAGCTGAAGTAATCGATTACCCTGAAGTTGTAATCGATTACCAACAGATTTAGAAAACAGGGGAACTCAACTGGCTCTGGAGTAATCGATTACCACTCCATAGTAATCGATTATTCGTGCTTGAAATGCAAGGGAAGATAAAATCTCTCTAGAGTAATCGATTACCAACATCTGTAATCGATTACCACACCAGAATTCATCTCAAAATGGTTTTGAAACTGCTTTAAATAGATCTTCTTCATTTTGTTTTCAAGAGAGAGATCTTTTAATTTTTTAGAAAGGAAAAAAAAGAAGAGAAAAACATTGGTTTACAAGTTCTGGAAACTCTCTTCAAAGATTTCAAAAAAGAATTTCTCAAAGAGATGAATATTGTGTGAAGGAAGGATTGGATACATTTGTTATCATTGTGATCAGAGCATACACACAGGTGTAATCTTTACTGATCTTTATCTTTTGTTTGATAATTTTGTTTTGGGTTGAAAACACTTAAGAGAAGGTTTTCTCTAGAAGAAGAGTTAAAGGTTGAGAGAGGGACTCTCAAAGGAGATTCTTGAAGGATTCAAGAATTGGAGAGATATGTTCTTAGGTGAAGAACATAGAGAGTTTTGAGTATTTGATTTGTTTTGTGTTTGTGCAGAAGTGATTGTATTGAACACAAGATTATAGTGGAATACCAATTGCAACAGATTGTTGGGTTGGACTGGATGTAGGCCTCTAAAAAGCCGAACCAAGATAAATCTCTGTCTACTCTCTTCTCTATACCTTGACTTTACTTTCCATTGATTTCTTGCATTATATTTTCCTGTATCTTTCCGCTGTTATATCTCTGGTACATTGCTTATAACATAGATAAAATTGAATCGGGAAAAAGCGAGAAAAAGATTGGTAGTATTAGGGAACTTGAATCTATTCACCCCCCCTCTAGATTCATATAGGGACCAACAATTGGTATCAAGATCTTTAACTAGTAAATCAATCTAGTAATCCTTGATAGTTCCCTGGAATGGCTAGTAATCTTTTACCCTTCGCTGAAGGAGCTTCGATAAATAGACCTCTATTGTTCTGCGGTGATAACTATCCATTTTGGAAAGTTCGCATGAAGATCTTTATGGAATCTATTCACAGAAGTATCGCAAAAAATGGTAAATGACTACAAAGTTCCAATAAAAATAGAAAATGGAAAAGAAATAGAGAAACCTTTTGAGGAATGGGACATGGATGAGATTAGAAGGGCTGAAAATGACGTTAAGGCCTTGAATATCATACACTCTGCTTTGAATTCTGATGAGTTTTTCAGGATATCAGCTTGCACAACAACAAAAGAAGCATGGGAGCTTATCATGGTAACCCATGAAGGTACTGCTGAGGTGAGGAGAGCTAGGAAAAACACACTCATTCAGGAGTATGAGACATTCAGAATGTTCCAAGGAGAGTCAATCATGGAAATGCAAAAGAGATTCACACATATCATCAACCATCTCAAAGGACTTGGCAAGAACTTCATTGAAGAAGAGGTGAATGTCAAGATTCTGAAATCATTGAACAGAAAGTGGCAACCTACAGTGACAGCCATAACTGAATCAAAGAACCTTACTGCTATGACAAGTGCTGAACTGTTTGGAAAACTTAGAGAATATAAAATGGACATGACTCGAATGGCGGATGAGGAGCAGAAAGACAAAAGAGCCAAAGGAATTGCTCTCAAGATAGATCATACTGAAACTGAATCTGAATCCTCTGAAGACGAAAATAATTCACAAGAAGACCAAGTGAACTTAATGGTGAAGAAGTTCAGAAAGTTTATGAAGAACAACACTAAGAAGAAATTTGGTCAACCTAGAAAAGGAGTCAAGAAGCAGGATAACACTTCAGTCAAAGTAACTTGCTATTAATGTGGAAAGATTGGGCACTACAGGTCAGATTGTCCAACCTTGAAGAGAAGCAACAACACTGAAGTGAGAAAAGCTGAGAATGAAAGAAATGCCAGAAAAGAAAAGAAGAAAAAGAAGGCATACATAGCTTGGGATGAAGGCTACACATCCTCAACATCTGAAAGTGAAGATGAGAAGGCAAATCTGTGCTTGATGACCAAAACATCCAATGAGGTATGTGATATGAACTCAATTATGGATGATTATGATGAATTGCATTCTGCCTTTTGTGAGCTTTATAATCAAGCTGAAACCTTTGAAAAAGAAAACATAACTCTGAAAAAGGAAATATCCATGCTAAAATAGAAAATATGTGAACTAGAAAATGATATTTCAAAGCTAAAAGAACTCAACATCTCTGCAAACTATGTTCATATGAAACCTAGAAATACAAAGCATGCTAAATACACTTGCACATATTGCATGAAACCTGGACATAAATCATATAACTGCATGATTAGGAAGAAAGGGATTTCCAGTGGCAAATACAAATGCATTAAGAAAGTAACCAGTAGCACTAACATGTATGGACCCAAGAGAAACTGGGTACCACCAAAAAATAAGTTCTTTTTCTCTTGCAGGAAAGCCTGAACAGCAGAAGCTCAACTTGGTACTTAGACAGTGGCTGCTCAAGGCATATGACGGGTGATAGAAGGAACCTAAGCACCTTCACACCAAGAGAATCAGGATCTATTGTATACGGAGACAACAACAAAGGAAATATCCTAGGCTACGGTACTGTTGGATATAAGGCAAACACAGTGATAGAAGATGTATTGCTGGTCGATGGATTGAGGTTCAATCTGCTGAGCATAAGCCAACTATGTGACAAGAACTACAAAATTGCTTTTGATGATGAACATTGTCTCATCAGCAACAATGACTCAAATGAACTTCTAATGATTGGCAAGAGATCTAACAACATTTACATACTGGAAGTAGATCATTCTTCTCCTTACTCTACATGTTTAACTTCTAATGATAATCTATCTTGGCTATGGCATAGGAGAATAGCACACATTGACACATTGCATTTGAATAAGCTTGTTTCTAAAGAGTTAGTTTTTGGTCTCCCAAGATTAGATTTTCCAAAGAAGGACTATGTGAGGCTTGTCAAAAGTCCAAGCAGGCAAAAACATCTTTCAAAAATGTAAAACATGTTTCTACAAATCAGCCGCTTGAACTCTTGCATTTAGACTTATTTGGTCCATCTAGGATAGCTAGTATTGGTGGAAATCTGTATAGACTAGTCATAGTAGATGACTATTCAAGATTTACTTGGGTTTTGTTTATCAAGAAAAAGGATCAAGCCTTTGGAGTTTTCAAGGTACTTGCCAAAAAGATTCAAAACAAAAAGGATTTGAAAATCAAAGCTTTAAGAAGTGATAATGGAACTGAATTTAAGAATTGCTTTTTTGAAAGGTTTTGTGAAAAACATGGGATATCACACTGCTTTTCAGCTCCTAGAACTCCACAGCAAAATGGAGTGGTAGAGAGGAAAAACAGGTCCCTTATAGAACTTGGGAGAACCATGCTGAATGAGTATATGATGCCTAAACATTTTTGGGCAGATGCTATGAACACTGCATGTTATGTTCTCAATAGAGTCTCTATAAGACCCATTTTGAAGAAAACCCCTTATGAGATTTTCTATAGAAGAAAACCAAACATTTCTTACTTCAAAGTTTTTGGATGCAGATGTTTTGTTTTAAATAATGGCAAAGACCCTATTGGAAAGTTTGATGCAAAGGCTGATGAAGCCATTTTCCTTGGTTATTCAAACACCAGTAATAAAAGAACAATGTGCATTGAAGAATCTATCTATATTAGATTTGATGAAACTAACACTTTCCAGAAGGAAAGATTGTTGCATGATGATGAAACAGGTGAAGAAAACATAGACATCGATAATAAGCATCAGCAAACTCAACCTGACCCTGTACCAGAACAAGCAAAAGAGTGGAGGACACCTAGGAACCTAGCACTTGATAATGTCATTGGTGACATCCACAAGGGGGTAACTACTAGATCCTCAAAGAATCTGTTTTGCTATAATACTGCTTTTATATCTCAGGTAGAACCATCCTCCATAGAAGAAGCCTTGAACAATGAATTTTGGATCATGGCTACGCAAGAAGAACTCAACCAGTTCAAAAGGAATGGAGTTTGGGAACTTGTTCCAGACAAGGGCAATATGAACATCATAGGTACAAAATGGTTTACAAGAACAAACTGAGTGAAGAAGGAGTTGTGGTCAGAAACAAAGCAAGACTTGTGGCAAAAGGATACAATCAACTTTGAAGAAACCTTTGCTCTTGTCGCAAGACTTGAAGCTGTTAGACTACTCCTGGCATATGTTTGCATCAACAATTTCAAGTTATACCAGATGGATGTAAAAAGTGCATTCTTGAATGGTTATATCAATGAAGAAGTCTATGTAGCTCAACCACCCGGTTTCATAGATGCTACTTGGCCTACACATGTCTACAAACTTCATAAAGCCTTGTATGGGTTGAAGCAGGACCCTAGGCAATGGTATGACAGACTGAGTAAATTTCTCATATCTAAAGGATTCCACAGAGGTAAAGTAGATAAGACTTTGTTTATTAAGGACAAGTCTGACTACGTTCTATTGGTTCAAATTTATGTTGATGACATTATCTTTGGATCTTCTAACCAACAACTTTGTGAAGAGTTTGTTAAAGACATGCAGGAAGAATTTGATATGTCTATGATTGGAGAACTGAGCTTCTTCTTAGGATTTCAAATCAAGCAAATGGAAGGTGGCACTTTCATACATCAGGCTAAGTACACTAAAGAACTATTTAAGAAATATGATATGACAAATTGCAAAATGTCTAACACACCTATTTCTACTAACACTTACCTTGAGACTGATGAAGCAGGTGATGAAGTTGATACTACCCTATACAGAGGTGTTATAGGATCTTTACTCTACCTTACAAATGATGACCTGATATCATGTTTTAGTATGTTTATGTGCCAGATTTCAATCTGCACCTAAACAATCTCATTGGCTAACAGTAAAGAAGATTCTTAAATACCTAAAAGGAACAATAAGTTGTGGACTATGGTATCCGAAAGGAACCTCATCACTACTTGTTGGTTTCAGTGACTCTGATTTTGCAGGTAGCAAAATAGATAGGAAAAGCACTAGTGGCACATGTCACATCTTTGGAGAATGCTTGATATCTTGGAATAGCAGAAAGCAAGCTTGTGTAGCACTATCAACTGTAGAAGCAAAATATGTAGCTGCGGGAAGTTGCTGTGCTCAAGCAATTTGGTTGAAACACCAACTTGAGGACTTTGGGCTAAGGATAGATCACATTCCCTTGAAATGCGACAACTTAAGCGCCATAAGTATCACAAGAAATCCTGTACTACACTCAAGGACAAAACACATTGAAGTCAGACATCACTTTATCAGAGATCACATCGAGAAAGGAGATTGTAACATCGAATTCATAGACATGGAGAATCAATTAGCGGATATATTCACAAAAGCATTACCAAAGGAAAGGTTTTACAAACTTAGATCAAACCTCGGCGTATTGAGTGAGGAACATCTAAACTAAACCTTCTTACTTGATTACACTTATCCATAACTCTGTTTTTGTGAAAAATTTTCAAGAAAAACCTTCTTCTGATAGAAATAATCGATTATCAAGGAAGGATAATCGATTACTTCATGTGAAATTCACTCTAAGAAGGATTTTGGGACTAAGATAATCGATTACCACGACCTGTAATCGATTACCAAAGCACTAGTTTTCAATATTTTTGTGAAACACCCCTGGAGTAATCGATTACCACGAGCAGTAATCGATTACCACAGAACATGCTTTTTATGTTTTAAGAGGAATCCACTAGAGTAATCGATTACCATTTTACAGTAATCGATTACCACGATTGTTTTCACGTTTTTCTTTCTTCCTCTATATAAGGAACTGAGATAATCGATTTCCAACTGCTGGTAATCAATTACCTCGTTCTTGGGCTAATCTTTTGGGCTTTGTTCTCTCTTATAAGTGCGGGAGTGACTCTTCATTCACCACTCAACCTCTTACTCCGAAAAACCCTTCATCTTCTTCCTCCAAACCCTAGGTTTTCATTCTCTCTCAAACAATGGAAGGACAAGGAAAAGGTAAGAGAATCAAAATGAGGGCAAGCCGCTACACTCAAGAAGAGATTAAAGGAAAGAAAAAGGTGGGAGAATCCTCCAAGAGGAAGAAACCAACCACCTCGGAGCAGCAACCGGAAAATCCTCCTCCTCCACAACCACAAGTATCAGAAATCAACCGGTGGTTCACTTCAAAGGGACAAGAAACGCGGTTCAATCTAGACTTTGCAAACAAAGGTCTAGTTCCTCCAAAGATACTTGACCTTGGATGGCTTGACGCTCAGAGTTTCACATTCCAGACCTTCCTCAGGCAACAACATTTGGAATGGTTTGTAGGGATGAAAGGATTCATCTATCCAGATTTGGTTCGAGTTTTCTACTCCAACCTCAAACCGAATATGGAGAGGATGACTGTGACATCTGAAATCAAAGGTATCAAAATTTCCCTAACCCCTGCACACTTTATGGATATTGCTGGGATTCGAAAGGAAGGGATTATAGCACATACAGACAAACTCAGAGAGAAAGGGTTTGATTTGCAAAAAGGTTCCTTCTTTATGAGCCTTCTGAGGAACCCTCAACACTGGGAAGAGGACAGAAATTCTAAAAAGGCTTTGGGCAAGAAAGTTACCTATAACATTGGTGGCCTCACAGCAGATGACCGGCTACTTCACTACACCGTTTGCTGGATCTTGGCTGCAAGAGGAGCAAACCATGCCCAGTTGACTGAGGATGACATGATCCTCATTGCTGCCTTGAAGAACAACATTCAAGTGGATTGGGCTCACGTGATCATGGACAACATGCTGAAAACAAGGAGACTACTTGATAATAAGTGTCCGTACTCTCTTTTTATTTCTAGTCTAATTGAAATTTTTCAGATAGACACTACTGATGAAGCAAGAGAATTAGTCAAGGATGTTCATGTCATCGACGATGGAGCACTGAAAAAGATGAGACTCATCAAACCGATCTTTGGATGGATCACAAGAGAAGAGGCACAACAAGAGCATGACGTACCACAACAAGAGCATGAAGAAGCAGAACAAGAGCAAGAGGAAGCACATCATGAAGATATGGATGAAGACAATCCTGGAGACTACATTCCACGATCTCGCTTCGAATCTATTATGATAGACCGATTGGATGATTTAGAAGCAACCGTCAACAAGCGCATTGATGCTCTGGGAAAGCGACAGGATCTGCATTTCCTAGAAATGAAGGACTTGATGGAAACTATCATGGAACGACTCAGATTAGTAACTTCATTTACTTCTCTCTTTTGATTTGATATACCAAATAGGGGGAGTATATGTAGTTAGTGATTTTAGTTGTTTAGTCTTTAGCTTTTAGTATTTGATTTGCTCTGCTTTTACTCTGTTTTGAATTATTCTGTTTTGAAAAGTTTTAAAATCTGTTTGTACCTAGGCACCTGACTTAGGGGGAGCAGGTTAACACATTTGAAACTATTATTGGATGACTGTAATAGATAGATTTAAATTTCTACAAATGATTGTCTTTATATATCACTGAATATTGATATTTTTGACATGAGTTGGATGATACACATAACTGTATGTGAATTGCCGAATAGAATTGAAAAAAAAAAGGAAAAGAAAAAAAAAACACACTAACATTGCAGGACACATCAAAGCCATCATCTACATAAAGGATCAACTACACAAGATTTGGTACATCAAAACCAAAAAGGGGGAGATTGTTGGACTTGAAGCTGAAGAAGTCTTTCCTAGGTTTAGTTTTGATATACTTGTAATTTTGATCTTTATGATAGAATGTATATAGGAGTTTAAATGTATTGATTGTTATAGTTTAGGCTTTGAGTGTGGTTTTTATTCAATCTTTTCACAGAGAATTTGTTTTAACTCTTGTAAGATGAGCTAGAGTAGTTGTGAACCCCATTTTGTCTCGAAAAGAACTCAAAAACTTTGGTTTTAAAGTTTAAGTTGAAGTAATCGATTACCCTGAAGCTGTAATCGATTACCAACAGATTTAGAAAACAGGGGAACTCAACTGGCTCTGGAGTAATCGATTACCACTCCATAGTAATCGATTACTTCGTGCTTGAAATGCAAGGGAAGATAAAATCTCTCTGGAGTAATTGATTACCAACATCTGTAATCGATTACCAACATCTGTAATCGATTACCACACCAGAATTCATCTTAAAATGGTTTTGAAACTGCTTTAAATAGATCTTCTTCATTTTGTTTTCAAGAGAGAGATCTTTTAATGTTTTAGAAAGGAAAAAAAAGAAGAGAAAAACATTGGTTTACAAGTTCTAGAAACTCTCTTCAAAGATTTCAAAAAAGAATTTCTCAAAGAGATGAATATTGTGTGAAGGAAGGATTGGATACATTTGGTTATCATTGTGATCAGAGCATACACACAGGTGTAATCTTTACTAATCTTTATCTTTTGTTTGATAGTTTTGTTTTTGGTTGAAAACTCTTAAGAGAAGGTGTTCTCTAGAAGAAGAGTTAAAGGTTGAGAGAGGGACTCTCAAAGGAGATTCTTGAAGGATTTAAGAATTGGAGAGATATGTTCTTAGGTGAAGAACATAGAGAGTTTTGAGTATTTGATTTGTTTTGTGTTTGTGCAGAAGTGATTGTATTGAACACAAGATTATAGTGGAATACCAATTGCAACAGATTGTTGGGTTGGGATTTGGTAGGCCGAAGCGCAAACAAGATAAAATCTCGTCTACTCTCTTCTATATACCTTGACTTTACTTTCCATTGATTTCTTGCATTATATTTTCCTGTATCTTTCTGCTGTTATATCTCTGGTACATTGCTTATAATATAGATAAAATTGAATCGGGAAAAAGCGAGAAAAAGATTGGTAGTATTAGGGAACTTGAATCTATTCACCCCCCCTCTAGATTCATATAGGGACCAACAATATGCATCAACAAAATCAAACAACCCCAGTGTCTGATCAAGCAAAAGAATGGAGGACACCTAGGAACCTATCACTTGACAATGTCATTGGTGACATTCAGAAGGGGGTAACTACCAGATCCTCACAGAATCTATTTTGCTACAATACTGCTTTTGTATCACAGGTTGAACCCTCCAGCATAGAAGAAGCCTTGAGCAATGAATTTTGGATCATGGCTATGTACACTAAAGAATTACTTAGGAAATATGATATGGATTAACTGTAAAGTGTCAAATATACCTATTTCTACTAACACTTATCTTGAGATTGATGAAGCAGGTCATGAAGTTGATACTACCTTATACAGAGGTGTTATAGGATCTCTACTATATCTTACAGCTAGTAGACCTAATATTATGTATGTTGTATGTTTATGTGCTAGATTTTAATCTACACCTAAGCAATCTCATTGGCTAACAGTAAAGAAGATTCTTAAATACCTAAAAGGAACTATAAATTGTGGTTTGTGGTATCCAAAAGGAACCTCACCATTACTTGTTGGTTTCAGTGACTCTGATTTTGCAGGTAGCAAAACAGATAGAAAGAGCATTAGTGACACATGTCACATTTTTGGAGAATGTTTGATATCTTGGCATAGCAAGAAACAAGCTTGTGCAGCACTGTCAACAGTAGAAGCTGAATTTGTAGCTGCGGGAAGCTGTTGTGCTCAAGCAATATGGTTGAAGCATCAACTAGAAGATTTCGGGTTAAAGATAAATCATATTCCCTTGAAATGCGACAACACAAGCGCTATAAGTATCACAAGAAATCCTGTACTGCACTCAAGAACAAAACACATTGAAGTCAGACATCATTTCATTAGAGACCACGTCGAAAAAGGAGATTGTGACATCGAATTCATAGATGCAGAAAATCAGTTAGCAGACATTTTTACCAAAGCATTACCAAAAGAAAGGTTTTACAAACTTAGATCAAACCTCGGCATTTTGAGTGAGGAACATCTAAACTGAACCCTTCTACTTCATTACACTTATCCATAAAATTGTTTTTGTGAAAATTTTTCAAAGAAAATCTTTTTCTGATAGAAATAATCGATTACCAGAGAAATGTAATCGATTACTTCGAATCAATTTCATTCTTAGAAGGATTTGGCACTGTAGTAGTCGATTACCACGATCCTATAATCGATTACCATAGGAACCAGGTTTTAAAGTTTTTGAAAATTCCTCTAGAGTAATCGATTACCAGAATAGGTTAATCGATTACCACGACTATTTTTCTTGATTTTCTTCTTCTCTCTATATAAGGAACTGAGATAATCGATTTTCAACTGCTGATAATCTATTACCTCGTTCTTGGACTAATTTCTTGGGCTTTTTCTTTCTTATAAGAAGTGCAGGTGAAACCCTACAATTTCACTATTCATCTTCTTCCTCCAAAACCCTAAGAAATCACTCTCTCTCTCAACAACTATGGAAGACCAAGGAAGGGGAAAATGAATCAAGATGAGAGCCAACAGATACACTCAAGAGGAGATAAAAGGTAAAAAGAAGGTAGGAGAATCCTCCAAAAGGAAGAAACCTACTTCACCGGTTCAACCGGAAAGAACTCAAACTCCTCCACTTGAATCTGCTGTCAACTGATGGTTCATTACCAAAGGATAAGAAACGAGATTCAATCTGGATTTCGCTAACAAAGGTCTTGTTCCGCCAAAGATTCTAGACCTACGATGGCTAGATGACCAGAGTTTTACTTTCCAAACCTACCTGAGGCAACAACATTTGGAGAGATTTGTGGGATTGAAAGGATTTATCTACCCAGATTTGGTTCGAGTCTTCTATTCAAATCTCAAACCAAACATGGAACGAATGACTATAAGTTCTGAAATTAAGGGTATTAAAATAACCTTAACCCCTGAACATTTTCTTCAAATTGCTGGTATCAGGAAAGAAGGAATCATTGCACATGTAGACAAACTCCGAGAGAAAGGATTTGATCTGCAAAAGGACACCTTCTATATGAGCATGCTGAGGAACCCACAAAATTGGGAAGATGAAAAGAATTCAAGGAGATCACAAGGCAAAAAGGTGACATAAAACATAGGAGGCCTAAATGCTGATGATAGACTACTACATTACACCATTTGCTGGATCTTAGCCGCAAGAGGAGCAAACCATGCTCAAATCAATGAAGATGACATGATACTCATGGCAGCACTGAAGAATGGAATTCAAGTGGATTAGACTCACATCATAATGGACAACATGCTGAAGACTAGAAGACTTTTAGATAATAAATGTCCATATTCTCTGTTTATTTCTAAACTAATTGAAATTTTTCAGATTGATACAACTGATGAATCCAGAGAATTAGTCAAGGATGTCCACATGATCAGTGAGAAAGCCTTGAAGATGATGAGGCTGATCAAAACTGATGCAGGATGTATAACGCCCCGCTATTTTTCATTGCTAAAATATTTTCCTTTTTATCTATTTATTATTATTGTATGAAAATGTTTCCCTTCATTTAGATTTCTTTAAATAAAATCTTAAAATAATTTTCCTTGCTAACAAAAACGTCACCAAAATAAAACACATCACATAGATCATATCGTAACCATACATCAAAAGTTATTTACAAAACGTCACATAAGTACGTAATATTGTGATAATTATAAAATACACATTATTCACAAAAATCCTCATGTTAGCTATCCTTCCTTCACATCTCCAAATAGAATTATCCTGTTAATCTGCTCCCCCAAATAAAATTTAGGATCATCACAGGTGTCAAACCACAGACACAAACACGCAAGGGTAAGTTTCAAAATTTAAATAATAATACATAGCATATAAAAATATCAATAATAATACATATCATATAAAAATATTAATATGATACATATCATACTCACATAAATAAAGAATGAATTATGACTAAATGAAATTTCTATATGATGCATGCTCCAACCTCAACTCCAAAAATATGCAATGTGGTACCATCTCAGATAATACGACATCATCATCGTAAAACTTACCGACCAGTTGGGATTTCACAGTGGTGCACAAAATCTCATAAAAAATCATGTGATCATCATGAATTAAATGAATTCTCACTATAAAAATCCCCCAAGTCTGGCATCCCACCTAGACGCACGGATTAAGTTATTATCTGCACCTCTAACCGAGGCCACCTCTTTTGAGGCATGCATGAATGAATGAAAACTTATCTCCTTTCTAAAAATCTCATTTAAAACAACACCAATCTTGTTGATATTACAAGTCCATTCCATCATTATATTTTATATTATGGTTTAATAATTTATAGTATAATAATCATAGTTTTCATCACAATCTTCAACGTGCATAGCATAGGTAATTAATCACAGTCTCAATCATCAACCAAATTCAAGAAAAAGGTAAACATACACAATTCAAATCATTATACAAATATACATCCAAAGTCATTCACATTCAAATCAAATTTTCCAATTACTCTTTAAAATTGTTAAACATCTCCATAAGATTAAGTATTATATAAATAACTTAAAATTATGAAATCAGTAAAGGTTGGCGAGCCTCGTAGTTAGATCTCATAATTTTAAGATCTCAAATTATCATTTCAGAAAATTAAATATTATATAAATAACTTAAAATTATGAAATCAGTAAAGGTGGCAGAGCCTCCTAGTTAGATCTCATAATTTTAAAATCACAAATTATCATATGAAATATAAACAAATGAAAGCGGAAATATTTAAATATAAAGATATAAATATGCGGTATTATAAACGAAATTTGGACTAGCTCAGTTGGTTAAGACATGATTGGAAACACCAAGGTCTTAGGTTCAAGTCATGCTCACTTCTTTTTTCTTTTTTTTTTTAATTCTTAAAATATTTCTCAAATCAAATATAAAATAAGATTTCTTAATAATAAATTAAAACAATGAATCTCCAGTAATTCAGAAATTTAAAATAATGTTCGAAATATCAAATAATAATAAAAATGTCAAACAACAAATTTATTTTTCTATTACATTTTTATTTAGAAATGTAATCATAATTTTCTCAAATTACGTAATAATATTGCTACCCAATGATAAATTATTTTTGAATTACATTTTCTGTCTAATCAAATTATAACAGTAAACAGTTAATATGCACATTTTTATAGAATTTTTTAGTAAATGTTTTAACTACGAAATTATTTATGAAAATTAATTTTGAGGGTGTTACAACTCTCCCCTAAAAAGAAATTTCGTCCTCGAAATTTACCTCATTGAAATAATGTAGGATAGCTTTTTCATCTCTCACTTTCCAATTCCCATGTTGCATCATCCGTTCTCCGGATAACCTTTACTAAAAGAATATCTTTTCCCCTTAAGGTTTTGATTCTTCTATCCTCAATTCTTATTGGTAATGCTTCATAGGTTAGATTATCCTTTATTTGTATGTCATCTAACTCAATTACATGTGATGAATCAGGAATGTATTTACGAAGTTGTGAAACATGAAAGACATTATGAAGATTAGAAAGAATTGGGGGTAAAGCAATTTGGTAAGCCACAGGGCATACTCTTTTTATTATTTGGAAGGGACCAATGAAACGCGGTGAAAGTTTTCGGATTTTAAAACTCTTCCAATACCACCCATGGATTTACCCTTAAGAATACGTGATCACCAACATCAAATTCCAAATCTTTTCTTCTTTTGTCATGATAACTTTTCTCGTCTACTTTGTCCGTTCTCATTTTTCCCTGAATTAACTTAATCTTTTCGATGTTTGTTGTACAATATCAGTCCTAAAATTAAACTTTCTCCCGATTCAAATCCAACACAAAGGGTTCTACATTTTCTTCCATATAAAGCTTCAAAAGGTGCCATACCAATGGAAGAATGAAAACTATTATTGTAAGTAAATTCTATCAAAGGCAAAAAGTCTACCCAACAACCCTTATGTTCTAAAACACAAGCTCTCAATAAATCCTCTAAAGATTGGATTGTTCTTTCAGTTTGTCCATCAGTTTGGGGATGATAGGCTGAACTTAATTTTAATTTGGTGCCTAAAACTTTATGTAAACTCTCCCAAAATCTTGAAGTAAATCTAGGGTCTCTCGTCGATACAATACTAGATGGTACACCATGTAATCTTACAATCTCACCTATGTACAAATTAGTTAATTTCTCTAAAGAATACCTAATATTAATAGGAATAAAATGTGCAGACTTAGTTAAACGATCTACTATAACCCAAATTGAATCAAATCCCCTAGGGCTTCTTGGCAAAGCTACCACAAAATCCATAGATATGCTATCCCATTTCCATTGTGGTATTTCTAAAGGTTGAAATAAACCTGAGGGTTTCTGATGTTCAATTTTAGCCTTTTGACAAATTAAACAAGAATACACATATTCACAAATTTCTTTCTTCATTCGAGGCCACCAAAACATGGTTTTCAAATCTTTGTACATCTTAGTGGCACCAGGATGAATACTTAATTTGCTTTTATGTGCTTCCTCCAAAATTGTTTTTCTAACTTCTATTATATTAGGAATACAAATTCTATCTTGAAACCTCAAAATACCATCCATTCCAATCTTAAACTCACTACTTTTTCCTTGATTCAAAATTTCCATTTGAGTTTTCAGAAAAGGATCAAATTCTTGCTTCTGTCTAATTTCTTCCAAAAATGTGTTAGAAATTTGTAAAGCTCCTAATCTAATACTCGTATTAGTAGTTTCACACACTAAACTAAGATCTCGAAATTGTTCTAATAAATCCATTTCTCTAATCATTAGTGAAGACATAATCAAAGACTTCCTACTTAAAGCATCTGCTACCACATTAGCCTTTCCGGGATGGTAATTAAGTTCAAAATCATAATCCTTTAAAAATTCCATCCATCTTCTTTGTCTCATGTTTAATTCTTTTTGACTAAATAAATATTTAAGGCTTTTGTGATCGCTAAATACTTCAAATCTAGTTCCATACAAATAGTGTCTCCACATCTTAAGTGTGAATACTACAGCCGCTAATTCTAGATCATGGGTTGGATAATTTTTCTCATGAATCTTAAGTTGTCTAAAAGCATATGCTACCACTTTACCATTTTGCATCAATACTCCTCCTAAACCCATTTTAGATGCATCACAATACACTACAAAAGGTTCTTTGGGATCAGGTAGAGTTAATACTGGAGCAATGGTCAATCTTTCCTTTAGAGTTTGAAAACTATCCTCACATTGAGTTGTCCAAATAAATGCCTGATTCTTTTTAGTCAAGGTAGTCAAAGGCAAAGCTATTTTAGAAAAATCTTTAATAAATCTCCTATAATATCCTGCTAATCCTAGAAAACTCCTAATCTCTGTTACACTTTTAGGTCTCTCCCATTCCAAAACAGATTGTACCTTACATGGATCTACAGATATTCCTCCCTGACATATCACATGACCTAAAAATTTCATTTTCTCCATCCAAAATTCACACTTAGATAATTTAGCAAAAAGTTTTCTGTCCTTTAAAATCTGTAATACTATATTTAAGTGTTTGGCATGATCCTCCCTAGTTTTACTATACACTAATATGTCATCAATGAATACAATTACAAAATGGTCAAGATAAGGGTGAAAAATTCGGTTCATGTAATCCATAAATACTGCTGGAGCATTAGTCACTCCAAAAGGCATAACTAAATACTCATAGTGCCCATAACGGGTACTGAAAGCAGTTTTTGGAATATCCTCGGATTTTACCCTAATATGATGATATCCTGATCTTAAATCAATCTTACTAAAAATACATGCTCCTTTTAATTGATCCATAAGATCATCAATCCTAGGCAGTGGATATTTATTCTTAATGGTTACTCTATTCAATTGTCTATAATCTATGCACATTCTCATGGTTCCATCCTTTTTCTTAACTAACAAAACTGGAGCTCCCCAGGGTGATACACTAGGCCTTACAAACTGTTTACTTAACAATTCTTCAATTTGTTTCTTGACTTCTGCTAATTCTACAGGAGACATTCTATATGGTGCTATGGAAATTGGTCCTGTTCCTGGAACTAAATCAATGGAAAACTCTATTTCTCTTTCAGGAGGTAATTGATCCACTTCTTGAAATATCTCTGTAAAATCTTTTACTATTGGCACACCACTCACCTCATTTTCAGATTTAGTTTCATTAGCGGTGATCATGTATACTTGGGTATTGTTTTCCTTTAAAGATTTTAAGACTTTATTTATGGAAACAATTTCAATATCCCTACTCACCTCCGGGTCTCGAAAAATAATTGTTTTGTCAAAGCAATTCAACAAAACATGATTAGTGGACAACCAATCCATACCTAAAACAACTTCAATTTGTTGAAGGGGTAAACAAATCAAATTGACACAGAAAGTTTTATCACCAATTTTTATTTTACAATCTAGACAGATATCTGAGGTTAAAACTGAAGTCCCAGTTGGAGTATTTACTTCTAATTTAAAGTTTAATGAAGACACAGGGAGTTTCAATTTTTGTACACAAGAATATGACACAAAAGAATGAGTAGCACCAGAGTCAAATAACACAGTTAAAGGAGTTTCATTTATGAAGCATTTACCTCGAATCAAAGGTTCTGAAGTCTCAGTTCCATTAAGAGAAAAAATTCTTCCTTGAGCCTTCGGTTTTTCAGACGGATTTTCGGACATGCTTCCTTTTCCTCGACAATCTTTTGCTAGATGCCCCTTTGTGTTACATTTGTAGCACCAGTTGCACGATGAAGCATAATGTCCAAATTCTCCACACTTAAAACACTTGACATTAACAGGATTAGATTCACGATTTCTCATAGGAGCTTTAGAAAAATTCCCAGCAGAACGTTCCTTAAATCCTTGAAGAGCTTGGTATGGTTTCCCTTTATTTTCGAACCCAAATCTTTTATTTTTAATGGGTCCACCAATATTTTTATTTTTACAATATACAGCTCTAGCACGAGAATCCTCATCATATATTCTACACATATTTACAAGCACTGGAAATTGGTGAATACCTTGATAATTTATAGCCTATTTTATTTCAGGACGCAGGCCATTTAAAAATTTAACACATTTTGACCTTTCACCATCTTTTCCATGGTAGTGTGTAGAATATCTGACTAGATCCTCAAACCTAACCGCATACTCAGCTACTGTTAAGTTCCCTTGTTTTAATTCCAAAAACTCTATTTCTTTTTTATTCCTTATATTTTCAGGAAAATATTTTTCTAAAAACAATTCCTTAAATTCTCCCCATTTTATTGTTTCTCCTTCCTTCGCTTCATACTGATAAGCATTTTCCCACCAATATTCTGCCTCATCCACCAACATATGAGTTGCGAAAATTACCTTTTTATCCTCAAAACATCCCATTACCCGAAAGATTTTCTCAATTTCCCTTACCCATCGTTGAGCACCTTCAAGGTCATATCCACCTCCAAAAGTAGGCGGATTATTCCTCTGAAAACGCTCCAGGCCACGATATTCATTATGTTCGTTGTTGTTCCTATTTTGACTTCCAATTGCTTGGGCAAGTTTTTCGAGTGCCTCAGCAATTGCCTTAACATTTCCCCCAGCCATCTATTATTATTACAGAAAATAAAATCACAAAGCACATCAACTAACAATCACACAAGAATATAGAGTACATAAACAAACAATCATATACTCCACCTTATAACTTCTACCAATCATTTAATCACAACAAAAACATGGTTAGCTCAAAATTCACAAGTCCAAGAAAACATACTGCTCTAATACCAACTGTAACGCCCCGCTATTTTTCATTGCTAAAATATTTTCCTTTTTATCTATTTATTATTATTGTATGAAAATGTTTCCCTTCATTTAGATTTCTTTAAATAAAATCTTAAAATAATTTTCCTTGCTAACAAAAACGTCACCAAAATAAAACACATCACATAGATCATATCGTAACCATACATCAAAAGTTATTTACAAAACGTCACATAAGTAAGTAATATTGTGATAATTATAAAATACACATTATTCACAAAAATCCTCATGTTAGCTATCCTTCCTTCACATCTCCAAATAGAATTATCCTGTTAATCTGCTCCCCAAAATAAAATTTAGGATCATCACAGGTGTCAAACCACAGACACAAACACGCAAGGGTAAGTTTCAAAATTTAAATAATAATACATAGCATATAAAAATATCAATAATAATACATATCATATAAAAATATTAATATGATACATATCATACTCACATAAATAAAGAATGAATTATGACTAAATGAAATTTCTATATGATGCATGCTCCAACCTCAACTCCAAAAATATGCAATGTGGTACCATCTCAGATAATACAACATCATCATCGTAAAACTTACCGACCAGTTGGGATTTCACAGTGGTGCACAGAATCTCATAAAAAATCATGTGATCATCATGAATTAAATGAATTCTCACTATAAAAATCCCTCAAGTCTGGCATCCCACCTAGACGCACGGATTAAGTTATTATCTGCACCTCTAACCGAGGCCACCTCTTTTGAGGCATGCATGAATGAATGAAAACTTATCTCCCTTTCTAAAAATCTCATTTAAAACAACACCAATCTTGTTGATATTACAAGTCCATTCCATCATTATATTTTATATTATGGTTTAATAATTTATAGTATAATAATCATAGTTTTCATCACAATCTTCAACGTGCATAGCATAGATAATTAATCACAGTCTCAATCATCAACCAAATTCAAGAAAAAGGTAAACATACACAATCCAAATCATTATACAAATATACATCCAAAGTCATTCACATTCAAATCAAATTTTCCAATTACTCTTTAAAATTGTTAAACATCTCCATAAGATTAAGTATTATATAAATAACTTAAAATTATGAAATCGATAAAAGGTGTGCGAGCCTCCTAGTTAGATCTCATAATTTTAAGATCTCAAATTATCATTTCAGAAAATTAAATATTATATAAATAACTTAAAATTATGAAATCAGTAAAGGTGGCAGAGCCTCCTAGTTAGATCTCATAATTTTAAAATCACAAATTATCATATGAAATATAAACAAATGAAAGCGGAAATATTTAAATATAAAGATATAAATATGCGGTATTATAAATAAAATTTGGACTAGCTCAGTTGGTTAGGACATGATTGGAAACACCAAGGTCTTGGGTTCAAGTCATGCTCACTTCTTTTTTTTTTTTTTTTTTTTTTTTTTATTATATATATATATATATATATATATATATATATATTTTATTTTTATTTTTATATTTGAAAATTTAAGTAAATTGCAACTTCTCTTACAATTCTTTATTACTTTAAAACTTCAATAATAATTATAAGTTCATAAATTTTAGAACACAAATATTTTGAGATTATTCTAGAATTTTTAGAAAATTGAAAACTTAATTAAATTGAAAAACTAAAATAATTTAGAAACTTCCCTCACCTTAATTTTTCTCCTTCTTGGAAATGCTTTGAAAGATCTTCTAATGGTTGAAAGAAGGTTGATCCTACTTCCCACACAAAATTAAGTGAAGTGGTTTTGGTAAATTTAGAAAAATTTGGAATTTTAGCAAAATAGGCTTATGGTTTTGGTAAATTGGAAAAACTAAAATTTTGGTGTTTTGGTGCAAATGAATTCATGGCTGAAGTGTTCTCAATTGGTTTCTATTTATAGATGAAATAAAATTTAAAATATTATTAGTGGTAAATTTAATATACTTAGTGGTTTTACCATAAACAATAAATTATAATTCTTTTTGTTTTTAATGCTCCACTAAACAAATTGATGTTAACACCACTAACTTAGTGCATTTTTCCATCACTCATGACATATTGCACTTGTTCAGAATTTTTCAACTTTTATTTATTTATTTATTTATTTATTTTATTATTATTTTATTATTATTTTATTATTATTATTATTATTATTTATTTTTTTTTTTTTTTACTTTTTATTATTTTAATTCCATTATTCAAATATCATATATGATTATTCTATAATTAATATTATATTATAATGAGTCTAAAAAATATTTTTCCCTATTTTTTTTTTACATATTTTTCTCGTACTTATTATATACATTATATTTATTTTAAAAAAACATCAAACAGACCTAGTAGCTTAGTTGGTTAGAGTGATGGCTTAATAACCTATAGGTTGCAGGTTCAAATCCTGTATGGGTCATTCTAAGTTTATTTTATTTTTTTATATTATTTTTTTTTATTTTTATTTTTATTTTTTTATTTTTATTTTTTTAATTCTTAAAATATTTCTCAAATCAAATATAAAATAAGATTTCTTAATAATAAATTAAAACAATGAATCTACAGTAATTCAGAAATTTAAAATAATGTTCGAAATATCAAATAATAATAAAAATGTCAAACAACAAATTTATTTTTCTATTACATTTTTATTTAGAAATGTAATCATAATTTTCTCAAATTACGTAATAATATTGCTACCCAATGATAAATTATTTTTGAATTACATTTTCTGTCTAATCAAATTATAACAGTAAACAGTTAATATGCACATTTTTATAGAATTTTTTAGTAAATGTTTTAACTACGAAATTATTTATGAAAATTAATTTTGAGGGTGTTACAGGATGGATCACCAGAGAAGAACAACAAGCTAATCCGCAAAAAGATCCGAAAGAAGAAGCACAAAACGAAGATGAAGATGAAGACAATCTAGCATCTGGTGAGTACATTCCAAGATCTCGATTTGAATCCATCATGATTGACAGATTGGACGAATTAGAAGAAACTGTCAACAAAAGGATAGATGATCTAGGAAAGCGTCAAGACTTACACTTCCTAGAGATGAAGGATTTGATGGAGACAATAATGGAAAGACTCAACCAGGATGGCACAGATTAGTAACTCCAACTCTACCTTTCATAATCTTATTTGATATACCAAATAGGGGGAGTAGTAAAAGTGTAGTTATTATATGTTTTCATTTATATTTTAATTTGATATCTTGTTGAATGTTATTTGATTATCTTTGAACTATTTGAATCTGTAAATTCTTAAGTATTTTACTTAGAGGGAGCAGATCAATATTTGAACAATTATGGATTACTGTAATAACACTAGATTTAATTTCTTTGCAATTGATTACTTAGATGCTATAATATTTCTGTTAATTGAAAAGTGATATGAATTGTATATTACATATAAGTTGTATGCAAAAGGATACTAACATTTCAGGACACATCAAAGCCATTTTTTTTTTCATTAGATCCTCGATTACACTATGATTTGGTACATCAAAACCAAAAAGGAAGAGATTTTTGGACTTGAAGCTGAAGAAGTCGTCTCTTGTTTTTAATTTTGATTTACTTGTACTCTTGAATTTAATGATAGATTGTAAATAAGAGCTTAATTGTATTGATTGTTATAGAGTAGGCTTTGAGTGTGATTTTTATTCAATTTCACTTCACAAAGAAGTTGAATCTACTCTGAGAATCAAGCTAGAGCAAGTTTGGGAAACCCTATTTTGATTTGACAAGTTGAAAACTATTTTTTAAATGATTTTAAGCTAAAGTAATCGATTACCATATATCAGTAATCCATTACCAATAGTTTGAGAAATCAGGGAATCCTAAAACTCTCTGGAGTAATCGATTACCACATCCTAGTAATCGATTACCTCGTGCTTAAGATAACAGAGGAGCTTAAAAACTCTCTAGAGTAATCGATTACCACATTCCAGTAATCGATTACCCACACCAGAATTCATCTCAAGAAGTTTTTAAACTGCTTTAAATTGAAACCTCTTAGAATTGATTTTAAACAAGAGAAGTCTTTGAGTTTTTTCAAGAAGAAAGGAAGAGCGAAAAACTGAGTTTACAAAGAACACAAGTTCTAAGAGTTCTCTTCAAGATTTCAAAAGATTTTCTCTAGAGATGAAGAGTGTGTGAAGGATTGAATACTTGGTTATAATCTTGATCAGATCATACACATCAGGTGTAATCTTTACTGATCTTTATTTTGTTTTGTATTTGTTTTTTTTCTGTTCAAAATTCTTAAGAGAAAGTTGTTCTCTAGAAGAAGAGTTAAGGAATTTGAGAGAGGTGCTCTCAAAGGTGATTCTTGAAGGATTCAAGAATTAGAGAGATATGTTCTTAGGAGAAGAACATGTGTTTCGGTTATTTTGATTTTGTTTGTGTTTGTGCAGTGTGTTTATATTAGACACAAGAAATCATTATAGTGGAAACTGATCGCAACAGTTGTTGGGTTGGGACTGGACGTAGGCCGAACGCCGGACCAGGATAAATCTCGGTCCAAACTTTCTCTCTACCTTATCTCTTATCTTTATCTAAATCTGTCGCTTTACAATTGCTTTTACTGATTCATTCTTAAGGAGTTTTGAAAAGGCGTATCAATTTCTATGTCTGCTGCTATCTCTCTGAACTGTTATTCTTAACGTAGATAAAATTGAATCGAGAAAGAATTTGATAAAGGCTAAAATTGAACATAGGGAACTTGAATCTATTCACCCCCCTCTAGATTCAACATAGGGACCAACATGTTAGTTGATCCTGCTTCTGCTGCCTCCATTCTAATATTTTGAACTGATTTCTCTTACATACATTTTGTAGATGAACTGACCACAGAAAAGTAAGCGTCCTGTTGATACTGGTTTTTCAGCACCAAACATTCCTAGGATTAGTGAGAGGATCCTCACTAATGCTCAACGCTTCGCACACGAAGATGCGAAGGCAGACTTTGAGCACACGATTAGCAGGACCATCATATTGGAGCGTCCCTTCACCTACACCACTTCTAAGAAGTGAGCGCCCATTGTTGTTGTCTTGGAGGCGAGGGAGTGGACATCCAGGCTTTAGAAGCCACAAGTGCCCGCCTAAGCCACTCTAGTTCCCGAGTTCTATGCAAACTAACGACATCAGGAGCATGACATTGTACTCCTCTAAGGGGTACAGGTAGATTTCTACACTAATGCTATTAACAGTTACTTTGGTGTTCCACAGGTCAACATCTATAGGAAGAGTCCGCCTACCATCTCACAGATTCTGGCCGCCATCTGTGTTCCTGGTGCCAGATTCACACATCTTAAGGCGGCACCACCTATGCTCGCTCGGGGACATCTGACCTTCATAACCAAGGTATGGCTTAAGCTGATTGAGAACAGGGTAAACCCCTCTGATAGACTAATACAAGCCTCATGAAGGAGATCTACAAGGTCTTGATGGATTTCCCAATCTAGCTTCTTCAACACACCTTTAAGGTTGATTCCAATGGAGTTTCAGTTAAGTCAAAAAATGATTAACAAAGGTAACCAAAAAGAAAAGGGTGGAGGGAGATTAGAAGTGATAGAATGGTGTCATGACAAGGCCAATAAGCCTAGGAGGAACCACCACAATGGAGTAAGAATCCATTGATAAATCCAAGAAACCTTCCTAAGGAAGACAAGTAATAAAAGCTAAAATTGAAGGAAATAGCTACTCAAATTTGGAAGCAAGTTGAATGAGATAAAGGCACATACAAGGAAAGAAAATTATGATTTATTTTATATGGGAAAGAAGGGAAAACTGAGAGCAACACCACAAGTTCAAAATTGTATAGCAAACTAAATACAAGTAGCAACCGATTTAGAAACCGAAATTAGAGGCCGAGTATGCAACCTACCATTTATCGACCGAATTTAATGTGTTCCATAAAATTTCTAGCCTTCAAAAATGCAATTTGAAATTAATACAAGGTCAATAAAATCATGGTATCATCAAGTTCCAACAAGTGCAGCATAAGAAATATGTGAATATTACACCCAAATCAATAGTACATACTCAAGTCCAAAGATTCCTACACTAGTACTTCAACTTGAATAATGTATGCTCAAAACAAGGACCAAAGGTGTCTCTAATGTTCCATTCTTTTCACTTTTCAATCCTTCTCTTGCTTTTTTTACTCTTTCAATTTCGTTTTTTATGGTTCTTGACACACGCGCCGAACGTGCGTCAAATAATACCGAATTTAGCTACTACTTTGTAGTAATAGTGGACTCAGATCGTTTCCCTACGGATTACTTTGTTATTTCTCTGTAGCCAAAATTTTAAATGCAATTTTTGGGGCGTTTTGTGTAGAGGGAAAATTAAAGGCAATTCAATAGTAAAAATTAACCAATGACAGTAATTAAACAATAATTAAAAAGCAATTAATAAATCATTAAAAGGCACCAAACCAATCTCTGTCAGATCCCAATTTCCCTCATTGGTTCAACAAAATAAAGGAACTCATCTATGCAGTGCATCGGAACTGAGATCTCTGCAAGCCAACATTGAACTAACGCTCTAAGATCTTAGAGAATTATCATCGAACACTTGGTAGCCTTTAAACTCACACGATCGCATGAGATCACACAACTTGGTTTCGAATCATATAATTAGTTCTTTGCATTCATTATCAATCGACAACAATAGAATCAAAAATCTCAATCCAAAATATTAATCAATATAATGAAATAAAAATTATAGAATCTAAAACAAGTACTCATGCAATTGAAAACGAAGAACCTAAGGAAATTAGAGGTCCTATTGAGATCGAATTGGTTGATGAAATTAGTTACGCATTATTGAAATTAGACTAAGCATAAATTGGGATTGCATATTAGAAGAATTAAATTGCAAGAAGGGAGAGAGAACGAGAATTGAAATGGAAAACCTGAAAACCCTAGCAGAACAACTTGAAAGGAAAAAAGTAATGTTGAAAATTAAAATTGATTGAAAGGTAAAAAGTATGCATAAGATTTTTAGGTTTGGGGTGTTATATAGGGGGTAAATCACATGCAAGGCACATGATTTTTAAGTATCTGAACACCCCCAATTCGTAGCCCAATTACAACTTTACAAAATGGACCAATTACATTGATTTAAAAAGGGCCTATACTAATTCTTCACGCTGGAATTCCCGCATCAATTTTGTGAGTCACTTTCGAGCCTCATTTCACCCAAGATACAGTCTGAATTAGCTCCTCATGTCTTCATAGCTTTTGTAGATATTCGAGTTCCCTTTAATTTGACATATAATGAAGTTCAAACAGAGTTCTGTGGTGAGAGTTATGCTCGTTTTAGTGAACCTTGTCAAAACTGAAATTTTCAGCAAATTAGAACAAAAATAAGCACTTAAGGCTCAATTGAGCCCAAACTCATAAATGCATAAAATCATGCTAATTGAATATTAATAATGTTGTATTAGGATATAAAAGATGCAGAGAAAGTGATCAAAATAATGACTCATCAAATTCCCCCGCACTTATTCTTTTGCACTCTTTGGCAAAACTAAGTTCTAAATCTTAAATAAAGCATGATATTGGATACAAAAATTCATCTAGTCTAAATTATTCATATTCACAAAACAGTCATCAAAGTATCAGAACTGAACATAGTAATCAGAGCATATTCAACATAAAGATTATATATTATAGTGTTGAACAGTTCCTGCTTTAGGATAGGTCAGTTAAGTTCTGAATCAATCATGCAAGTCAACAATAAGTAATGACCTCACCAGGAGTGTATCACTCTAACTCTCAAGTGTCTCAGCCAGATGTTTACTCTCAAACCATTAAAATGAATATTATCTTACCATAGGCTTGCAATTATTCTAGCTCTCTACCACTAATAATCACATTCATGCATGACTCAAGAGGACTTGCAAGGGGTGTAACGGGGCCAAGGATAGAGGTATGATAAATTTGGTCAAGTGACTACTATTTCACAGATATTGAAAACAACATCAACAGATAACAAAGATATGACTATTCCAAAATAAGCCTGTAAAGTTGCTGTTTCGACAGTTGCTCAAGTATTCAACTTATTTTGCACACTTATTCAAGTCAAAATTATGCTATATCTTTTTATTTTGTTTTATTTTATTTTATTTTATTTATTATTTTTTTTAATACTACTTCCAATATTTATTTTTTTTTTTATTTTTTCACTCTATCAGACATAGCACTGAGATAAAAATTACATAAGTGCAACCAAAATATACCAGATCTACAACTCGGACCCAAATACAATATTTCACCCCCCTACACACACACTTATCTTTCTGCACGTCCCGAGCAGACACCCCCCCCCCCACATTTATCTGCTTCACAAAACTACAAGATAAACAATAACTGAATATTTGTGAAATCAGGACAACATTGTTTTACTTGTAAGGCTTGTAATGCAGGTATGGAAAGAAGAGGTTTTAGGCACAAAGGGGCTAGCAAGGGATAAAATGCAAGGTAGGCTTTTCTGGTCAAGTGGAGAAGAAGAAATGAAAGCCTCAATCATGACCATGCATTAAGTGATAAAATGCAGCTTTGAAAAGAATGAAAGCAAGTTCTGAAAAATAACATCCACAAATGGCATATATCACACTGAAAGAAAGGGAATTACATGCTTATGAATGCATTCAAAACAAGCACAAAAACTCACAGGGTCAAATTATCAAGTACTTATCAGAGACAATACAAAACCAATCCATACAGACTAATCCACAATCCATCAGAGGGTTATATCAACACCATAAAATAATTTGAAAATCAACTCAGCTCAGATTCCAGTTCAGATTCCCAACATGTAAACCATAATGCAGATGTACTAATAACCAGACCAGAATCAAATGAATTAAATAAAGCATGGAAATCCTCATTACTCCTAATTACAGAAGGTGGAAAGATAGGAAATGAATGAAAACAAAACGAAAGAGAGTGGAAGGAGAAAAGAAAAACTCCCTCGACCGCTCAAAGTGGCGGTGCGTCTACAAGTGGTACTAACTCCTGCTCTGTGGGTTGCTCAATGGAGCTCTCATGATAACGCTTTATGCGCTGCCCGTTCACCATGAACGTATCCTTGGTACCTACTACAAGAAACAAATACCCACCTGGGTCAAATATCACAAAATCATCTACAATAATATGTAAGTCATTCTTTATTAGTGCAAATTATTCAAGGTGTACGTATGTTTTTGTGCTATAATCAGTGCATTGTGGTGGTAGGAATTAGTTGAATACCATAATCATAATTCTCCATTTGTTCATTTTAATCTTGGCATCTAAATTGAACAATTCACATGGTTCACTTACTCTCAAATCAAAAAACATGGAATAATGAACTCTAACATCAATAACTCAATTTAAAAGAGAAAGTAAAGAATTAGAATGTTTCAAGGTAGCATGATTATTCTCTACTCCATCTATAATGTGTTTAGACATTGGTTCGCCAATAACTGTAGAAGCTTGCACTTGGCTATCCATTGTTAACTTCTTTAACGACCTGTAAGAATATGTAACATCATGAGAACAAATGCCATTGGGAACAACTAAGAGGTTCAAATAAGCAAACTCAATGATAGTCCAGGCTTTAATTCTATAAGAGTTTAAAGTGAAACATTTAATGTTGTTCATATTGCAATTATAAAGAGTATCAAATGATAAAGAAATCTTCCCTAGTGGTTGCTCTGATTTCTTGGATGCTTCACTCTTTCCAAAGTGTTTGCTCCAAGGAAACTTTATAGACAATTCTCCACTAGGTACCAAGACATGAGGATTTTTGTTAGGAGGAGGGTCACAAACAGCTTCATCGTGTACTTTATGTTCTTTATTTTCTACATAAACATCTCCATACAAAAAGTTGTTATCTTGTATTTCTTCCTTAGGACTCACTCCTACATCACCTTTCAAAAGAGAATCAACATAAACAAAGGAAGGATTAGTATAAATAATTAAATCATCACATATTTCCTTCTCTTGTTTATCTGTCACTTTTTCTTCCATGTCTTGTTCTTTCAAATCTTGTTCTTGCAACTCTTTCTCTTTAGCTACAACCTCCATGATAATTGTCTTTTCTGGTTGTGCAGTAGGTTCCATCATTTGCTTACCAAACCCCAAAATAATATCACTCACATTTTTACCATTATCATTCAAATTGGAAATTGCTTGTGAGGGTAGACTGATGGATGCTTGAGGTAGGTTCTGACTAATTTCATTGGATAACTGCCCAATATGAGTTTGGATACTTTGAAGGTTAGCCTCAGTTATCTGCTAAAATTGCAAGTTGTTGGTGGCCATCTGCTTGATTAATTCTTCAAAAGAAGGACCATTATGTGGTTGGGCTAGTGGTTATGTAGGATGTTGTTGAAAAGCTGATATATGATGGTTGGAATTTTGCTGCCAATTTTGTGTCGGATAGAAAGTGGAATAGTCAAGTGAACTCTGATAAATTTGATCTCTCCATCCAGGATTGTAGGAGCTGGAATATGGGTTGTATTGTTGCTGAGGTATGGTATGAAAAACTCCTGCTTCTGCAAAAGTTGGATCACTAAAACTCCCCTCTTGCTGCAATAGTTCCCTAATAGTCCTATTATCCATGTTAGCCTAAATGAATGTAAATCAGCACCTCTCTAGTTCATCAGATTCAACAATAGCCACAAAAACAGCAATATACAGGACAAATCAGCATAAACAACACTAACTAACAACACTCAGCAGGATATCACTGTCAGCATGCACCAGATGACCAAAATAAACTTTCGAAATAGTATCAAATGATTTTTAAAATTAATAGGACTGCCACAGGTCAATTCTAAACCATCCCGGGACCCTAAAAATGCAGTTTAAAATTTTAAAAAGGTTGAAAAGAGGTATAAACGATGGAATTTGGCCTTGATAGGGTGGAGCCTCGTGCAAAGCACGAGGTTATACCCAATTCCTCAAAAATTACCACCCTGCAAAATTTCAAAACCAACGGAATTAGTTCAACAATTAAAAAATACTCGTTGTGTCCCCGCGAGACTAAATAATTGCAAAAAAAGAAAAAATCGAAAGAAATTTCGTAAAACTAATGTAATTTTTTACCCCTTTGGGGTGAAAGGTTTGCTCAGAAGGACAAATTACTTCAGGAAAGGTAATTAGAATGACCGAACAGATCTAAAAATAAAAAATTAGATGACCAAACAACATATAACAAGTCAACCAAGTGCAAAACAAAGCATGAAATCAGTATACTGCTGAACTTATTGAATGCAAACTAACCTATCCTAAGTCTAATAATAAGAAAAAAATGCATATAAACAATGAGAATTAACAAAGCAATCCCCGGCAACGGCGCCAAATTTTGACACACGCGTCGAACGTGCGTCAAATAATACCAAATTTAGCTACTACTTTACAGTAATAGTGAACTCGGATCGTTTCCCTAAGAATTACTTTATTATTTCTCTGTAGTCCAAAATTTTAAATGCAATTTTTGGGGGGTTTTGTGCAGAGGGAAAATTAAAGGTAATTCAATAGTAAAAATTAACCAATGACAGTAATTAAATAATAATTAAAAAGCAATTAATAGATTATTAAAAGGCACCAATCTGATCTCTGTCAGATCCCAATTTCCCTCATTGGTTCAACAAAATAAAGGCACTCATCTATACAGTGCATTGGAACCGAGATCTCTGCATGCCAACACTGAACTAACGCTCTAAGATCTTAAAGAATTATCATCGAACACTTAGTGGCCTTTAAACTCACTCGATCGCATGAGAGCACACAACTTGGTTTCGAATCATGTAATTAGTTCTCTGCATTCATTATCAATCAACAACGATAGAATCAACAATCTCAATCCAAAATATTAATCAATTTAATGAAATCAAAATTATAGAATCTAAAACGAGTACTCATGCAATTGAAAACGGAGAACCTAAGGAAATTAGGGGTCCTATTGAGATCGAATTGGTTGATGAAATTAGTTACGCATAATTGAAATTAGACTAAGCATAAATTGGGATTTCATATTAAAAGAATTAAATTGCAAGAAGGGAGAGAGAACGAGAATTGGAATGGCAAACCTGAAAAACCTAGCAGAACGACTTGAAAGGAAAAGAGTAATGCTGAAAATTGAAATTGATTGAAAGGTAAAAAGTGTGCATCATATTTTTAGGTTTGGGGTGTTATATATGGGGTAAATCATGTGCAAGGCACATGATTTTTAAGTATCTGAACACCTCAATTCGTAGCCCAATTACAACTTTACAAAATGGGCCAATTACATTGATTTAAAAAGGGCCTATACTAATTCTTCACGCTAGAATTCCCGCATCAATTTCGTGCGTCACTTTCGAGCCTCATTTCACCCAAGATGTAGTCCGAATTAGCTCTTCATGTCTCATAGCTTTTGTAGCTCTTTGAGTCCTCTTTAATTTGACATATAATTGAGCCCAAACTCATATATGCATAAAATCATGCTAATTGACCATTAAACATGTTGCATCAGGATATAAAAGATGCAAAGAAAGTTATCAAATAATGACTCGTCAGTTCTTATACACTTGGTACTATTCTTGAACTGTTGGTCCCTATACAGAATTTAGAAGGGGGGTGGGGGATTGAATAGATTCTAGTTCCCTATGATGGTCATTTCTCAAATTGTTCTATCTATCCTTTCTTTTAATATTCTTATCTTATCTTTAATTTCACAAATCAAAGATACATATCAAAGTTATTACACGGAAGCATTAAAAGATAAATCAAACAAGTTTGCATCTTAATTCCTTTTTAAAATTATTTATACTGGTTCGACAATAGGCCTACATCCAGTCCCAACATAACTTTTGTTGGTGTTCCACTAGAAAACACTGATCCCTTTGTGATCCTCACATGCAATCTGCACATACACAAAACGAAATCAAGTAAACACTCAATACAATGCAGTTCTTTCACATGAAAAAACTATTTCTTCCTGTTCTTGGTACCTCCAAGATCCTATATTGAGAATCCTTTCTCAATCACCAATAACTCTTCTTCTAGAGAGACCTCTCTCTAAGAGTCAATCTAAATCCTAAAAATACAATTCAAAAGATCAGAGATAGAGTACACCTTTGTGTTTAATTCTGATCAACTAAGCATTGTGAAATTCTTCATTCATCATCTTACCTCATCCTTAAGCTTTCTTGAAAACCTTTTGAAAATTCTTTATGAAGTTCTTGAAGACAATTCTTAAGAACTTGGTTGTTCTTAATTGCATAATATGTTCTTGCTTCTTTGGTTTTCAGAAAATTTTTAAAAGAATCTTGTAAAACTTTTTCACAAAAGATATTTATTGAAAAACATTTCAAAACAAGTTAGGATGAGTTTTCTGATGTGGATAGTCGATTACCAATATGGGGTAGTCGACTACTCCAGAGAGATATGATCTAACTTTGGTTCACCAAGCTCGAGATAGTCGACTGGCCAAAAAGGTTAGTCGATTATTCCAATGAGCCTTGAGTTTCCCATATTTTTCAGAACTGTTGGTAGTCGACTGCCTACTGTTGGTAATCTACTACCTTAGTTAAAACATTTTAAAAATCCTCAAACAAAGTAATCTACTACTTCAGTTGGTAGTTGTGTTGGTCCCTATATGAATCTAGAGGGGGAGGGTGAATAGATTCAAGTTCACTTGTTCAATTTTACTTTTTCTCACTTTTTCCCGATTCAATCTTATCTTGAATTACAAGAACGTATCAGAGATATAATCAGCGAAAAATAAGGGAAAATTGTAGAGCAAGAAAATAATGAATTAAAAGAGATAAGATAGAGAAGAGAGTTTAGATAGAGATTTATACTGGTTCGGCTTTCGGCCTACATCCAGTCCCAACCCAACAATCTGTTGCGATCGGTGTTCCACTATAAAGATTCTGTGTTCAATACAACCACACTGCACAAACACAAAAACAAATCAAATACTCAAAACTATATGTTCTTCACCTAAGAACATATCTTGATCCTTGATCCCTTCAAGAATCAACCTTTGAGAGTACCTCTCTCAAAAACTCATCAACTCTTCCAAGAGAATACCTTTCTCTTTAGAGTTTAAACCAAAAAGATTACAAAAGATAAAGATCAGATAAGATTACACCTGTTGTGTATGCACTGATCACTAATATCATCCAAACAATTCAACCATTCACACAGCCTTCATCTCAAGAGAAATCTTTGAAACTTTGAAGAGAATTCTTGTAAAAACTAGTGTTTAACTCTTCCTTTCTTTCTTGGAAAACTCAAAAAGATCTCTCTTCTGAAAACAATTCAAAGAGGTTTCAATTTAAAGCAGTTTCAAAATCATTTGAGATGAATTCAGGTGTGGTAATCGATTACTGGATTGTGGTAATCGATTACTCCAGAGAAATTTGCCTTCCCCTGTTTCTTCAAGCACGAAGTAATCGATTACTATGGAGTGGTAATCGATTACTCCAGCATTTGGGTTCCCCGTTTTCTCGATCTGTTGGTAATCGATTACATACTATATGGTAATCGATTACTTCAGCTTAAAACCTTTTTAAACCAAAGTTTTTGATTCCTTTCAAATAAAATGGGGTTCCAAAACTTCTCTAGCTCAAATCACAAGAGTAAAATCAAATTTTCTATGAAACGATTGAATAAAAACCACACTCAAAGCCTAAACTAAAACAATCAATACATTTTAAACTCCTATATACAATCTATCACAAAGATCAAAAGTACAAGTATATCAAAACTAAAACTAGGGATGACTTCTTCAGCTTCAAGTCCAACAATCTCCCCCTTTTTGGTTTTGATGTACCAAATTGTTGTGTAGTTGATCTTCAATGTAGATGATAGCTTTGATGTGTCCTACAATGCTAGTGTTTTTCCTTTTCTATTCTTTCAATTTTCATCAATTTCATACAGCTATTTACATACAGCTTTATGAATCATCCAAAACATATCACTATATCAAATCATAGACATATAAAGACAATCATTTGCAAAGCAAATTAAGTCTAACTATTACAGTCATCCAATAAAATGTTCAATTATGTTAATCTGCTCCCCTAAGTAGAATACTCAAGTAAAACAGATTCAAAAACTCCCAAAAACAGAACAAATAATAGTTCAAAAAAAACAAATAATAGTTCAAAAAATAAAGCAATTACAGAGCAATCCAAATACTATAAAGCTTTGAAGACTAATGACAATTAATAACTACACTACTGCTCCCCCTATTTGGTATATCAAATCAGAAAATGAGAGGTAGAGATGGAGTTACTAATCTGAGTCGTCATCCTGGTTAAGTCTTTCCATGATAGTTTCCATCAAGTCCTTCATTTCCAGGAAATGCAGATCCTGTCGCTTTCCTAGGTCATCAAGTCGCTTGTTGACGGTTGCTTCCAGTTCATCCATCATATCAATCATAATGGATTCGAAGCGCGATCGTGGAATGTACTCTCCAGCATTGTCTTCATCCTCGTCTTCATGCTCAGGTTGTGCTTCCTCTTGCTCTTCTAGTGCTTCCTCATGCTCAGGTTGTGGAATGACCTGCTGTTCCTCTCTTATTATCCATCCCGCATCGGTCTTGATAAGTCTCATCATCTTCAATGCTCTATCACCGATGACATGGACATCTTTGACTAATTCTCCAGCTTCATCAGTGGTGTCAATCTGAAAAATTTCAATTAGTCTAGAGATAAAAAGAGAGTAAGGACACTTATTGTCTAGAAGTCTTCTACTTTTCAAAATGTTGTCCATGATAATGTGCGTCCAGTCCACTTGAATCCCGTTCTTCGGAGCAGCAATGAGAATCATGTCATCCTCACTCAGTTGGGCATGGTTTGCTCCCCTTGCAGCCAAGATCCAGCAAACAGTATAATGGAGTAGCCTATTATCCGCTGTCAGGCCACCAATGTTATATGTTACTTTCTTGCCCTGTGCTCTCCTGGAATTCCTTTCCTCTTCCCAATGTTGGGGGTTCCTCAGAAGGCTCATGTAAAAAGAGTCTTTTTGTAAATCAAACCCTTTTTCTCTGAGTTTGTCTACATGTGCAATAATTCCTTCCTTCCTTATGCCAGCAATTTGCAAAAAGTGAGCAGGGGTTAGAGTTATTTTGATACCTTTAATCTCTGAACTCACTGTCATCTTTTCCATATTCGGTTTGAGGTTTGACTGTTTCAGGTTGAACTCAGTTTGTCCTTTCGGAGGGGAACCACCCACGTAATTCCTCACTCTCTTTGTGTGGTCAAGAAACAATGTATGGATATGATATAGGAATTTCCTCAAAGTTGCTCACTTTACGTCGTTTCTTCCTCTTGGGAAGATTCTCCCACACCTTTTCTTTCCCTTTTATCTTCTTGGCCGTATCATTTGCCCTTCATCTTGATTCTTTTTGCCTTTACCCTTGCCTTCCATCAATATATATAAAATTCAAACTCTAGGTTTGGAGGAAGAAGGCGAAGGGTTTTTCGGAGGTAAGAGAGGAGTTGGTGAGTCAGATAGTCAAAGACTTTATAAAAGAGAACAAAGCCCAAAAGATTAACTATATGTCGTAAATTGGATTACTAGCAGTTGATAATCGATTATCTCAAAGCTTTATATATGAAAGAAGAAAGTGGAAGGTCAGCTTATAAAATTTAATATGCGAAACTCGTAAAATTTACTACTCCATGCAGGGTTTTTCCTAAAAGTTTTTTGAAAATTTTATCGTGGTAATCGATTACAAATTTCAGTGGTAATTGCATTACTCCAAGATAAAAATCTTTCCCAGAGTGAATTATTTCATGCAATCATTATCCTCCCTAATCATTATTTCTTATCGTAAGTAAGGCTTGAAAATTTTTCACAAAAACAGAGTTAGTGGAGATAATCATGGGAAAAGCAGGTTTAGTTTGATGTTCTCACTCAAAACACTTTTCCAGGCTCTGATCTAAGCTTTCCAAAACCTTTCTTTTAATGCCTTTGTAAATATATCCTAATTGATTTTTCCGTCTATGAATTCGGTATGTCATATAGTCTCCTTTTCTCTTTTCATAATGCGATCTCTCTCTAATAAAGTGGGAAGGTGTCCCATCAATTTCATGTGTTTTGTTCTCGTAGGTAAGCTGCGGATAAAGGTTTTGAGTACTTATACGCTAGTATTATTGCATTTCAAGTGGAACGGATCTACTATCTTTTAGCCTCCAAAGTCTTCAAATTGGTGCTTACAACCAAATTATCGGAGCAGTCTGTACAACTTCCCCTCGCAGCTTGCTATATTCAAATTTCTTCAGTAAATGATGTTATTAGCCAAGCTGCTTTCTATATTCCAATGGTATCAAAAACATTCTCCAAAGACGTGACATGCTCCACTAGCGAAGCTTTTCCTATCCGCTTTCATGCTACCTGGCAAAATCAGAGTCACCCAAAACCAATACAAGTAACGCTTTATAGGTTCCTTGGATACCATAATCCACAAATCATTGCTCCTTTTAGGTATTTCCAAGAATTTTCTTCACTCATAGCCAACGAGATTTCATGCTATAGGTGCATTTGGAAATTCAAGATACAAACATAGATCAAGACACGATATCGCTCCATCGTCGTAAAAGAGCAAAGTAAAGATCCTATAACACCTCTCAGATAAGCGTGTATCAACTTCATCACCTGCTTTCATCAATCTCAAGATAAGTGTTAGAGGAATAGGTGTATTCCTGGATCAATTTCGTAATTAGTCTATCTGCATATTTCTGCCAGCAAATGAAATATAGGCATTGTAGGCCTCACGTATGGAATCGAAACACCTTCCATTTAAGGTTTGATCGTGAGTCCCAAAGAAACGCCGCAGCTTCTCCAATCATGGATACGTCAGAACTCTTCCCCTAGACATCTTCTACAAGTAAAGCAAACTCCTCACAAAGTCATAGTTAGACGATCCATGCAAAGATAATGTTATCAACATAAATTCTTGAACTAATAGAATGTAGTCGATTTATGCCCTTAATAAATGTTTTATTCCTACTTTACTCTCGTGGAATCCTTTTGATAGCGAGAAACCATCACTTATCATACCACTATTAGTGGCTTCGCTTCATCATACAGGCTTTACTAAGTTCCTCAGAGGACATGTGTAGGCCAAGTAGTATCCTGCGGAACCGGTGGTTGTTCTACATAGACTTCTTCATTGATATAAACCATTCAAGAATGTACCTCTTGATCCCATTTGGTATAATTTGAATCTATGATGTTGCCACGCCAGAGGGTAACAAAGTTAAATGCCTTCATGCTAAGCCCTGCGCAACAAAATAAAAGTTGGTTTCTTCAAAGTTGATCCCTTTCTTCCTTGTTGATCATTGCAATGCCACAATCCTCCTCTTGCTTGTTTCTCAACATTACAACTCTTCTTCATCATTAATTAAATACCCACTTCTGTACTTATCAATGTTCATGTTGCCTCTGCTTTGGAACAAGTTCCCAAACACCATTCCTTTCTTTAACTCATTTCTAGTTCATCTCTGCATAGCCAGCGATCCAAAATTCACTGCTCGGCGCTTCTTCCTCTATGTTGGATGGTTCTACCTCGATAAAAATAAGATTAAATAAATTCTAAAGAGGATCTGTTGATTATTTCGTGAATGTCAAAATTTCTAATGATATCATTTGCTTTGATAGGTCTTCAGGTGTCCTCCACTTTGCTTGTTCGTATTCTGGTTGGTTGAGTTATATTACCTATGCCTGATCAATGCTCCATGTGTTTCTCTTCACCTTTTCTATCATCATTATACAACAATCTTTCCTTTTTGAAAAAGCGTTAGTTCATCAAATCTAATATGGACAACATTCTTCAATGCACATTGTTCTTTTATTAAAGTTATCCTATATGCTTTTCACTCTGCATTCCAATAACTAAGCATATGAAAATGGTTTCATCACTTTTTGCATCAAACTTTCCAATATGGTCCTGCCATTGTTTAAAACAGGTAAGCATTTGCATCCTAAAACTTTATAAAATAAGAAATGTTTGGTTCTTCCATAGAAAAGCTCATATGGGTTAAACGCAGTCTATAGAAACTCTATTGAGAATGATAGCATGCAAAATTGCTTCATACCATCCCGCTTCAAAAGAAGCTTGAGGTATCAGTATGCTCATTCAAAGATGGCTCCTCTGTGTTCTATATAGACCTGTTTTTCCTCTC
>JALJEV010001315.1:22500-27500 GCA_026586105.1 Hylodesmum podocarpum | reverse complement strand
ACCCAATTCAATTCAGCGGGATTTTTCATTCATATTTTTTTTTTCAAGAGAGTTTTATAAAACTCTTGGACTCCCGAATTTGGAGTATCCTACTTTCACGAAATTCACAGGGTTCGGCAAGCAATCGATATTTCACGATCAAGGGTGTAGTATTCTTTGTAGTAGCGGTCCAGGTCCTTATATATCGTATTAACAATATTAAAATGGTCGAAAGAAAAAATCTCTATTTGACAGGGCTTCTTCCTATACCTATGAATTGGATTGGACCCCAAAATGATAGATTGGAAGAATCATCTGAGTCTTCCAATATCAATAGGTTGATTGTTCCGCTCCTGTATCTTCCAAAAGGAAAAAAGATCTCTGAGAGTTCTTTCCTGGATCCGAAAGAGAGTACCGGGGTTCTCCCAATAACTAAAAAATATATCATGCCTGAATCTAACTGGGGCTCTCGGTGGTGTAGGAACTGGATAGGAAAAAAGAGGGATTCTAGTTGTAAGATATCTAATGAAACCGTCGCTGGAATTGAGATCTCATTCAAAGAGAAAGATATCAAATATCTGGAGTTCCTTTTTGTATATTATATGAATGATCCGATCCGTAAGGACCATGATTGGGAATTTTTTGATCGTCTTTCTCCGAGAAAGAGGCGAAACATAATCAACTTGAATTCGGGACAGCTATTCGAAATCTTAGTGAAAGACTGGATTTATTATCTCATGTTTGCTTTTCGTGAAAAAATACCAATGGAAGTGGGGGGTTTCTTCAAACAACAGGGGGCTGGGTCAACTATTCAATCAAATGATATTGAGCATGTTTCCCATCTCTTCTTGAGAAATAAGCGGGCTATTTCTTTGCAAAATTGTGCTCAATTTCATATGTGGCAATTTCGTCAAGATCTCTTCGTTAGTTGGGGGAATAATCCGCACGAATCGGATTTTTTGAGGAACATGTGGAGAGAGAATTGGATTTGGTTAGACAATGTGTGGTTGGTAAACAAGGATCCGTTTTTTAGCAAGGTACGGAATGTATCATCAAATATTCAATATGATTCCACGAGATCTAGTTTCATTCAAGTAACGGATTCTAGCCAATTGAAAGGATCTTCTGATCAATCCAAGGATCATTTCGATTCCATTAGGAATGAGGATTTGAAATATCACACATTGATCAATCAAAGAGAGATTCAACAACTAAAAGAAAGATCGATTCTTTGTTGGGATCCTTCCTTTCTTCAAAAGGAACGAACAGAGATAGAATCAGAGCGATTCCCTAAAATCCTTTTTGGATATTCCTCAATGTTCCGACTATTCATGGAACGTGAGAAGCAGATGAATAATCATCTGCTTCCGGAAGAAATCGAAGAATTTCTTGAGAATCCTGCAAGAACCGCTTGTTCTTTTTTCTCTGACAGATGGTCAGAACTTTATCTGGGTTCGAATCCTACTGAGAGGTCTACTAGAGATCAGAAATTGTTGAAGAAAGAACAAAAGAAACATCTTGTTCTTTCCAGGCGATCGGAAAATAAAGAAATAGTGAATTTATTCAAAATAATTATGTACTTAAAAATACCGTCTCAATTCATCCTATTTCATCATATCCGGGATGTGATATGGTTCCAAAGGATGAACTGGACAGTTCCAATAAGATTTCATTCTTGAACAAAAATCCATTTTTGGGTTTATTTCATCTATTCAATGACCGGAACAGGGGGGGATACACGTTACACCACGATTTGGAATCAGAAGCGATATTTCAAGAAATGGCAGATCTATTCACTCTATCAATAACCGAGCCGGATTTGGTGTATCATAAAGGATTTGATTTTTCTATGGATTCCTCCGGATTGGATCAAAAACATTTCTTGAATGAGGTATTCAACTCTAGGGATGAATCGAAAAATTACTCTTTATTGGTTCTACCCCCTCTTTTTTATGAAGAGAATGAATCTTTTTATCGAAGGATCATAAAAAAATGGGTCCAGACCTCTTGCGGGAATAATTTGGAAGATCCAAAAGTGGTATTTGCTAGCAAGAGCATAATGGGGGCAGTCAATCAATATAGATTGATCCGAAATCTGATTCAAATCCAATATAGCACCCATGGTTCCATAAGAAATGTATTGAATCGATTCATTAAAAAGAATCGATTCAATCGAAACTTCGAATATGCAATTCAAAGGTATCAAATAGGAAATGATACTCTGAATCATAGAACTATAATGAAATACACAATCAACCAACATTTATCAAATTTGAAAAAGAGTCAGAAGAAATGGTTCGATCCTCTTATTTTGATTTCTCGAACGGAGAGATCCATGAATCGGGATCCTAATGCATATAGATACAAATGGTCCAATGAGAGCAAGAATTTCCAGGAACATTTGGACTATTTCATTTCTGAGCAGAATAACCGTTTTCAAGTAGTGTTCGATCGATTACATATTAATCAATATTCGATTGATTGGTCTGAGGTTATCGACAAAAAAGATTTGTCTAAGTCACTTTGTTTCTTTTTGTCCAAGTTTCTTCTCTTTCTGTCTAACTTTCTTTCCTTTTTTCTTTTCTTTGTTTTTCTTTGTGAGTTTCGGGGTATCCCCATTCATCCGAGATCCACATCTATCCAATTGAAAGGTCCGAATGATCCACTCTGTAATCAGTTATTAGAATCAATAGGTTTTCAAATCTTTCATTTGAAAAAATGGAAACCCTTCTTATTGGATGACCAAGATACTTCCCAAAAATCGAAATTCTTGATCAATGGAGGAACAATATCACCATTTTTGTTCAATAAGATACCAAAGTGGATGATTGACTCATTCTGTACTAGAAATAATCGCAGGAAATCTTTTGATAACACAGATTCCTATTTCTCAATGATATCCCACGATCCAGACAATTGGCTGAATCCCGTGAAACCATTTCATAGAAATTCATTGATATACTCTTTTTATAAAGCAAATCGACTTCGATTCTTGAATAATCAATATCGCTTCTGCTTCTATTGTAACAAAAGATTCCCTTTTTATGTGGAAAAGGCCTGTATCAATAATTATGATTTTACGTATGGACAATTCCTCAATATCTTGTTCATTCGCAACAAAATATTTTCTTTTTGCGATGGTAAAAAAAAACGTGCTTTTTTGGAGAGAGATACTATTTCACCAATTGAGTCACAGGTATCTAACATATTGATACCTAACGATTTTCCGCAAAGTGGCAACGAAGGGTATAACTTGTACAAATCTTTCCATTTTCCAATTCGATACGATCCATTCGTTCATGGAGCTATTTACTCGATCGCAGACATTTCTGGAACACCTCTAACAGAGGGACAAATAGTCCATTTTGAAAGAACTTATTGTCAACCTCTTTCAGATATGAATCTACCTGATTCAGAAGGGAAGAACTTGCATCGGTATCTCAATTTCAATTCAAACATGGGTTTGATTCACACTCCATGTTCTGAGAAATATGTACCATCCGAAAAGAGGAAAAAATGGAGTCTTTGTCTAAAAAAATGCCTTGAGAAAAGGCAGATGTATAGAACCTTTCAACAAGATAGTGCTTTTTCAACTCTCTCCAAATGGAATGTATTCCAAACATATATACCATGGTTCCTTACCTCGACAGGGTACAACTATCTAAATTTCATATTTTTAGATACTTTTTCAGACTTATTGTCGATACTAAGTAGCAGCCAAAAATTTGTATCCATTTTTCATGATATTATGCATGGGTCAGATATATCATGGCGAATTCGTCAGATTCCATTGTGTCTTCCACAATGGAATCTGATAAGTGAGATATGGAATCTGATAAGTGAGATATGGAATCTGATAAGTGAGATTCCGAGTAATTGTTTACATAATCTTCTTCTGTCCAAAGAAATTATTCATCGAAATAATGAGTTACTATCGATATCGACACATCTGAGATCGCTAAATGTTCAGGAGTTCCTCTATTCAATCCTTTTCCTTCTTCTTGTTGCTGGATATCTCGTTCGTACACATCTTCTCTTTGTTTCTCGAGTCTATAGTGAGTTACAGGCAGAGTTCGAAAAGGTCAAATCTTTGATGATTCCATCATACATGATTGAGTTGCGAAAACTTCTGGATAGGTATCCTACATCTGAACTGAATTATTTCTGGTTAAAGAATCTCTTTCTAGTTGCTCTGGAACAATTAGGAGATTCTCTAGAAGAAATACGGAGTTTTGCTTTTGGTGGCAACATGCTATGGGGTGGTGGTCCCACTTATGGGGTCAAATCAATACGTTCTAAGAAGAAATATTTGAATCTCATCGATCTCATAAGTATCATACCAAATCCCATCAATCGAATCGCTTTTTCGAGAAATACGAGACATGTAAGTCATACAAGTAAAGCAATCTATTCCTTTATAAGAAAAATAAAAAATGTGAATGGTGATTGGATTGATGATAAAATAGAATCCTGGGTCTCGAACAGCGATTCGATTGATGATAAAGAAAGAGAATTCTTGGTTCAGTTTTCTACCTTAATGACAGAAAAAAGGATTGATCAAATTCTATTGAGTCTGACTCATAGTGATTATTTATCAAAGAATAACTCTGGTTATCAAATGATTGAACAACCAGGAGCAATTTACTTACGATACTTAGTTGACATTCATAAAAAGTATCTAATGATTTATGAGTTCAATACATCCTGTTTAGCAGAAAGACAGATATTCCTTGCTAATTATCAGACAATTACTTATTCACAAACCCTTTGGGGGGCTAATAGTTTTCATTTCCCATCTCATGGAAAACCCTTTTCGCTCCGCTTAGCCCTACCCCCCCCTAGGGGTATTTTAGTGATAGGTTCTATAGGAACTGGACGATCCTATTTGGTCAAATACCTAGCGACAAACTCCTATGTTCCTTTCATTACAGTATTTCTGAACAAGTTCCTGGATAACAAGCCTAAGGGTTTTCTTATTGATGATAGTGACGATATTGATGATAGTGACGATAGTGATGATA
>JALJEV010001315.1:0-5000 GCA_026586105.1 Hylodesmum podocarpum | reverse complement strand
AATTTCGAAATTCAATATTTATTATTTTCTTATTTGTTACCTGTTTATATTATTTAGGCAGAATACCGCCCCCCCTTTTTAATAGGAAATTCTTTCAAATTCAACAAAATAATGCAGTTTTAAAAAAAGGAAAAAGTGATGTCGAAAGAAAGTTGCAAAGAGTACCAACTAAACAAAAAAGATCCAAGAACCAAGAAATTTTGCCTTATATTTTTTTGAAAAAAGAAAAGAAAATTGATGAGGAAAAATACAATCTAGGATTTGCTCAAAAACCTTTTGTAAGCATTCTTTTCAATTATAAACGATGGACTCGTCCATTTCGATATATAAAAAACAAGAGATTTCAAAATGTCATAAAAAATGAAATTTCAGAATTTTTTTTTCATACATGCCAAAGTGATGGAAAAGAAAGAATATCTTTTACGTATCCATCAAATTTATCAACTTTTCACAAAATGGTGGAAAAAAAAATTTTTTTCTTGGGAAGAGATAAAATTTCCTATGATGAACTATCTAATTATTGGAGGTATACTAATGAAGAAAAAAGAAAGAAACTGAGCAATGAATTTCTAAATAGGGCAAAAGTTATAGATAAAGAATTGATTTCTCTGGATATATTTGAAAACCAAATTCGACTGTGTAATGATGAAACTAAAACAAAATGCTTAACTAAAATTTATGATCCTTTCTTAAACAGATCCTTTAGTCGACGAATCCAAGATCAAAAAACTTACAAAAAAAAGAACATTTTGATAAATAAAATTCATGGTATCTTTCTTTATATTAATAATATAAATAGTTATCAAAATAATAATAGTAATTATCAAGAATTGGAAGAGAAAAAAAATACATTTGATAGAAAAGCATTAGTAACTACATTTTTTTTTTTTAATCCAATCCATAAATTTTTACAAAAATCAGTATCAAGCTTGAGTCTTGAAGCACTCTATTTATTTCCAGAACATGAACAAGTACAAATGGATTCTGAAGATGAAGAAGAAAAAAAAAAGAATGCAAATATTATTTGCAATTAGAACGGATTTGAAGGATAAAACAATCGTAAATGAAAATAGAACTGAATTTTTTAGAATAAACGAAATCAGTAAAAAAGTTCCTCGATGGTCATACAAATTTATTAGCCAATTGCGACAACTGAACAAAAAATTTGAAGGAGAGATTTATCAAATTCTTTCGAGAAAAGCCAAACGTGTAGTCATTTTAAATAAATCAAAATTATTAAAGAAAAAGAATACTTATAGGAATACAGGAAATACAAATAATAGTACAACACAAAACAACGAATTGGCTTTAATACGTTATTCACAACAATCGGATTTTCGGCGAAAGATAATAAAAGGATCTATACGTGCTCAAAGGCGTAAAACAGTTACTTGGAAATTTTTTCAAAAAAGTGTGCATTCCCCTCTTTTTTTTTTTGATAAAATTGAGAAACCTTTATTCTTTTGGTTTGATAGTATCAATTCAATGAAAATCTTTTTTTTGTTAAAAAGTTGGATGCGGAAAAAGACAGAATTTAAAATTTCTTATTATAGAGAAGAAAAAGAAAGTTCGAAAAAAGAAGACGAAAAAAAACGTATAGAAATAGCAGAAGCCTGGGATAGCATTATATTTGCTCAAGTAATAAGGGGTGTTTTATTAATAACCCAATCGATTCTTAGAAAATATATTATATTACCTTCATTGATAATAATTAAAAATACGGTTCGTATACTATTTTTACAATTTCCCGAATGGGAAGAAGATTTTAGGGATTGGAAAAGAGAAATATATATAAAATGTACGTATAATGGCGTTCAATTATCCGAAAGAGAATTTCCCAAAAAATGGCTAACAGACGGTATTCAGATAAAGATATTATTTCCTTTTCGTCTAAAACCTTGGCACAAATCTAAGCTAGAATCCAATGAAAGGAAAAAAGATCAAATCAAATAAAAAAAAAAAAAAATTAAAAAAAAAAAAAAAAAAAACTTTTGTTTTTTAACAATTTGGGGAACGGAAGTCGAATTACCTTTTTCTTCTTCTACAAAAAATAGATTTTTACTTTTGAATCCTGTTTTAAAAGAACTAAAAAAAAAAACAAAACAATTTAAGTTTTTCATTTTTCTAGTTCTAAAAGCTTTAAATGAAAAACTTAAATTGTTTCTAAATATCTTAAAAGAAAAAGCAAAATGGATCATCAAAAGTATTCGCAAAAGGATTTTTTTTCTAAATTTTTTTCTAAGGAAAAAAATAAAACAATTTTCAAAATTTATATTTATTAAATTGAAATTAAAACAAATAGATGAATTGAGCGAAAGCAAAAAAGATTCAACAATCGGTAACAACAGTCCAATGATTTCCGAAGCAATCATTCCAATTCAATCTCTAAATTCGGCAAATTATTCAGTGAAAAAAAAAAAAATAAAGGATCTGAATGCTAAAAGAAAAGCAGTTTTTAAAAAAATAGAAAAAATGCAAAAAGAAAAAAAAAAAAGAGGACTTGGAATTTCAGAGAAAAATCTGAATTCGAAGAAAACTACTTATGGTATTAAAAGGATCGAATTAAAAAACAAAAATTTGCAAATATTACAAAGAAGAAGAAATGTTCGATTTATGCGTAAATCACATTCTTTTTTTCAATTTTTCATGAAAAGGACATACATAGATATTTTTCTATATATCATTTGTATTCCTAGGCGCAATACACAACTTTTTCTTGAATCAACAAAAAAAAAATGGAAAAAATTAATTTACACTAATGAAGCAAATGCAGAAAGAACTGATAAAACAAATCAAAATATAATTAGCTTTATTTCGATTATACACAAATATTTGAATACTCAGAATATAAATTCACAGAATTCTTGTGATGTCTCCTTTTTGTCACAAGCCTATGTATTTTTAAAATTATTACAAACCCGAATTATTAACATATATAAGTTAAGATCTGTTTTTGAATATCATGAAAATTTTTTTTTTCTTAAAAATGAAATAAAGGATTCTTTTTTTGGAGTACAGGGAATATTTGATTCGAAATTAAAACATAAGAACTTTCAAAATTCTGTAATAAATCAATGGACAAATTGGTTAAAGGATCATTATCAATATGACTTATCCCAAAACAGATGGTCCCGATTAGTACCCCAAAAATGGAAAAATAAGATCACGGAACGTCGCGTAGCTCAAAATAAAGATTTAACCGAATATAATTCATATGAAAAAAAAAAAAACCGATTAATTCTTTACAAAGAACAACAAGTAGGTGCATTAAAAAAAAAAAAAATTCGAAAACAATATAGATATGATCTTTTATCCTATTATTTTATCAATTATACAGATAAGAAAAACTCATATATTTATGGATATAAATGCCTATTTCAAGCAAATAAAGCAATTTATTCGAATTACAACGCGCATAAAAAAGAATTTTTTGATATAATAGGTAATAGTTTTATCACAAATTATATAGCGGAAGATACTGTTATAGATATGGAAAAAAACCAGGATAGAAAACATTTCGATTGGCGAATCAATATAGAAATCCTAAATCGTTCCATATCGAATCCGGATTGGTTCTTTTCAAAATTTGTGAGATTTTATAATGCATATAGGGATAACCCATGGATCATACCAATCAAATTACTTTTTTTACATTTTAATGTAAATCAAAATCTTAGTGAAAATAAAGATAACATTACTAGAAAGAAAAAAAAAAAAAAATCGATATCTATGGACCATCGAAAAAAAAGAAATCTCTTGAATTGGAGTTAGAGACTCAAAATCGAGCAAAAGCATTATATGCCGATCAAATAAATCTTGAAATACCTCTCTCAAATCAAGAAAAATATTTTGTAGGATCAGGCAATGAAAAGAATATTAAAGGTATAAAGAAAAAGAAAGACAAGACCCAGATGGAGGTCAAACTAAATTTCTTACTAAGAAATTTTTTGATTTTACATTTGAACTGGAAGAATTTCTTAGGTCAAAGAATATTTAAAAATGTCAAAGTATATTGTCTCCTGATTAGATTCAAAAAGTTAAGAGAAATTACTATAGCCTCTATTCAAAGAGGAGAGCTAGGTATAGATATTATGATGATTCAAAATCAGAAGAATTTCATTCTTCAAAGCTTAAGAAAAAATAAAAAATTTATGAAAAAAGACATATTTGTTATAGAACCAGTTCGTTTGTCTAAAAAAAACAATAAACAATTTCTTATGTATCAAACCGTGGGTCTTTCATTAATTCATAAGAATAAACGCACAACTTATCAAAAATACCCAGAAAAAAGTAATGTTAATAAGAAAAATGTGGATAAATACATTACAAGAACAAGAGATCAAAAGGTAACAGAAAAAAAAAAAATTTTGATTTACTTGTTCCTGAAACTATTTTATCCGCTAGACGTCGTAGAGAATTGAGAATTTTAATTTGTTTAAATCCAAGTAATATAAATAGTATACATAGAAACACACTATTTTATAATGAAAATAAAGTCCAGAATTGTTTTCAAGTTTTGACTAAAAACTATATATATCTTGAGAAAGAGAAAAAAAAACTAATGAATTTCAAAATTTTTCTTTGGCCAAATTATCGATTAGAAGATTTGGCTTGTATAAATCGCTATTGGTTTTATACCCATAATGGAAGCCGTTTCAGTATAGTAAGAATACATATGTATCCTCGATTGAAAATTCGTTAATGGAAATTTGTCTTCATATATATATGGTATATCCATAACATAAATACAGACATGCATTGTGGCATTGATATAAATTAAATGAAGTATCCATTAGATCAAAAAAAATCAACGAAATCCTCTTTTATTTTTTAAATATACAATTTTTTTGTGGTGAATCCATAAAAATAGTCTTTTTTATATCTATTTAAATTCGATTTAAATTGGATTGATTAAATTAATAAGAATGAATTTGATTATCAAAAAAAATTATTAAGGAAATTCATATTTATATACAAAATTGAAAATTAGTGTAATTATT